>JARHVA010003152.1:995000-1315000 GCA_037957365.1 Torreya grandis | reverse complement strand
TAGTTTCCTATTTTAGTGCTCCTATCCAAGTGTATTTTTAGTCCTAAAAATCAATTCCTTCTAGTTTCTCATCCTCTTATTATTGGCCTAATGTGATCACATTCAACCCATAACCAATATATCCCTATAAAATCCCATTCAAATATCATTTTGAGAAGGTTGAAAATTATCACTAAGCAAACAAGAATACAAGCAAGAATACTCATGCAATCTTCCCTATTCTCTACATATATCCAACCAATACACTTACAAGCTTATCCAAATCCTTATACCAATCCCTGGCCACCTCAAGCACATATAGTTTTAGCATTTTCATCTTCATACACATTATTTCATAAATCAAAAGTGGGAGAACTACCTATAGCTTAGTCCATCTTTAGAGTATTGGTATATAGGTAGCGTGCCCACATAAAGGGTATGAATATCCATTCAATGCATTTTTCACACACTAAACCCCTCTCTTTATCAAATTTGGTAAAATTATAAAAGAGCTTAGGGTTTGAAGACAAAATATATTCTATAAAGAGTTTCACAGACATCCAACAGTCAAAACATCATAGGCAAGGTCATATAGACACAATGAAAAAAACCTAAAAAACTCAGGTCTCCTAGACAATAGTAGCAAAAGTGGACTACATCACCAATGACACTAGTGTCCTATTTTGGTGCTCCTATCCAATCATAAAACAAAGTCTAGATCTTGATTTGTGATAATGTCCTAGTCCTACATAGTGAATTTTAGACTCTATATCAGCCATATCAGTCAATTTCTATCTAAGTATTATTTTATATCTCTTATTACTATTTTTAAAAAGGTTAAAATCTTAATAAAATTTATATAAATTAATAGCTTAATTATTATATATCTATTTACTAATTTTACTATTCAGACCCTTTAACTAAATTAGGAATAATACACCAATATTCTCAAAATTGTTAAATCATTTGTTGAACCTGAATTACTTTGTTTGTGCATAAAAACTCTAAAAACCCTAGGATAAATTTCTTACTAATTTTTTCTATATGTTTTTTATTTTTTACCTGCATAATAAAATCACAAATAAGCATTAAATTTTAAAATTTTGTAGTAATTTTAAAATAATTTTCTTGCAAACCCTAGTTGCCCATACTAGGTCTCGATATTCTCCTAGTATTTTTTTTATGTTTTTCTAATTTTTTACCTACCTAATAAAATCAAAAATTAGAATTAAATTTTAATTTTTTTAAATAATTTTAAAATAATTTTCTTTCAAACCCTAATTACCCATACTAGGTCTCGATATTTTCTCAGTATTTTTCTTATATTTTTTTTATTTTTCACTTACATATTCAAATCATAAATTTGATTCAAATTTTAAAATTCATTAGTAAATGTTAAAAATTTGCATTTTCAAAACCCTAGCTACATATAATAGGTCCCTCTATTTTCTTGAGGTATCAACTTACATCTAAAATTAGATTTCACATAATAGAAAAAATGGATCTCACTTATTTACATTTTTTTCTTACATTTTTTGCAAATAATGAGACCATACTTGGTCGTATCATGTACATGAATGATTAAATTTGCCATATGTTAGTACAAATCTTCATTATTTGCATTTCATGATTACTTTTAATAATGATGAGACCATAAAATGTCTCATTATATCCATGAAATCGCATCCTTTTTCCTTGCATAAGAAGTGGATCTAAGTGTAGTTTCTCAACTTATGATTTATTTAAAATAAAACAGAGAACTATATCTTTATAAATCATTATATTTTTATTTGTTGATTATTGTTGCTAAATATATGGAAAAAATATATTAATATGTGTATGTGAAAACTATAATAAGCATGATCATGAGGTACTAATCAAATATCAGCTTTAAAGTGAACTACAGGCACTCTAGACATAACTACGGCTCACCTATCTAGCTACATATTCATCTAGATTTATTATGGACTCATTCAATTCATATCTATAGACTCAGTTAGTAGCTTTACATCCATGTAGTTCATTTATTTAATATTAGTTCAAAGAATCAAAGGTCAAGAGAGCCATCATAGTCATCAATAATTTGAAGAATGCAACTTGAGAAAAATCTATGGACTCTGTAGGTTCTGAAATCTATAGATTCTGCAATTCTAAATTCTACGGACTCTATAAGTATAAAATATATAGAATCTATAGGTTATGAAATATATGGACTCTACAGGTCTAAAAATATATGGACTCTGTAGGTTTAAAATCTACTAACTCTGTAGGTATATCTACAGATTGTGTGAGCATATCTACATATTGTGTAGGTCTATCTTCATATTGTGTAGGTCTATCTACAAACTAGTTCAAGATTGTATCTAAATTTAGATTTTTATAGTTTTATTCTATAAATAATTATCTTCATATTTCATGAAGATTAAGCTTATGTTATAGATATATAATAACATCTCTCTCCATATTTTATGGAAGATTGAGATAAGCTAGAATATCTAAGTTGTTATGTTTCTCTCCATATTTGGTGGAGAGCATCTAGAATTGTTATTCCTGAATAAAGAGTTGGTTGGAAGAATTAGATTATAAATGCAACCTTCCACACTATTTTAATCAATCTTGGTTATAAATAATTCATTCTAAAGCTTTGTGACATAAATCTAGGGTTTTGATTAAAATCCTCTTTCAAGGAATAAGCTGGCCACTCATTTCAATAAAGATGGATAAATATATTTTTATTTATTTATTTATTATGTAATTATATTTTTGAATTGTTATTATTTATTTTACATCTAAACATTTATTTTTTTTAAAGTTTGTTGTGAATCTTTAGGTGTTTTTTATGTTTATCATTTATTTTCATTTTAGTAATTTACGTTCATGCCAAATGTGATTTACTTTCTCAGAAGTGTGATTTAATTTTATAAAGTGTGCTTTTCCATTTCTACAAGTGTGATTTACTTTTTTGAAAAATGTGATGTGATTTACTTTCTTGCAAGTGTTATTTTTTATTCTTACAAGTTTGTTTTTCAATTATTACAAGTATAGAGTGTGGTAGAAGAGATCAATTGCTAAAAATCTATTTCTCTTATTGCATACAACCTTAGACACTAGCCCTATATTGACATTATTAAATGATGAATTGATGAATCATCATTTTTGGCACCATTGTTAGGGACATGGTGTTATTAAGAGATTCATAATTTGTTAAGAGAATTATCTAGTGGTAGTAGATAAACAAGTTCTTAGTGAGAGGTAATGTCTCTTTAAAAATTTTGTGATAGGGGATAGTTAATAATTTATTTAAAATTTATTTTCCTACAAAATAGATTAGAATTTATTTTCCTACAACATAGATTAGAGTTTTTTTTTTGCAACTAGATTTAGAAATTTTAATTTCATACAAAAACCCCCCATGTCATACTAATGTTACATATAAAATAACAACTTATAACACCATATAAAAGGCTTTAAATGTTGATGCAGGATGGAGGAAGAAAATGATGATCTGAAATAACATAGAAAATGGAGAAAATTGGATTGAATTTTTACAACTATTCATAAAAAAAGAATCTAGAATTTATGCCTCTATGTCTAACATGCATATTTAATATTTAATCTATCTGATTGAAGATTGATCTACCTTCTAAAATAATTGAGATAAACCATACGGAGGATGAAACAAAGTCATATTTTTTCTAAAATTTAAGATCATGCAATTTTTGACTCATACATATATGGGATGAATGCACAAATCATGTCTTGCATGCAAATAAATCACCACGCATGAAGTTAGAGTGGATTTTATATGGGTTAATGGATTTGAAAAGTTAAAAATAATAAAATTTGCATGCAAAGCAGATCATGCCAGAAGTGAATCTAAGTTTTAATGGAAAAAAGTGACATTGGTTTGCATAATTATTGGAATAGATCATTTAATAAATTTAGCATCTAGATTCTACATGGAAAAATAAATGCATTATAATATTAAAAGTAATCACTAATTTTATTGAATAAATCACTACCTTTTAGCACTAACAGTTGTTGCTCATACATTAGAAAACTATAATTTCTATTTTCTCTTTGATTTATTACTAAATTTTTTTCAAACTATAGTAATAAAGTCTTATAGGAATTATAAATATATTTGTCTTGCATGCAAAGCAATAATGTTTTCTAAGAATAACCACAACGTTAGACACTTAAAAAAATTATTTAATTTGATCTTCATGCTGGTTATTTTTTTTTTCTATGTTTAAATATTAGTTTGCATGGATAATAAAGTCTAGATCATTATTAAATAAATTTTTAAAAAAACATGAGTTTGCATGGATAGTGAAGTCTAGATCATTAAATTAAAAAAAATAGTTTGGATGAATAGTGAAGTATATATATATATATATATTGTTTTCTATGTTTAAATATTAGTTTGCATGGATAATAAAGTCTAGATCATTATTAAATAATTTTTTTAAAAAACATGAGTTTACATGGATAGTGAAGTCTAGATCATTAAATTAAAAAAAAATAGTTTGGATGAATAGTGAAGTATATATCATTAAATATATATATATATATATATATATCAATTTGCATGGATCATTAATAAATAAATTAAAAAAAAAGTTTCTAGCAATGACCAAATTATATAAGATAGTTTTTTATAAAGGATTTACAATGTTAGATTATGCAGTTAATCAAAGTATGAAATCATACAATTGATCTTTCTCTTTTCAGTGCGTTAAATAGGTAGTATTAAAAATTTATAAGAAGTTTTAATATAAAAAAAGGATTTCATTTTTTCTTCAATGATAAAGGATTTTATGAGTATAAAAAAGGTAAACTGATCTTGTCTTTGAAGGGTTATATAAAATATTTAGCTACGTTTTCATGTACTTTGTTTTATTTTTAGTTTGGTATTTTCATATCATTTCTCCATCAGCTACTATGCATATAAATTATAGGTCATTTTATACTTCCATCCATACATTATCATTTAAGGTATGCTAGATTTTTGTAAAATTAATAACTAATTTTAGCTAAAGATTTTTAAAGATCTATCATTATCCCTATGCATATCACAATTAGAATTTCTTGCTCAGCTTGTAAAAAAAAAGATTTGATGACATTTATTTTATTCCATATCATCCATTAGTCGAACCTATATCCACCAATCATAATAATAAAACTTATCTAAGAGAGTTCTTATTTCTATAATAAAAATCCTTTAGAATTTTTAACCACCAATCATTCTTAAATATGTTAAAATATATGCATTCTTATATTTTTAAATATTCCTTCCATTCTTGATTTATAATTATTTGATGTGGTTAATACTATGCTAGTCTGAAAAGTTTTTATAGTTTTGAGTTCTTGTAGGATAATTTCATGAAGATAGATTAACAAGAAGCTTTCAAAGAGGAACACAAATTTGCTTCATCACAAGGTTGAATTCTTTCATAGGGATGTTCCTCAATGAAAGAGATCAGAGGAGACAAATCAATAGGTAGGATTTTAAAAATAAAATAATCACCTATAGGCCTACACCTTTGTGTATATGGAATCAAAGTTTGAAAATTATGGAGTCATTTGAGAAGATTAAAATAGCTCAATTTTTGTCCATAACTTCATCAAGTACCTAACACTATCCTAAGAGAATAAAAAAATCAGCAAGAATCTTCCACTAATAGTCGGTCATCACTATATAGACCAATAATAAAGAACATCAAACATGAAGGAAATTTACTAATACATTTGAAAATAGTAAGAGGATGTATACAGTGTATTGCTAACATTTTTTTTTCATCATTTCTTCATATTTAAAAAAAAAACTAATAATGAAAACCCTCAGGCATTGTTGGCAGTCTTGATTTGAAAACCAACTTTCTAATAGGCCAAGTACTGAAAAAATGAGCTTTGATTAGAAAAAACAATTTTACTAGCTAGTCAATGGCATTAAAAAATTGGAAAAAAATCAAAACCAGCAATGATTGCTTTTCCCACCTACAATAAATACATGATTGTTGAATTTTTATGCTCTCATTTTCAGCATTACTTGAGCTTTCATTCTTTAAACATATTTTCCAATATACTCCATAGAGTTGACATCAAGAAAGACAAGGTGAACTGAAGTTATGCGAAGGTATCTAGTTTCTTTTATTTTACTTTTAAATTTATTTGTAAGTTTTATTATTACATAAAGATCAATTTTTTTTGAATAATAACAAAAAAGAATCAAATATCTCCACACTTTATACATATTTACATTGACATGCATGAGGATATGTATAGGATTAGGTGTGGGAGAGAAGGATAAAGAGAATAGTATCAGTAATAAATCAAGAATGTGGCTTAGTAAAAACAAATTTGACTTTGATAAAGGCATATATTTTCACCATTATTTTGTAAGAATCTCAAACAACAAAATTTACTTCATATTTTATATAAAAATTATTTTAGAGTCAAAATAAATCAATGTAAGCACAACAAAAAATTCTCAAAACAAGAACCTAATCTCAACTCATTAAAAAAAAGTTGCATGAGAATTCCACACAAGAACCTATGTCAAAGAGAAATCAAGGATAGAAATAAAATTTCCAAATAAGAACCTATCCTTGACAAATGTATTGTATTGACCACTTTCATTGGAAACTCTTGCCTTTGAAATCCAAAAATATTCTACAAGTTAAAAATAATTTTACTTATGCAAAGTCAAATCTGGAAAGACTATTTGAAAAAGAGAACATCTAACTCGTGTATTTTTATCTCAAAAAAAATTTAGATAAAAGAATGACATGCATGAGGATATGCATGAGGTTAGGTGTGGGAGAGATGATGAGACCATAAAATGTTTCATTGTATTCATGAAATAATATCATTTTTCCTTCTATAAGAAGTGGATCTAAGTGTAGTTTCTAAACTTATGATTTATTTAAAATGAAATAGAGAACTATATCTTAGTTATTTCTTTATGAATCATTATCTTCTTGTTTATTTATTCTTGTTACTAAATATTTGAAAAAAATTATTAATATGTGTATATGCAGTCTATAATAAGCATGAGCATGAGATACCAACCAAATATTAGTTTTGAAGTAGCCACAGACACTCTAGACATAGCTATGGCTCACCTAGTCTAGCTACAGACTCACCAAGATTTACTATGGACTCACTCAGTTCATATCTATAGACTCGGCTAGTAGCTCTACATCCATGTAGTTTGTTGATTGAAAACCAATTTAAATCATAAAATATCAAAAGATTCATCATATTCATTAATAGTTAAAATAATGTAACTTGAATAAAATCTATAGACTCTACAGGTTCTAAAATTTATAGACTCTACAAATCTAAAATATAGACTCTGTAGGTCTAAAATCTATAGACTTTACAGGTTATAAAATCTATAAACTCTATAGGTCTAAAAATATATAGACTCTACAGGGCTGAAATCTATAGACTTTGTAGGTTCTAAAATCTATGGACTCTATAGGTTCTAAAATCTATGGACTATGCAGGTATATCTACAGACTGTGCAAACATATATACAAATTATGCAGGTCTATCTATGGACTAGTCTAGGATTGTATCTAAATTGAGATTTGTATAATTTTATTCCATAAATAATTCTCTTCATATTTCATGAAGATTGAGCTTATTTTATAAATATATAATAACGTCTCTCTCCATATTTTTTGGAAGATTGAGATAAGTTAGAATATCTAAGTTGTTATGTTTCTTTCCATATTTGGTGGAGAGCATCTATGATTGTTATTCATAAATAAGAAGTTGGTTGGAAGCATGATATTATAAATGTAACCTCCCACACCATTGTAATCAATTTTGGTCATCAATAATACATTTTGAAGCTTTGTGACATAAATTCAATATTCTAGTCAAAATCTTCTTTCGAGGAATAAGTTGGCCACTCATTCCAAGGAAGATGGATAAATATATTTTTATTTATTTCTTTATTATATAATTATGTTTGTAAATTGTTATTATTTATTTTTCATGTAAACATTTATTTTTTATAAAATTTATTGTGAACCTGTAGGTATTTTCTATGTTTATAATTTATTTTCACTTTAGTAATTTACCTTCATTCAATGTGTGATTTACTTTCTTGAAAGTGTGATTTAATTTCTAAAAGTGTGTTTTTTCATTTATTTAAGTGTGATTTACTTTTTTTCAAAGTGTGTTGTGATTTACTTTTCTACAAGTGTGCTTTTTAATTCCTGCAAGTGTGCTTTTTAGTTCCTGTAAGTGTGAAGTGTGGTAAAAGAGATCAATTTCTAAATATGTCTTTTTCCTATTACATAAAACCTTAGACACTAGCCCTAGATTGACATTATTAAATAATTAATTGATGAATCATCATTTTTGGCTCCATTGCTGAGGATATGGTGTTATTATAAGATTCAGATTTTGTTAAGAGAATTGTCTAGTGGTAGTAGATAAACAAGTTCCTAGTGAGAAGGAATGTCTCTTTAAAAATTTTGTGATAGGAGATACTTAGTTAATGATTTCTTTAGAATTTATTTTCTTTTAAAATAGATTAAAATTTATTTTCTTACAACATAGATTAGATTTTATTTTTATATAATTAGGTTTAGAAATTTTAATTTCATGTAAAAACCACCGATACCATACTAACATTGTTGTGTAAAAAATAACAACTACTAACACCATATGAAAGGATTTAAATATTGATGTAGGATGGAAGAAGAAACGATGATCTAAAATAGTGTAGAAAATTGAAAAAAATGGATTAAATTTTTGTATCTATTCACAAAAAGGAATCTAAAATTAATGCCTTTGTGCCTAACATGCCTATTGAATAATTAATCTAACTGATTGAAGATTGATATACCTTATAAAATAATTGAGATCAAGTATATGGAGGATGAAACATAGTCATACTTTTTTTTTAACTAAGGATCACACAATTTATGACTCATGTAGATATGGGATGAATGCATAAATTGAGCATTACATGCAAATAATAATCATGCATGGAGTTAGAACAGATTCTATATGGGTCAACATATTTGACAAGTTAAAAATAATAAAATTTGAATGCAAAGTAGATCATGCTAGAAGTGAATCCAAGTTTTGATGGAATAAAAGTGACATTGGTTTGCATAATTATTAGGATGGATCATGTAATAAATTTGGCATCTAGATTCTGCATATAAAAATAAATGCATTCCAATATTCAAGGTAATCATTAATTTTATTGAATAAATCACTACCTTTTATCACTAACGGTTATTGTTCATACATTAAAAAACTACAATTTCTATTTTCTCTTTCATTTATTACTAAGTTGGTACAATATTTTTTATAATTCTTTTCAAACCATAGTAGTGAAGTCTTATAGGAATTATAAATATATTTTCCTTGCATACAAAGAGATAATGTTTTCTAAGAATAACCACAATCTCAAACACTTAAAAATTTTATTTAATTTGGTCTTCATGCTGGTTTTCTATTTTATTTAAATATTAGTTTGCATGGGTAATGAAGTCTAGATCATTATTAAATAAATTTAAAAAAAATATATTAGTTTACATGGCTAGTGAAGTCTAGATCATTAAATTTAAAAAAAAGTTAAAATTCGTTTGCATGGATCATTAATAAATAAAAAATTTAAAAAAAGAAAAAAGTTTCTAGCAAAGACCAGATTATATAATATAGTTTTTTGATAAGGGTGTGAAATGTTAGATTATACAGTTGATTAAAGTATGAAATCATGTAATTAATCATTATATTTTGAGTGTATTAAATAGGTAGTATTAAAAATTTATAGGAAGTTGTAACACAAAAAAATTATTTTATTTTTTTCTTCAATGATAAGGGATTTTATGAGCAGAGAAAAGGTAAATTGGTTCTGGCTTCGACGGTCTCTGTAAAATATATAGGTATATTTTCATGTACTCTATTTTATTTTTAGTTTGGTATTTTCATATCATTTCTCCATCATCTACTATGCATAAAAATTGTAGGTCATTGTATATTATTTCCAACCATGCATTATCATTTAAGATATGTTAGATTTTTATAAAATTAATAAGTAGTTTTAGCTAAATATTTTTAAAGATCTATCAGTATCCTTATGCATATCATAGTTAGAATTTCTTATTCAGCCTATAAATAAAAAGATTTGATGACATTTATCTTCATTCCATTTCATCCATTAGTCAAACCCATATCCATTAATCATAATAATAGAACTTATCTGAGGGAGTTTTTATTTTCATAATAAAAATCTATTAAAATTTTTGAACCACCAATCATTCCTAAATATGCTAAAATACATTCATTCATGTGTTTTTAAATGTTCCTTCCATTCTTCATTTATAATTATTTGATGTGGCTGATACTATGCGAGTGTAGAAAGTTTTTATGGTTTTGATTTCTTGTAGGATAATTTCATGAAGAAGGATCAACAAGAAGATTTCAAGGAGGAACACAAATTTGCTTCATCACAAGGGTGAATTATCTCATAGGACTTCTCCTCAATGAAAGAGATCAGAGGACATAAATCAATAGGCATGGTTTTAAATGAAAAAGAATCACATATAGGCCTACACTTTTGTGTGTATGGAATCAAAGTTTGAAGATTATGGAGTCATATGAGAAGATAAAAATAACTCAATTTCTATCCATAGATTCATCAAGTACCTGACACTATTCTAAGAGAATAGGATAATCAACAAAAATCTTTCACCAATGGTTGGTCATCACTACATAGATCAATGATGAAGAATGTCAAACATGTAAGAAATTTATTGATATATTTGAAAATAGTATGAGGATGTATACAGTCTATTATTAACATTTTATCTGTAATCATTTTTGTATATTAAAAAAAACCAACAATGAAAATTCTCAAACATTATTGGTAGTCTTAGTTGGAAAACCAGCTTATTAGCAAGTCAAGTACTGGAAAAATGAGTCTTGATTATAAAATTAGTTTTACTCTCTAGTCAAGGGAAAAAAAATTGAAAAAAGTTGAAAAATAACAATGGCTATTTTTCTCACCTACAATAAATACTTGGTTGCTGAGTTTTTATTCTCTCATTTCTAGTATTGTTTGGGATTCCATTCTTCAAACATATTTTTCAATATGCTCCATGAAGTTGACATTAAGAAAGACAAGGTAAATTGAAGTTGTGCCAAGGTATCTAGTTTCTTTTATTTCAATTTTAAATTTATTTGTAAGTTTTATTATTACATAAAGATATATTTTTTTGGAAGAAGGAAAAACAATCAAATATCCCTATAATTTATACATATTTACATTCACATGCATGAGGACATGCATGAGATTAGGTGTGGGAGAAGGAGAAAGAAAATAGTCTCAATAATAAATCAAGAATGCATCTTAGTAAAAACAAATTTGACTTTGATAGAGACATATGTTTTCACATTTATTTTTTAAGAATCTCAAACAAAAAAAATTACTTCATATTTTATATCAAAGTTACTTTAGAGTCAATAAATCAATGTAAGCATAAAAGGAAATTCTCAACGTAAGAACTTGATGTCAAATCATTAATAATTAAAAAAAGGTTACATAGGAATTCCACACAAGAACCTATGTCAAAGAGAAATCAATGATAGAAAAAAAAATTCCACAAAAGAATCTATCCTTGACAAATGTATTTTATTGACTAGTTTCATTGGAAACTCTTGCTTATGAAATCCAAAAAAATTCTACAAGTTAAAAATAATTTTACTAATGCAAGGTCAAATTTGGAAAGACTATTTTAAAAAAATAATATCTAACTCATGCATTTATATCTCAAAGAATTTTTAGATAAAGGAATGGCATGCACGAGGTTAGGTGTGGAAGAGATGATGGGACCATAAAATGGCTCATTATATTCATGAAATAACATCCTTTTTCCTTGCATAAGAAGTTGATCTAATTTTAGTTTCTAAACTTTTGATTTATTTAAAATGAATTAGAGAACTATATCTTGATTATTTATTTATAAATTGTTGTCTTCTTGTTTGTTGATTATTATTATTAAATATTTAGAAAAAAATATTAATGTGTATATGTAACCCATAATAATCATAAACAAGAGGTACCAACCAAATATCAGCTTTGAAGTGAGCTACAATCACTCTAGACATAACTACATCTTACCTAGTTTAGCTACGAACTCATCTAGATTTACTATAGACTCACTTAGTTCATATGTACAAACTCAGCCAGTAGCTCTACATCTATGTAGTTCATTGATTGAAAACTAGTTCAAAGAATCAAAAATTAAGAGAGCCATCATATTCATCAATAGTTTGAAGAATGCAACTTGAAGAAAATCTATGGACTCTGTAGGTTCTAAAATCTACAAACTCTATAGATATAAAATCTACAGACTTTGTAGGTTTGAAATCTATAGACTCTACAGGTTCTAAAATCTATGGAATCTATAGGTATAAAAATATATGGAATCTATAGGTTTGAAATCTATAGACTCTATAAGTTTTGAAATTTATGGACTGTACATGTTTTAAAATCTATGGACTCTGTAGGTATATCTACAGACTCTGCATGCATATCTACAAATTATATAGGTCTATCTAAAGACTAATTCAAGATTGCATCTAAATTTAAATTTATATAATTTTATTCCATAAATAATTCTCTTCATATTTCATGAATATTAAGCTTATGTCATATATATATAATAACGTCTCTCTCCATAGTTTGTGGAAGATTGAAATAAGCTAGAATATTTAAGTTATGTTTTTCTCCATATTTGGTGGAGAGCATCTATGATTGATATTCCTAAATAAGGATTTGTTTGGAAGCATGAGATTATAAATGCAACCTCCCACACCATTGAAATCAATCTTGGTTATCAATAAGACATTCTAAAGCTTTGTGACATAAATTTAGTATTCTAATTAAAATTTTCTTTCAAAAAATAAACTGGCCACTCATTCCAAGGAAGATGGATAAATGTATTTTTATTTATTTATTTATTATGTAATTATATTTTTTAATTTTTATTATTTATTTTTAATGTAAACATTTATTTTCTATAAATTTTATTGTGAATCTATAAGTGTTATCTATGTTTATCATTTATTTTCAATTTAGCAATTTACTTTCATGTAAAATGTGATTTACTTTCTGACAAGTGTGATTTAATTTTTTGTAAGTGTGATTTTTTATTTTTTCAAGTGTGATTTACTTTACTACAAAGTGTGATGTGATTTAATTTCTTGAAAGTGTGATTTTTAATTTTTACAAGTGTGTTTTTTTTATTTTTGCAAGTGTGGAGTGTGGTAGAAGAGATCGGTTACTAAAGATCTCTTTCTCCTATTGCATATAGCCTTGGACACCACCCCTGGATTGACATTATTAAATGATGAATTAATGACTCATCATTTTTGGTGTCATTTTTAGAGACATGATGTTATTAAGAGATTTAAAATATGTTAAGATAACTATCTAGTGGCATTAAATAAACAAGTTCTTAGTGAGAGGAAATATCTCTTTATAAATTTTGTGATAGGAGATACTTAGTTAATAGTTTCTTTAGAATTTATTTTCTTACAAAATAGATTAGAATTTATTTTCCTACAACATATATTAGAGTTTATTTTTCCACAATTAGGTTTAGAAATTTTAATTTTATGCAAAAACCCCCCATGCCATACTAATGTTATGTAGAAAATAAAAAATAATAACACCATATGAAAGGATTTAAATGTTGATGTAAAATGCAGGAAGAAAATGATGATCCGAAGTAGCATAGAAAATTGAGAAGACTAGACTAAATTTTTGTAGCTATTCACAAAAAGGAATATATAATTTATGCCTCTATGCTTAGCATGCCTATTGAATAATTAATCTAATTGATTGAGGATTGATCTACCTTATAAAAGAATTAAGATCAACTATATGGAATATGAAACATAGTTATACTTTTTCTAAAATTAAGGATCACATAATTTTTGACTTATGTAGATATGGGATGAATGCACAAATCAAGCATTACATACAAATAAATCACAATGCATGGAGTTAGAGTGGATTCCATGTGGGTCAACAAATTTGACAAGTCAAAAATAATAAAATTTTCATGCAAAGCAGATCATGCCAGAAGTGAATCCAAGTTTTGATGGAATAAAAGTGACATTGGTTTGCATAATTATTAGAATGAATCATGTAATAAATTCAGCATTTAGATTCTGCATGGAAAAATAAATGCATTCTAATATTAAAGGTAATTACTATTTTTTTTGAATAAATCACTACCTTTTAGCATTAATGGTTGTTGATTATTCATTAGAAAACTACAATTTATATTTTCTCTTTGTTTTATTACTAAGTTGGTGTAGTATTTATCAAAATTCTTTTCAAGCTATAGTAATGAAGTCTTATAGGAATTATAAATATATTTACCTTGTATGCAAAGTGATAATGTTTTCTAAGAATAGTCACAACCTTAGACACTAATAAAATATATTTTTAGTTTGGTCTTCATGCTGGTTGTTTATTTTGTTTAAATATTATTTTGCATGGATAATGAAGTCTAGATCATTAGTAAATAAATTTAAAAATATATATATTAATTTGCATGGATAGTAAAGTTTAGATCATTAAATATTAAAAAAAATTAAAATTAGTTTTCATGAATAGTGAATTTTAGATCATTAAATAAATATATTAAAAAAATTAGTTTGCACAGATCGTTAATAAATAATCTTAAAAAAAAATCAAGCAAAGACTAGATTATATAAGATAGTTTTTTAATAAAGGTGTGAAATGTTAGATTATGTAGTTCATCAGAGTATGAAATCATGAAATTAATCATTCACTTTTGAGTGCATTAAAAATTTATAAGAAGTTTTAACACAATAAAAATATTTAACTGTTTTATTCAATTATAAGGGATTTTATGAGCAAAAAAAAGGTAAATTTGTCTTGGCTTCGAAGGGCTCTAAAAAATATTCAGGTATATTTTCATGTACTATGTTTTATTTTTAGTTTGGTATTTTCATATCATTTATCCATAAACTAATATGCATATAAATAATAAGTCATTGTATATCCCTTCCATCCATGCATTATCATTTAAGGTATGTTAGATTTTTATAAAATAATAAATAGTTTTAACTAAATCTTTTTTAAGATCTATCATTATCCTTGTGCATATCATAGTTAGACTTTAGTATTCAACCTATAAATAAAAATATTTGATTATATTTATCTTTATTCCATTCCATCTATTAGTCAAACCCATATCAATCAATCATAATAATATAACTTATCTGAGGGAGTTCTTGTTTCAATAATATAAATCTATTAGAATTTTTGAACCACCAATCATTCCTAAATATGATAAAATACATTAATTTATTTGTTTTTAAATGTTCCTTTCATTATTCATTTATAATTATCTGGTGTGGCTGATACTATACTAGTCTGAAAAGTTTTTGTGGTTTTGAGTTCTTACAGGATAATTTCATGAAGATAAATCAACAAGAAGCTTTCAAGGAGGAACATAAATTTGCTTCATCACAAAAGTGAATTCTCTCATAGGGTTACTCCTCAATGAAAGAGATTAGAGGAGACAAATCAATAGGTAAGATTTTAAATGAAAAAAAATCACCTATAGGCTTGCATCTTTGTGTATATAGAATCAAAGTTTGAAAATTATGGAGTTATTTGAGAATATCAAAATAGCTTAATTTTTATCTATAACTTCATCAAGTACCTGACACTATCCTAAAACAACAACAAAATCAACAAGAATATTCTACCAATGGTTGGTCATCACTACATAGATCAATGATGAAGAATGTCAAACATATAAGAAATTTATTGATACATTTGAAAATAGCATGAGAATGTATACAGCCTATTGCTAATATTTTCTTTGTCATCATTTCTACATATTTAAAAAAAAAACAATAAAAAATCTAAGGCATTCTTGGCAGTCTTAGTTTGGAAACTAGCTTGTTGGTGGGCCAAGTACTAGAAAAATGATTCCTAATTAGAAAACCAATTTTAGTGGCTAGTCAAGGGCAAATATTAAAAATTGGCAAAAGTTCAAAACAAGTAATGGTTATTTTTCTCACCTGCAATAAATAATTGATTGTTGAATTTTTATGCTCTCATTTTTAACATTTTTTGGACTTCCATTCTTCAAACATCTCATGCAATATACCCCATAGAGTTGACATCAAGAAAGACAAGGTAAACTGAAGTTGTGCCAAGGTATCTAGTTTCTTTTATTTCACTTTAAAATTATTTGTAAGTTTTGTTATTACATAAAGATCTATTTTTTTTAGAAGAAAAAGAATTAAATATCCCCACACTTTATACATATTTGCATCGTCATGCATGAGAACATGTATGGGATTAGGTGTGGGAGAGAAGGATAAAAAGAATATTCTCAACAATAAATAAATAATGTGGCTTAGTAAAAACAAATTTGACTTTGATAGAGGCATATAGTTTCACTATTATTTTTTAAGAATCTAAAGCAATAAAATTTACTTCATATTTTATATAAAAGTTTCTTTGGAGTTAAAATAAATCAATGTAAGCACAAAAATAAATTATCAACATAAGAACCTGCTCTCACCTCATTCAAAAAACAAAAAAATAGGGTTGCATGAGAATTCCACACAAGACCTTGTGTCAAAGAGAAATCAAAGATAGAAATAAAATTTACACACAATAATATATCCTTAGCAAATGTATTTTATTGACCTTTTCATTAAAAAATATTCCCTATGAAATCCAAAAATATTCTACAAGTTAAAAATAATTTACTTATGCAAGGTCAAATCTGGAAAGATTATTTGAAAAAGAGAACATCATACTCGTGTATTTGTATCTCAAAAAAATTTGAGATAAAGGAATAGCATGCATGAGGACATGTATGACGTTAAGTGTGGGAGAGATGATGAGACCATAAAATAGCTCATTATATCCATGAAATAACATCCTTTTTCCTTGCATAAGAAGTGGATCTAAGTGTATTTTCTAAACTTATAATTTATTTAAAATGAAATAGAGAACTATATCTTGGTTATTTTTTTATAAATCATTATCTTCTTATTTGTTGATTCTTGTTACTAAATTTATGGAAAAAACTATTAATATGTGTATATGTAGCATATAACAAACATGATCATGATATGCCAACTAAATATCAATTTTGAAGTGAGCTACAGGCACTCTAGAAATTGCTACAACTCACCTATTCCAGTTATGGACTCACCTAGATTTACTATGGACTCAACTAGTAGCTCTACATCCATGTTTTTTGTTGATTGAAGACAAGTTCAAAGCATCAAATGTTAAGGGAGCCATCATAGTCATAAACAATTTGAAGAATGCAATTTGAAGAAAATATATAGACTCTATAGGTTTTTAAATCTACAGACTCTACAGGTCTAAAATCTATGGACTATATAGGTCTAAAATCTACAGACTCTGTAAGTTTTAAAATATATGGATTTTATAGGTATAAAAATCTATGGACTCTATAGGTCTAAAATATATGGACTCTATATTTCTAAAATATATGGACTCTATACATTCTGAAAGCTATGGATTTTACAAGTTTTAAAATCTACAGACTCTGTAAGTATATCTACTAACTATGCAAGCATATCTATAGATTGTGGAGGTCTATCTATGGACTAGTTTAAGATTATATCTAAATTTAGATTTATATAATTTTATTCAATAAATAATTCTCTTCATATTTCATGAATGTTGAGCTTATGTTATAAATAGATAATAATGTCTCTCTCCATATTTTTTGAAAATTTGAGATAAGCTAGAATATCTAAGTTGTTATGTTTCTCTCCATATTTGATGGAGAGCATCTAAGATTGTTATTCCTAAATAAAGAGTTGGTTGAAAGCATGAGATTATAAATGCAACCTCCTACATCATTGTAATAAATCTTGGTTATCAATAATACATTCTAAAGCTCTGTGACATAAATATAGTGTTCTAATTAAAATCCTCTTCTGAGGAATGAGCTGGCCACTCATTCCAAGGAAGATGGATAAAAGTATTTTTATTGATTTATTTATTATGTAATTATGTTCTTGAATTTTTATTATTTATTTTTCATGTAAACATTTATTTTTTGTAAAGTTTGTTGTGAACCTATAGGTATTTTCTATGTTTATCATTTATTTTCACTTTAGCAATTTAATTTCTTACAAAGTGTGATTTAATTTCTTGAAAGTGTGATTTAATCTATATAAGTGTGTTTTTTCATTTCTGCAAGTGTGATTTACTTTTCTACAAAGTGTGGTGTGAATTACTTTCCTGCAAGTATGCTTTTCAATTCT
This sequence comes from Torreya grandis, assembly GCA_037957365.1. NCBI lineage: Eukaryota > Viridiplantae > Streptophyta > Pinopsida > Cupressales > Taxaceae > Torreya > Torreya grandis. The sequence goes on along the minus strand of JARHVA010003152.1, from coordinate 1,296,673 downwards.
TACAAGTGCACTTTTCAATTCCTACAAGTATGGAGTGTGGTAGAAGAGATCAGTTGCTAAAAATATCTTTCTCCTATTGCATAAAACCTTAGATACCAGCCCTATATTGACATTATTAAATTATTAATTGATGACTCATCACATAGTATGAGATGATATTAAGAGAGTTATTTTTAAACATGGTAAGATACCTCTCCTTCAAAGCAAAGTTTATGTCTTTAATACAAGGTTTTATCTCTTTCTTTTTATCTATCATATGGTAATTTTTTTAATTTTATCATGTTAAACACATTACAAATGTCATAGCACATGCCAAATTTCCTTATGCACTAATGCGCAATTACATGCTCTATTTCCTAGACTTGTTATCTCTCATGTGGAATGCTCTTTATAAACATATTGTTATACAAATTATAACTCCAATTACATGTATTTCATACCTTATACATGGTTTCTATCTAGATGTATCTAACTCTTTGGCTAATTTTAAGTATATACATAAGCTAACAACCATCTGTCAAGTTTCAATGTCATATATTATTTACAAGAAAGAATTTACTTCTCCTCCTCTATCCAAAGAGGGTGATAACTACTTTCCCTCTAACCAAATCCATGCTATCACCCATCCAAAAGGTGATGTAGCATATAATATTATTTCCAATGCATGAATTTATCCTATATCTTCTTCAAATCCTCTTCAACATATGTGCTTACATGTTCAATTGAAAGCAACTAGGGTTTGCACTTGCGAGACTCTAAGGGATCAAATCACCAGTATGAGCAAGTTAATTTCAGATTTAAAAATGAAACATAAGATATTACATAAAAAGATCACAACATTGGAAAATCATATTATAATACAAAAGCCTCAAAGGCACCTTACTGTCAATCATGTATATACACCTTCACCTAGTCAATTGGTTGAAAGCGATGTTACATATCAAAACAAGAAATCAAAATAAAGTAACTCTATAACTAGTGATTCAAAAAGAATTCAAAGATAAAATTAGAGTTAAAGTGAGGTACTAAAAGAAATGATTAAATCTAAGGTGATCAAACTACCTCCTCTACATCTAGTGAGAAGATCTAAATATTATTTTGCATATCATATGATGCATGGGCATCACACAGATTCATGTTTGGCATTGAAAATACATATACAACATATAAATGTTAATGAGAACCCTATACAGGGTAAATTAGTTAAGAAATCCATAGTGACATAGGAACACATTCACAAAGGGTGAAATTTAGAAACAATACAAAAGTGGTTACCAAATCATAACTTAAAACAACAAAAGGATCAAAAAGAAAAATTAGAGTAATAAATAGTACTAGAAAGCATAGGTAGAACATGAAAAATATTCAAATCCAACTCTCTAAAATAAGGCTCAACATCTAAAGTAGTATGGGTTTGGTCAAAAATATCTACAACAGTTTGATGATCAAGGTCAAGGGTTGGGAAAGCATTCTCAAGGCATCACTAATCATATTCTAGAAATTGATAATATTTGTCACCAAGGTTTGGGATTTATTGAAAATCCTAAGGAAAATCATTCATAGTCATAATTTATTAAATAAAAATATCTAGATACAACAAAAGTCAACACTATAATTCCATTTGTTCAAGATCAAGATGATAATGATGAGTGGAACAATATAGGTTATTTGATTTCCAAGATACCGATAATGAATATGTATATTCAAAGTCATATTCATATCCATTCCCTCATGCTTCAAAATCATACACAATTTTTTTATTTGATAGAGGACACCATTATATGGAGTCTCCCATGAGACTCATTGATTAGTATCACTTATTCTTAGTATTACTTGTACATAGTTTCTTTTTGTTTACTTGTACATAGTTTATCAGTATTTATTGTACATAATTTTCTTATGATTGATTGTAAATAGCTTATATAAAAAATATAAAAACATTCAAATAACTAAAAACACTAAAAACATTTCAATTGTATGCATTATCCATGCTTTACATTTCTACTACCATGATAGATTTACATTTGATGTTATATGTTATTTTTTGTCAATTTATCTACATTAATATGCTTCACTTGATATTCTTTGAGTGTGTGTAGTGACATCCAAATCCTTGATTACTTCACTATACCCATTGAGGGGGAATATTACTTTTATATTAAAAACACATGTCGATATATCTACCCATTGGGGGCATCTTATACATGACTACACTAGCCAGGTTATGTCATTCCTATACCACACACTCTAGTTATCATGTTGATGTACATTATTTATTAGATTACATAGATTACTCTATCGACATTCCACTAGTATATAGCACTTATGTATTTGTTAGCATATACTAGTCTTTTACTCTATGTCTTGCATAATTTCACTTCTTGCTTTGATTAGTTAGATGCAATTATATTTCTAATATTTACATGCTTTCCTTCCATGGTTTGCATATCTAAATGTGATTGCATTTCTTAGTTTTTATTTATGTCCTATATGGGCCTTAGGACATTTACCAATGTCCTTTGATTTATTCATGTGTGTGATTTAGGATATTTTCCAATGCCTTTTGCCTTTACTCTTCTATGTGATTATGGATTTCACACCAATTTTTCTTATGTCAATTATATATGTATGTGGCATTTGAACATGCGTTATATGTTTGCTTTCTAGTTTGAGTGACATGTGCCCATGTCCTTTATTTTCTTGGCCCCTTGGCTATCCTTGTATGATTCTTTCTTATTTCTTTGTTTCCTTTTTTATTTATTTATTTTTTATTGTTTGAAATGACATGATCTACACTATGCATTATCTTGCTTTCTTGGATGCCATGATGGACCTTACACTCCATTCCTCCTTGACAACTAATAACTAACCAAACTTCCAATTATATTTTATTACATTTCACATGTTATTAAATTTATATATATATATATATAGGCATACCCTTGTTGATCTAACAATCTCTCATTACAAACTATGTTATATCTTGAGATATCTTGTCAATTATCATTGTTATATCATGTATCTTTATAGCATAACAAACTGTTAGGACTATTTATTTTGATGGTAGTCATTACAGGGTCTTCACTCCTACCTTCATAATAGGGGACAATAAACAAGGGTTTTATTACAGAGATCAAAGCTCTTAATAGTTAAAAATTCAATTTTTAGAACACCCAAAACAACAACCAGCTATTAAACCAAGCAGAACAAACCAGGTAGACAATGAAAATTTTAGAATAGTCATCATATTTAGCCCAAAACAATAGTACCAATATTTGACTATAGTATTGGGCCATCTAGTGTCCATTTTTGGTGCTCTTATCCAAATAACAAAAAAACTACACTTTCCAAAAATAGGTAGAAAAGTAAGTTCAACTACAATTTTGCATAGTCAGACTAGTTCAAAATTAGTATTTTTTAGTACAATTTTTCTTAGAGAATATAGATATAGGGGGAATCATGCATGGAATGATGGATCTCACTTCCATTTTTAGATACGATAGTTGATATAACTTCTAGATCGAAATCCATATTCTAGACACTAGTGATTAGGGGTAATATGCATGACACATTTGTTTTCTTTTCTTTTTGAGTTTAGTACATTACCTAAGAATTCTTAGTAGTTTCATGCCTTATTCCATATATAGGTGGTTTGAATCATTTTTGAGTGGATTTTATACAATCCTAACTTCCACATTTTAGAGTGTTAGGTTGTGGAGTTAAAAGCTTCACTGTATGCAGACATGGAGGAGGTTGCTGAGTTCTAGGGCCACCAGCGTCAGTCAGGCCAATCGATGTCAGTCAAGGGTGAACAGAAGGGCAACCAACATTGGCAAGAGTCAGCCAACATCGGTCACCTTTAGGTAGATAGAGACCGATGTCGGTCACTTGTGCGGTTCTAGAACTGTTCGTTGCACAAACAGTTAGTTTGTTGAACCGATTGTTTGCATGTAAAAGGCTATTTTGAGTCTTGAGCTGTGTGTCTAATTATTGAAAATTAGAATTCTAAGTTATTGTTTAGTATGGGATCTATTTATACACCCATTGGCATGTATTGTAAAGTAGAGCAATAGAGGAAGGCAAGGTAGATCCTTCCAATTGTAAGAACAGGTTGATCTGCAGGTGGCAGCAAGATCAGGGAGAAGTTCTACATAGTAAGTAAGATCATTTGAGTTAAAAGTTGTTGCAAATTCATGGGAGATCTACTAGAAGTACTTTGAGTACTTGTGTACTGGTAGTGTTATTATTGATTGGTTGGAGGTGAACACCAACTTTGTGTTTGAGTTGTGTGTTGGGACCATTTTTGGTAGGAGAGTGAACTCTTGAGGGAAAGAGATCTATACATCTGAGAGGTGTGGAAGATTGTGGCATCTTCATTGTATTTCCTTCTGGCATGAGTATTAATACAAGATTGTGTATTGTCTCTCATATTCTGTGTCATTTGTGAATTTTAGTTACTTGTTAATTTTGGTATAGTTTCATGTTTAGTTGCTTATACAAGGTAATCATTTGTGCTCTTATTGAGGAGAAAGATCTTGAAAAGTGGTATCAGATCATTTATGTTTTAGGTGCCTTATAAGTGGTATCAGAGCTTTTGGTTGGGTTATTAACAGGTTGTATCAGATCTAGTTAGTGTTTGTTGATTACAGGTCACTCATAGGGGTTTCTATTTGAGTGGGAGTATAGCAATGGCAGAATAAAGTAAGCTACAAATGGAGAAGTTTAATGGCAAGAACAATCAATTATGGAGGATGCAGATAGAAGATTATCTGTATCAAAAAGATTTGTACTTATCATTGGGTGGGGTTGCACGAAAGCCCCTAGATATGAAGGATGAATAATGGGAGGTTCTTGATCGGAAGGCTCTGGGATCTATAATGTTGAGCCTTGCATCGTCTGTGATTTCCAACTTATCACAGGCTAAGACAATGGTAGAGTTGATGGAATATTTGGCAAATTTTTATGAAAAACCCTCAGCTCTAAATAAGGTATGTCTTATGAAGCAATTATTTAATTTGAAAATGTTGGAAGGTGGATCTATACATAGTCATCTTAGTGATTTCCATGGTTTAGTAAACCAGTTAAATTCAGTGAATATTGTTTCTTATGATGAAATTAAGGCTCTCTTAATCTTATGCTCATTACCTGAAAGTTGGGAGAGTTTGGTAATGGCAGTTAGTAATACTACGTCTACTTCATAAATCTTAAAAGTGGATGATGTTGTGAGTGTAATCTTGAATGAATAAATTCATAGGAAAAGCATAGGTGAATCATCAGGGAATGCTTTGAGTGTTGAAAGCAGGGGAAGGCAAAGAGAGAAGATCGAGCATGGGAGATCAAGGTCCAAGATAGGTAGGAGATCCAAGTCCAGGTATGGTAGAATAACCTACTGGAAATTTGGAAAGCAAGGGCATGTAAAGAGAGATTTCTGGGTGAATGAAGATCAGCATGAAGGACATGAAGAAGCAGATGCTGTAGATGTTGCAGGTATTGTTGCACAGGATGCTCTGGTATGTTCCTTGGATAAAGTAGAATCTTGGGTTTTATATTTTGGTGCCTCTTTCCATGCATCCCCAAATAGGGAATTTTTTCATGAATATGTCCATGGAGACTTTGGAGAAATTTATTTAGGGGATGGTAAGCCTTGTCAAATGGTTGGCAAAGGGAAAGTGAAGCTGAAATTGCAGATGGGCAATACATGGGTGTTGAAGGGGGTCATGCATATCCCAGTCCTAAAGTGGAATTTGGTTTATATTGAAAAGTTGGGTGATGAGGGTTGCACAGTAACTCTCATAGTGGACTCTTGGAAGGTTACCAAGGTGGCACTTGTTTTAGCAAGAGGTAAGAAAGTAGGTACGCTTTATCTATCTACTTGTATTACTGATTCTCCTTCTAGTTTATCTACTTCAGCTATAGATTTGAAGATGTGGCTTAATAGGCTTGGTCACATGAATAAGAAGGGGATGCATGTTCTTGAGTTAAAGGGTATGCTTTCATATTTGAAAAGCATGGATCGAGATTTTTGTAAGCAAAAGAAGAAAGTGACGTTTCTTGAGAACTCTGATGTTCATGACAAGAACAAGAAAGCCTTGGTTTTCAAGGAGAAGATGACAGATAGAGATCAGCGTAAGGGGATAAATAATTCTAAGTAGATCAAGGTTGATATGGACAAGGGTTTGATCCAAAAGGAGCTCATGTGTAGAATTCATCACTCACAAGTAAAACACAAAGACCGATATTGGTTAGAAAATTGGCGTCGGCATCCAGACAGGGACTGACATCGACTATGTGCAGCCTGATGTCGATGACTCTAGACAAATAAACACTAGTGTTAGTTAGGGGGAACCGATGTCGACAATGAGGCAGTCACATGAAACTAACATCGGTTGGGTGCAGACTGAGATGTGATCAACATCGGTCACTGAAACAGATTTTGGGCAGACAGCAAGCTGTCAAGGAGTCTCAAATGCCCATATGGAGGACTAAAAGGGTAAGTAAGCCTCAAATTCATCATTTTCCTTCTTTACACTACTTGTTTCTCATTGATGGTCAAGAACCAAGAAGTTATTAAAGAAGTAGAGCAGGTAGATCCAGGAAACAGTGGGAGCTTGGCATGGATGAGGAATGTGATTCCTTGGAGAAGAACCAAATGGGAGTTTTTGGTGGAGTTGCCAGCTGGAAGAAAGCACTAAGAGATGAATGGATTTTTAGGATGAAGAAGAGTGGGAATGGACACGTGAGATGGAAGGCCAGGGTATATGGTCTTGTGTAAGCTGCAGGACAATGGAGGTTTAACCATTGTGTTTTCTTTACCAAGTTGGATAATATTAGCTACATTATCCTGTTATTGTATGTTGTGCTTGTTGTAGGGTCACATGTGCAGGGAGTTGCTAAATTAAAGGTAAAGTTATTTTAGAGATGTGTCATGAGGAATTTGGGATAAGCAACATTATTTGGCATGAGTGTGTTCTAGAGACATGGAAGATCACAGGTTGATTTTGTCTGCAGATAATTGTGTGAAATCGGTTAACACGCTGATGGTTGGACAATTCTATGAACAGTGTCTTGATTCACATGATGAGGTTGAGTACATGTGCACTATACTTGAGATTTCCCAAGCAGTGGGAGTTGTCAACAAGTTTGGAGCCAATCTAGGAAAGAAGCACTAGAGGGCAATTTAGTGGATTCTCAGGTATCTGAGAGGGACCAGTAGCAGGTATACATGCTATGCAGGGTCAATCACTTCTCTACATGGGTTTGTAGATGTAGATGTGGAAGGTGATTTAGATGATAGGAGGTGCACCACAAGATTTGTGGTGGTTGGTCTTCCAGACTGATCTTGAAGAGGGATACAAAGCCAAGGAAACAAACTAGATGATGTAAAGGTATAGGTATAGTTGCAGCTATTTATCTCCAAGTGAGAGATTGTTAGGTTATGAAGCTAAAAGCTTCACTGTATGTAGACATGGAGGAGGTTGCTGAGTTTTAGGGACACTGGCATCAGTCAGGCTAATCGATGTCAGTCAGGGGTGAACAGAAGGGCAACCAACATCAGTAGGAGTTGGCCGATGTCGATCACCTCTAGGCAGATAGGGGCCGACATCGGTTGCCTGTGCGGTTCCAAAACTATTCATTACATGAACAGTTAGTTTATTAAACTAATTATTTGCATGTAAAAGGCTATTTTGAGTATTGAGCTATGTGTCTAATTATTGTAAATTAGAAGTCTAAGTTATTGGTTAGTATGGGATCTATTTATAGACCCATTGGCATGTATTGTAAAGTAGAGCAATAGAGGAAGGCAAGGTATATCCTTCCAGTTGTAATAACAAGTTGATCTATAGGTGGAAACAAGATCAGGGAGAAGTTCTACATGGTAAGATCATTTTAGTTGCAAATTTTTGCAAGTTCATGGGAGATCTACTTGAAGTACTTTGAGTACTTGTGTACTGGCAGTGTTATTACTGACTGGTTGGAGGTGAACATGAACTCTGTGTTTGAGTTGTGTGTTGGGACCATTTTTAGTAGGAGAGTGAACTCTTGAGGGAAAGATATCTATACATCTAAGAGGTGTGGAAGATTGTGGCATCTTCATTGTATTTCCTTCTGGCATGAGTATTAATACAAGATTGTGTATTGTCTCTCATATTCTGTGTCATTTGTGAATTCTAGTTACTTGTTAATTCTGGTATAATTCTGTGTTTAGTTGATTATACAAGGTAATCATTTGTGCTCTTATTGAGGAGCAAGATCCTGACAAGTGGTATCAGAGCATTTATGTTCTAGGTGCCTTACATAGAGTGGCTTTCATATAATCCTAGTACACTAGTTTCAAAGTGGCTTTCATATAAGCCTAATTTCCATATTTTGGAGTGGCCTAGTTTCTAGCATATATTTAACTATCTAAACCAACATTTTTAGATCATGGTACATTTATGGGCTTCAAGATCCATCCCATATGACACACATTCATACTAGTATCATTTTATAGCTTCACTTAGTGGGCCACGATGGAGCTAAAGGACTAGTTATCCTTTATATTTTTGAGCCACCTACTCAGAGGGATTATACACAATCAAAACATTGATTAACAAATGCATGATCACCAAGCTTCATTTAGTGTGTGATGATGGACCAAAGGACAAACCTTTACATTATTGATCCACTCTTTGGTAATTGAGCACTCAGTTTCATTCATGATATTACTCTTGGTTAAACATCATTCAACACATACCCAACACATCTATCATCACTTAGCATCATAATAGGTTTTGTATTGGTATACATATCTGGTGAGGTGTATTCATTCCTTTTTCTTCCTCTCTCTCTTACCTATATTTGTAAACTCTTATTTTAGATATAGAATATCTAGTAAGAATTGATCTACTCTTTGTATTCCTTTGTAGATTTACACTTCACAATTTGTTCTCTCTATGCACACTCAACATCAAAAAAATTCATGAGCATAATATTTGTAGGTAAGTTTAAGTGCACTTTCTATTTTTTATTTATCCTAGTATTTTTATTTAATGCATCACTAGAATAAAGGGGGGAAAACGTAATCATATAAAATATGAAAATTAGTAACTTAAATATGATTAATGACACCCAACCCATAAGTCCCTCGTGTTTGCTTTCATGACCGTCATTTGCATCTTTTCACTAATTCTTAGTCATCTATAGCCTTCCAGACCTGATCCCAACTCAACTATACTACTCTTTTCATGACAAATATATCCCCTTATGCCCCATTAGTTAAGGATAATAACACCCAACTTAGATTACATGTCAATACCACTAGTGTCCTATTTTGGCACTCCTATCCAAGTATATTTTTATCCCCAATGGTCAGTTCCTTCTAGTTTTTGATCCTCTTATTTTTATCATAATGTGAAAACATTTAACCCATGACCAATAGATCCCTATAAAATCCCATTCAAAGATCATTTGGATAGGGTTGACAATTATCATTAAGCAAGAAAGAATACAAGCAAGACTACTTAGGTAATCTTCCCTATTCTCTGCATACAGCTAGCCAATACACTTACAAGCTTATTAAAATCCTTACACTAGTCTCTAGCCACCTCAAAAACATCTAATTTTAGCATTTTTATCTTCATACACACTATTGCATAAATCATATCAAGTGGGAGAACTACATATGGCTTGATCTCTCTTCAGAGTACTGGTATGTAGGTAGCATGCCCACATAAGGGCTATGGATACACATTTAGTGTATCTTACACACACTAACCCCTCATTTTTCTCAAAGTTGGTCAAAGTATAGAATATCCTAGGGTTTGAAGACAAAATCTTCTCTATCGAGAGTTTCATGAACATCTAATAGTCAAAATTTCATAGGTACAATCACATAGACACAATGAATAAAACCCAAAAAGTTTAGATCTTGTAGACAATAATGGTAAAAGTTGACTATAGTTCTAGTGCCACTAGTTTCTTATTTTGATGATCTTATCCAGTCATCACAAAAGGCTAAATCTTGATTTGTGATAGTGTCCCAATCCTGAATAGTAATTTTAGACTTTGTCTCAGTCATCTCAATCAATTTCCAGTTATGTCTTATTTTCTATCCCTTATTACTATTTTTAGAAAGTTTAAAATCATAATAAAATTTATATAAATCAATAGATTAATTATTTTATATTTATTTACTGGTTTTACTACTCAGACCCTTTAACTAAATTAGGAATAATACACTGATATTCCCAAAACTATTAAATCACAATGCTTAAATTTTTTATATTAATTACTGATATTTTTCATATTTGAAAGATATAGAGATACTTACATATTAATTACTAATGTTTTTCTCTTAGATAATATGGTGATAATGATCAAACTATTTAAATAATTTTATAATAAGATTAATAGGTTATCTTTTAAATTGGTATCACAACCACCTAATGGTTCCATATACACCTTCCTTAAATTGGAAGAGACATTCCTATCATGATTTATCATTTTTAAGGGACCACTCATTAAATTTTAGCATATCCCTCTCTTCACAAATGAAAATATAAGTAAATTTTTCATTACATTCTAATATACAAGGATATTATACATTGTTTAATATATCAACCAATGGAATTATATAAATAATATATCTTTAATATAATTTTTTTCCTACTCTGAAACATTAAGTTCATATTCATTCTCATAAATCTTTACAATATATTTATTATGAGGTTATTTCAATCAAATATGATATTTTATGATCAAATGTAAATAATTATGACATGTTTCACAATTTTCTTCTATTTACACATAAATTAACACTATCTATGTTGTAATGAAGACAATTACAAGACTATTATATAATCATAGAAAGACACCTACAATAATTCTTATGCCTTCCCTTAGTGTATCATGGAAATTTATTTTTTTAAACAAATTTAAAGTATATCATTTAGAAAATTACTTAATAAGAACATGGTCATATTACTTATATTAAGTGTTATGATTGGATCTATTTACCATGAAAATTCCATTCAAAATTATTTTGTGAATATCATTGAATCATTTATCATAAAATGGATAAATGTCATGATTTGAAACATAAAATGAAATATCTTATTAATAGTAGTGACCTTTTATTAGATATATCTATTATGAAAACATAATATTTAAAACACATCCTATGATAAAGATAACTCTATACAACATGATTTTTTATCTTCTAAATTAGAAATCAAAATTCCTAAGATTAAGACACCTAAACATGATAATGTTACAATAATTTTTCCAAATTATTCTATATATATTGATATTTCACATGTATAATATTTGTTCATTATCATTTATAATGAAGGATAAAAAATAATCTAAATCATGATAGATGGAAAATGTGAATTCACTATGTAGCCTATATTTCCTTAAGAAACTTAACTATGATATGGAAGTTATAAATAAATTAGAACATTATTAAATATAACATGTTTCATTTGGATTTATTATAATTCCTATATCTATTTGTCCCAAAATATTTCATACATTATTCTATGTTGTGCCATACTTGTTTCAATGTAATGTTATATCGGGAACTATGTGGTTATAAATAATGAATACAACACTTAATAATACACATGAGTATATTAAATTTGAATATAAATTGAATATGGTCATGATTTAAAGGGATATAAAATATGAAAAATGATTAAAACATCTTACGGTAGATCCTATTACATCTAGAAAAAAACTCAAATGGGTGCCTAAGAATACATTATTTTATAAATAAAAAATTTGATAATATAATCTTTTAATTTTGTTACACTAGTTTCAAATTTGCATCAAATTATTATCCATTTCAATGGTTTAGTTATTGATGATATTATTGGTTAGCTATGTTAATACACTTCATGATTAAAAATTTTATGCTTTATTCCCACATACATTCTAAACTTAAGTAATTATATTTATACATATACATTATACTTGGGGTAATTTTAACCATATATAATCCATGAAAATTTATTGATACATATCTTATACATACATTATATAAACATTTGCATCTTAATATTACTTTACAACCGATTACAATAATTCATATCAAAGAAATTGTGATAACTTAAATTTCACCATGACATATGAAAATTAATGGGAATGATTTAAAATAGGTTGTAGTGGATCCTTGATCCAAATATCAGTATATCTATTTTGGATGATGATTAGGGTTATTATAACACTTGTGACTATATTTTTGATACTTCTAGTGACACATTTGAATCCATAATTTTGGTATTTAAAATTATATATGAGATTACTAATCATCCATTCTAACCTATCCCCTAATCTTCATAAATATATAATTATTATATTATAGTATTTTTATGAAAATAAATTAGATCTATTATATTCATGTATTTCATGTCCCTTCTTCCCTTGATTTTGTGCCTCACCTCATATTTATTATATATTTTATGTATATATCATTAGATTATAATTTCATTGACATTATTTTATCCCCTTATTAGGGTAAATTTTAGTTGTGAATATTCATTAATTCATGAATATTCACTTTTTATAGAATTGTATTTGGCAATTTTTTGGGAGTAGTACATAGGACCCATTCACCTAAATTTTAGGGATGTAAATTTTTTTATTGGTTGGCTCACCTATAATTTATAATAATTATGAGATCATCCATATTATTTTCCTTATATATAGTACATATGTTCATAGGGGTTACAATCCAAGTCTCACTCTTTACCTCATTGTCATGTTGAATATTAAGATTGCCTAACAGATAAGTTGTGGGATAAATAAAAAAGAGTTTAAAAAAGTTTCTTAAACCTTAATATTATTTAATATTTTAATTCATATTTAATAAATATTCAATTTAAAAAAAATCATCTCAATCTGAGTCTGAATATAAAATTTATGACCTTAGAAAGTTGGGGTTTGATGTCACCCAACTACATCATGGTGTTGTCACCCAATAGAATAATGATGATATCACTCAATATCATTCTATCTCTCATCAACATGTTACCACTCTACATCATGTTGTCTCTCAATATCATGTTGTCACTCAATAACATGTTATCACCTAATGGCATGCTGTGATGCAACTGAACAACTTTTAAAGGCCATAAATTTTGCACATGGAATCGATTTGAGATGATTTTTTTTTAAATTGTATTAATTTTAAAGAGGAATCCAAAATTTTCCATGATTATAGGTGACATATTTCCATCACATAATGGCATGATGTCATGGAACTAAGTACCAACTTTTGGAGGTCATAACTTTTATATACGAACTTGATTCGAGACAATTTTTTTTTAAATTATATATATTTTAAAGAGGAATATAAATTTTGGAATTATTTCACATGACATATTTCCATAATTTGATTTCATGAAGTGATGAAATTGAGCACTAACTTCTATAGGCCATAACTTTTACATATGGACTCAGTTTGAGACATTTTTTTCAAATTGCATAGTTATTCAAGAGGAATCCAAATATGAAATACTATTAAAGTTTAGAAATGTTTTTTATATTATTTTTGAATTTATCCCATAACCTATATGTTCTAAATATGTAGATGAACAATTGTATTAAAAACTCAAGAAGGCAATTTTTTTTTGAAATTTTAATATTTGCCAAGGATATGAATCCTATTAACTTAAATAAACCTAAGGGGGTTTTGATATGGTCTCTTAAAATGAACCCTACCCCTTAGATTATACTTATTATTATGTTTCACTATCCCTTTCCCCTTGATTTTTGATCCCATTCTAAATAATTAAGAATAATTACCAATGATGACAACATATATAGTTTTATATTAAGGTAAAAACAAGTTTTGAAGGGGCCCCGAAACCCTGAAACAAAGGAAGAAGGATATAAAAATAACGTCCACATGTGAAACAAACCTAACACCTACTACTGAGCAATATCAAAACAAGTTTTACAGGGACCTGAAACCACAATTCAAGATCATCAAAAGACAGACCCTAGGTTTTACAGAGACCTGGAAACTCAAGTATGACAACATATATAGTTACCTTTCATCCTAACATCCAATAAGTTTTGAAGGTAATAATAGGTTGTTTGGAATATTCATCTTCTTCCTTTTTCCAAATTTTTAACCCTTGGTTTGATTGATTAATTTCCTTATCTTGTCTGCTTATGTTCATTAACTTTTATTTTTACTAGTTCAAATAGATTTATAATTATTGTGTGCACCCATTAGCATTATCTTTATATAATATATTTACTTATTTTTAAAAAAATTAAAAAAGGAAAAAAATAATAAAAAACTTAAAAATAAATAAAAAACACTTTATGAAAATGTATCATACTTATTTTCCATTACTATATGTTTTGCATATACATGTTACACATGATTTTCATGATATTATTTAAGTGTGTGAGATGTTGGATATAAAAGTTTCATATGATCATGGGATTTCATATGATTTGTGTTTGTTGTCATACCCACATACATGTGGGAATTGTCACATTGGTGATCTACCTCACATTGGGGGAATCTTCTTTATATAAAATTTTATGGTGATATATTTATTTAATTTCATTTATCATATAGATATACTGAAAATGATTACATAATATATTTATAGTGCCTACATCCTTTCATGATGATTTCTTATGTGTTGTTACATAGTTTTATATGAATAATTTTCTACATTATAGAATATAATATGTTTGGTTCCCTATTCCATATCATTCACATTTATATGCTTGGTGTCATGATCCATGTCATGAACATCACTAATTTTATATTACTATGTTTGGTACCTACATTTCCATAGTCATCACCATACATATATTGGGCATGTTACTTATGTTTTTGGCTCATTACATTATTTAGATATCCTAAGGGCACATTACTACATTGGAACATGTTATTTTTCCATATATTACTTTATCATTGGTGGCACCATACACTTATATATATATATATATATATATATATATATATATATATATATATATATATATATATATATATATATATCACATTCAGAGATTACAATGGGGTATATTTCTTAATCCTGTCTCTCTCATCTTCACATGAGGTTGCATCTTAATTTTGAGCATTAAATGATGATAACTTACAATCGTTATATACATGTATTTTAATATATTTTTTCAAGTATTCTAAGTGATTTGGATATATTAATTGATAATAAATGGTGTATATAACTCTTTATTTTTATATTAATGATTTAAAAAATAGGATTTACATTCCATCACCTCAAAAGTAAGAAATATATCTAGAAATTTTACCCACATAATTTTCTAAATTTAGAAAAATATAAATCTAAAATATTGAGAAAAACTAAAAAATAATATTGGTAAAAATTGATAAATAATATTAAGTGAAATGAGAAAATTTGATAAAAAAATAAAACACTATAAATATCTCAGTATCTTCTTCCATGATCAAGAAGTAGGTTGAGTTATCATAACATACCATGAATTTTCTAGTCCCTGAGTGAGCATTAAGATATCATGAGAAGATAGTGTTTACACATTATTACAACATGGTTTGCCTACCAAAAAGTGTATTCACATATAAAAAAAGTGTATATTCTCAATTGAAATTTTAGTTTTCTATATTTGCAATGATTTGATACAGTATTGAATACTTTTTAGGATTTTAACATTGTTGACAGGTATACTAAGTTTTTGGAATGATCTAGGTGTGGGGTTTTTTTTTTTTTTTTTTGAAAATATGAAACATTTCATCCTTCCTTCCATAATTAAATAAATTTAGGTGATTCAATTATTATACTTATTTAATTTACACACAAATAGTTTCACATTGTATATATGCATAAAATTAAGGGAATTAGGTAGACAACTAATTTTTGTATAGTAAATTTTTTAATTGATTTTTTTCATGGTTTATCATAGTTGGCTCATGCGCACACATTTTTCATCATCCTATAACTTAGGTTTTCATAATAACTATAATTTATTTTTATTTTTATCCAATAATAATATATCTATTTAATGTATAATGTTTAATAACCTACTAATCAAATATTCAATCACCTTCATATAACTCTAGATACTCTTGTAATGTCTAAAACATTTTCTCAGGTTCTTTTCATAAGTCCTACTCAACCCATATGATTATATCTTTAACTTAATGGAAAATTATTCCTTGGTTGTCACATTTTACTCCTTTCAAAGGTTGGATCATTTGTAAATGTGCCCTTGAGGATTATATATATACAAGTTTACCCTTATTCATTTGATCATATATTATTTTCATGCAAGCCTATTATAAGTTGGTTCTCTTATACCTATCTAGTATTATCAAGAGGGAATAAAAATAAAACATATGAAAAATATTTTAATTCTACCATAATATATATTTCAAATTTCTTGTACCATAATAAATCATTAAATGAAGAGCATGTAATTACATTTTATTATTAAGGATCACACTCACATGCACAAGGGAAATACTTCTAGATATAATTATAACTATGTAAGATATCTATCTTAAACTCCTCAATAGGTTTCCAAAGACATCTAAACTACACATGGTCTATTTTTTATAATTATTTAATATAATTCAAGATTAGAGGAAAATAAAAAGTAGAATATTATACCTATATATTTTTGGAAAGTGAATATAAAATAATGTACAACATTAGGAAATGAAACTACCCCAATAATATTAGGTCCTAAAAATGAGAAAATGATACTATTAAATCTGAATGGATATTTATACACATTGAATATATCCTTTATTTAATATATCCTAGTATATATTCATTAGGATACTATCAAATCAATAAGTATTTTTCGGGTTTTATTCATTTTGATATATTGATCAATTTTTATAACTACTACATCTTATAAAAATATATAGATAAGTCAAAAGTCATGTCATTATATATCATCCTTATTGGTCAAAATTGTAAAGTGTTAATGTCTATTTTAATAGATTAAATATTTATGTTGTGCAATGATTTTAATGTTTTTACAAAGTGTTCACTAAATAGTTAAAAATAGTATGTTATTATATATGATGTGTGGCTTATATGCAAATGTTTATCAATGATTCAATGTTTAATTCTATAAATATATCATATATTACAAACATATGTTTTAAACATGACAAGGTTATGTCTAATAATAATGTTGTATGTGTTAATGCCCTTGAAATTGATAGAGTTTCATTAGTGCACATTATAGATGCATTTTGTGTTACTAATTATATGATGGCTTATTAAAATGTAGATAATATTATTAGATATAGGTATATAGACCAATATTTAATAATCCCTCATTTTTTTCTCAACCATAAGATGAGGTTAACCAAAACATGCCTCCTAAACTTCCTCAAACTCTAAGGCTTAAATTGTAAGCCATAAAATAATATAATATAACAACTTAAGAATACTCATGTCAAGATATCATTGATATAATTATTTATAAGGTCCAATATTAAAAAATACATACTTTATAACTAATTGGATCATATAACATTCCAAATTGATACTCAACCATCTAAATTTTCTTCTATTGTGAAATATTTATCATATAGTGAGAATCATATCACCTTTGAATAGAATGAGTTACCTCTCAATTATATTTTTATCAACATACATTTAAGTAAAAATAAATCATAAAGGGATAAAAAGAGTTCTCATAGATAATCATTTGACATTAAAAATGTATAGTAAATCATTTATTAGCACAATTATAATTAGAAGACAAGCCATAAAAACTCAAATGTGATGATTAATTATTTTGACAATTAAATAAGAAAGTATATTGGATAAATTAAATTTAAAATATTCCTTGGACTAAAAAACATAGCCATAAAATTTTAATAAATATATAACTATGTGAGTTATAATATCTATTTTGGGAAATGATGGATTCAATATATGGTTGTTGTTATATAAAAATTGCATAGATGATTGAAATACATACATGAGGGAATTATATATACATGTAAAGTAAATGGTGTTCCATTTATATTTTTTTAAATGATATATCAAAATGATATCATTATACCACATTTAAATTGACCCTGACCACACATTATGACACCCATGGGTAGGGTGAAAGTAGTATAATCCAAGATGACAATGGTAACCAAAATAATAGTTTGGATAAACATGTATGGAAAATTAATTTTACACAAATTATCCATAATGAATAAGAGATGGTATAAGCATGTTTTACATAAAATAACTCTATCTTACCTTAATTTTTTTGGAAAACCTATTTAATAATATATGTCCATTGATACATCATCTTGCAATAATAAAGGTAAATGGCTTATGGTAGATAATTCATGTAATTATATTAAGCCACAACCACCTCTTATATTGGTTTAAAACTATTTATAAAATTATGGATTTAGAGTGAAATATCTAGAAAATTGGGATACAAAGGCCAAGGTATATGTAAACTTGAGCAAGGCATCATGTCACCTACCATTCCAAATATGCATACACTTGACAAGGGTCTCCAATATATAAAATATTATATAGTTTAATAGGTGCCTTTAAAATTTGATCATGAATACTTATGATCTCCTAATAATGAGAATGATATAATAAAAAATATTTCCATAACTTGTTTTTTGAATCCTCCAAAAATCATTCATAGTAAATCAACAATGTCATGATTATATGACTTGTGCATCCTAATGTAGTCAAAAATGTTGAATTCAGTAGATAAATATTTAAATGATGAATCCCTTATATAATATTTGGGTCTTAATGAGGATTAATATACTTATTTCCACAAAAATAAATTCCATTTTATACTAAGTAATCATTCTTGTTTTGGGGAAAGTGAAACCTCACCTAATGATGAACAAGACACCTTGCTTAGTCTAGACATATTATCAACCACACCATATGTGGAAGATAGATTGACACTCTTAAAATAAGACATGATTTATATCATTATTATAGTTGTTGAATTGATAAATATTATAAATATAGGTGTTTTACTAATTATTTAAGGACAAGAAGATTATTTTTCACTATTAAATGAGTTTCAAGATATCTTCCCCTAGTATTATCCTAGCATGCCTAGTAATTCTAAATTAATTTCAGTATATAACTTAGTTGTCAATCCTAATGTTAAACCTATAAATAAAAATTATTAAATCCATTCAAAGGTTGCTTTTTTGGTTAGAGAATAAATCCAAAAAAAGTGATGTTTGTTTCATTAGACCTATTAATTATTTATATTTTATTTAATAAATTGTCCTAATTTGTAAACTAAATTAAGGTATCACAAAATTTAGAGATATAAATAAAGCATATCTCAATGATAAATTACCTCTACCTAACATTAATTTTAAGATTGGGTATGAGATTATCTCATTTATAGATGAATGATTTGGTTAAAATAAAATCAAGATTGATCCTAAATACCGACACAAAAAAAAATTACAAGCCCTCCACAAATATTATGTTGTGCCTACATGCATTTAAGATTGATAAATTTTAATTCCATGAATTGAGTGTGTGTGTGTGTGTGTGTGTGTGTGTGTGTGTGTGTGTGTGTGTGTGTGTGTGTGTGTGTGTGTGTGTGTGTGTGTGTGTGTGTGTGTGTGTGTGTGTGTGTGTGTGTGTGTGTGTGTGTGTGTGTGTGTGTGTGTGTGTGTGTGTATTCCATGATTAGATGCATTAATTCCTAGAGGACTATGTTAATGATATATTTGAAAAATATAAGAAACATGAAAATAATATGAATGATTTTTTGAATATATTTGAATGATTAAGATAATAAATGGTGAGATTGAATCCTAATAAAATTATCTTTATAATTAAACAAGGGAAAATATTGGTTTATTATCATCTCCCAAAGAGGTATAGAATTTTATCCTTTGAAATTTAATCCATAGTTTAAATTTCTCTTCATAATATTATTATGAAACTATGAATATTATAAATAAATATTTAAGATATCAAATAATTTTGTTGCTTAATTAGCAAATTAAACCTAATTATTTTAAAAATTACTATGAAAAGACACCAAGTATGAGTGGGATGACATTTTTTAATAATATTTAAATACACTTAAATAATATATAACTAATCTTATAGTTGTGATGCCACTTATCCCTAACTAACCCTCACTTTTTTATATTTTTTCTAGCCAACAAGCCTTAGGAAACCTACTTAGAAAATACCATCATACCCACAAAGAATACATCATTTGTTACATAATTTGAGCACTATTAGATTGTGAAATGAATTAAAAATCAATATAAAATTAATTTTTGGATATTAATTTGTAATATAAAAAATTAGAGACTATATGCTTAATATTTAAACCCAAGTTATCATCAAGAGTAAACCTTTGAAATATATGATTTATAATCAACATATATGGTGTTTTATCTTAATTAGTATTAAAAAAATTAAAAAGGAAAGTTATCACAGACCATATAGGTAAGGATCCCTTGTTAAACCACACTCTTATAGAGGACACATTTTTAGATGAGTTTGAATTACATATTAATGAAAATAATACCTGGATCATGTAATTTTATATGTATAAATATGTTTTAGGTTTTGGGTCCTAAATTTTATTGATCAACCTTAGTGATAGATGCCACTAGTATAGTGATTGGGAATTTCATGTATAAATAATATAACATAATATAAGTATTTGATTTTAGTAATTCATAATATAATGTGATTTAAATATTCAATGTATCAAAGTGTATAGTTACTCTAAATTTTTTGTAACCCAAGTAAAGGGTGCCTATCAAATAAAATAATAAAAATGATCTGATATAAAGATTTGGTACTTAGTTTGATCTCCTAGTTTATTGAATTTGGAGGATGATAACATTCTTAGAAGAAATGACTTCCACAAAGACACTATTTTTAATGTTACCTCTCTTATTCCTAATGACATTATATATGATCATGCCATATTGACCATTGAATGATTCTAAAAACCTACCATTTAGTTACCAAATTTGGATTCCATAGTTTTAAAAAAATTAGAAATAGGTATGATTAACTCATAATGGTAAGCATATATATTCAAATTTTTATTAGAATAAATAATTCTCCCCTAGTATTCAATAAATGAGAAAATAATTTATGAACAAATGCCATTATATATGTTATAATTGGAATTACATTTTTTAAACGTGTTTGATGGGAAATTTGTTATATGTCTTGGCTATGAATAAGTTAAAGTGTAACTACAAGAAGTTCATGATAGTGGGTGTGGTGTAAATTTTAATGGCAAAGCCATGGCGTATAAGTTGTCTAAAGAATGGGTTTTTATTTCCCTGAAATGGAACACAAATTTTAGGATTCTATAAAAATATGTAACAAATGTCAAAGACATTATTCTTATGCATGTATCATATCAATAATTTCACCCTATTGTTTAATGTAATAATAAAAAAATAAGAAGATTTGATAAAAATGTAAGATTTTCCATTTTTTTCAAAAATTTTACTTGCCCATAAAGAAACATCCAATTTAAATAAACTATTAATATTGTTGTTAATATTATATGTAATATAATAAGAAAAAATAATGAATATTGGAAAATTTAGATACATTAAAATGTAATGGAATATTACAAATCATAAGTAAATATATGAATAAACCCCATATTCTTTGGTTTATATCAAAAATGTGTCTTGTCCATAGAGCTTATGTTTCATTCACTTTGAGTGCAAGTAAAATGTATTATTGATTAATATGGTTATAGATAATGAAGATTACATAAATTATAAATATTATGAGGCATGTATTAACACTATTAAGCATATAAGAGTTTACCAAAATTTTCTAAATAAGGCATATAAAAAGGACAAGATCAAGAGAAGTCAATGTGGGTGACATAATTAAAATAAAATCAAAATAATGAAAATGCATATAAAAAAATAGAGGTAAATTTAAACCTAACTAAATAGGTCCCTTAATGATCACATAAAAACTTGTTTCAAGAGCATAATTATTAGTCATATTAGAATAAAAACATTTGAAAAATAAAATGAACATTATGCACTTGCATATATATTACACTTGAGTTTTTATGTTTATTTATTTATATTCATTGGCCATCTTTATTTGACATCATGATTTTAGTAGTTTATTTTCATATGTTTATTTAGTTGTTTATTTGGTGCCCTTGTACATATATTTCTTATTTAATTTTTTTACTAAATTTTTATTTACTATCGTGTAAACACATATCTTAGAATATGTTATTTTCTAAGAGTTATATTGTGCAAACATTTATTTCTAATTTCCAACATTTCCATGGTCCAGACCACACATTTATTACAACATGATAGTATTTTACTTCATTGATTAAATGTATTAATACTCAATGGGGGAATGATACACACATGTGTACATAGACTATAAATTTTTTATATTTGGTAATGCCATCTATATACTTCATTCACTACACTTGGGAGGACTATTTCTTGGTATTAGATTGATTATATTTTCCCACTCATGGGAAGTTATGCCTCTTATGTGTGTATTTTTTTATACTTTTTAAATATATGAAAAATAACACTTTTACTTACTTGGCCTTCCAATTAGGAGTATATGATTTTATTTTCTTATTAAATATTCTCTTTGATGATGATATATGTATATGGTTATACCAAAGTGTGTAATAAATTTGATTTAAGTGATGATTCCATCTTATGATTTCCTATTATATGATGGTATACATAATACTTTTCTTTTGACATGTGTAATATATATGTATATCCCAAATCTCAAAATCAGAGTATATGATCTATATATTTTATCATCAGTTACATGATGATACAAAATAGTTTAGATTATAAGTCACTCTACAAAGATTATAAGACACCTCTTCCTATATTGAACATTTTCAATAGAGAATTACAAGACATTCCTATATTTGATTTTTAAATTTGAGGCATAAATTAGATAATAATAAGAGACAAATCTCTTGTTATCATAAATGAGATATACATTCAAATATGATACAAATTCAATAGCGACAAATTCATCTTTTACACCAAAAAATGTGTTTTCGTCCCTACTTGTCATTTTACTCATTGATTTCAAAACTTCCTTGATTATTAATTTATATATACATTGATTTAATTATAAATATATTAATTATGTTTTTAGGTACCCAAGATTCATACCCAAAATATAGGAGCATATATTCTCATTCCAATACATTCATAGTAATTTTTTCACCTCATCTTTTATTTTAGATCGTTATCATATATAATATTAACTTTGATAACTCTTATAGTTTTTAGACACTTCTTCAATCTCTCTTAGGTACACTTGTTTTTTTTTACTTTGATATGTATGTGCATGTACGTGCACACGCACACACACACACACACATCAAAGTTTTGTATTAATTAAAAAAAAGATTTTTTTATATGAATATTTATTTAATTTGGTATTATTTTTATGTGATTTTGGATCATTGGTTCATATTAGGCTCATATTTATGAATTATTTTATCTCTAAAAAGCTTACATCATATTCCTCTCTATTATTTTTTTGACTCTCCTTTATTATTATTTTATCTCTTCCATTTTTTTCTTTAAATTTTGTTATGTTTATTTTATTCCTCTCTAAGTTTCATTAGTTTTAGTTTATTAAAATAATATAGTTGTATGATCTTGGTTTGACCAAGAGCTTACCACTATGCTTATGTTCCTTTTCTACTTTATGGAACCCTTTAATCCTCTTTTTTTGTTGATGTTTATGGCCTTTTTTATACTTTTATTTCTAGTTATACATTGGATTATATGCCAATAGATTGATATTTTGAATTTGAGAAGTCTCTACCTATATGAATGAATTAATGCATTTAGGGGAAAAGATACATGTATTTTGATTTTATAAACCATCATGTATACACTTATATTTGGCATTAGGCACTTGAAAATGTGTAATTTAACTAAAACATAATGGATTTAAATTATTCTCATATAATAAAATTTTATTTTCCATTACTCTAATTGATAGTTAATTTACTCGGGATAGACTTGTCCTCACACCCTTTAATGGCTAGTTTTCAAAATTTGAAATTTTCATAAGGCTCAACCCACATGTTTTTCAAGCTGACTATAATAAATTACCTAAAATAGTTCCCTATTTAAACACACCAAGTCTAATCATTTATATCTTTCTTATCCTAATTTCACATTCAAAGAAACTTAACAAAATATTCCAAATATAAATTCCCTTAAAGGAGAAATATGAAACTATTGTTGAATCACTATTTGAAAGGTCAAGTTTTTTATGTGAGTTTTGACACATATCCAAAAATTAGGCAAGGTTTTCCCTCCCCAAAAATGAAACTCATGTGAGTAAGTCTCCCCATGTTACATCCTAATTATCTCACATAAACTAATTTACTTATTTATCCATATATTAATATTATAGTTAATTTATTTTGTTACTTTTAAACTAAATCATAAGTCATATGTTGTTATGGGATAGATGTGTGTCACTTAGATTTCATGATCTCATTGTTATGAGATGGAAAATTATTAATTATATACATATGATTTCATTATTTATTGTTATAGAATTTTTTTCTTATTTACATCATGATGAAATTGATTAACTACCTTATTTTCATGATTTGGATGTAGGAAAGTTCATCCCTCAGAACATGGAAGGAGAGAATCATCAGAGAGGGTGATGTAGAAGGAGATAGTGAATAATGATAGAGGAATTTTTTAAGACCCATGCACACACCAAATTAGGTTTTAAAATATAATATACATTTTATGTTTGGTTTAATGGAATTAGTATGTTTTGAAGGTATATTGCAGTAGATATTTTAACTTGCATGTTTTAAACATTAACACATTCATATGGGATAAATATTGTAGGAGTTTGTATTTTGTATTTACAAATAGACTTAGTGATAAAAAATTATAGTATGTTTGTATAAGATTTTCTATTCATGTTTGTGTATGGATATGAAAATATAAATCTTATAGATAACATCTTATTGCTATTTTATATAGACTAGAAAATGTCTTAATAATATTTTAGAACATTAAGCTTGTAAATATTATTATTTGATAATATCAATATATGACAATATATTATGAAGAAATATATGGCCTATATATAGTAGTAAAGAATTAAAATAATTATCTAGGACATAATTGAAATAAATATTTTTTTCATCTATCATAAATGGATAATTATCTTTATTTTATATTTTTGGGGGTTTGAATACCCTAAAAACTATATCCTACAATCTAAAGTCTAGTCTTGATTTATACACATGGATTACATATAGATTTATAAGTGTTAGTTATCATGATAAAAGTGGAATTTTTTAATGATAGAGTCGGGTTTGAAACATAGTGGTGAGACCAACAGCCCCTATATTTTTTTTAAAGGAGGACCCTTATTTTTGTTTCTAAAGCATTTTTACTCTAGACTGAATGTGAAGAGTTATCTTATCTTGGATTTTTAAAGGCAAATCAATTCTAAAAGAAGAATATGTGCTTTGATATATTTGATCATGTTTATGTTTCATGGTTTAAAATTGCTAATAATTATCTTCAAGGTGATTAGTTTCACGTTCCATGGAAGAAGCTAAGGTTTCTAAAGAACAATCCCTAAAAGGGTTTAAATTTAAACATTTATGGGAAAATACTAGTGGGAAATTTTATTTCCTTTTGATTAAATGATCCTAAGTCTAACTTTATATTAAGCTTCAAATATGTTTTTTCTTTAAAATATGACCAAATATTAATATAAAACCTTAGATTAAACTTAAAACATGATCGAGTATTAATTTAAAGCTTATTTGCCTTTTGTATATCTAATGGTAATCATTTGCTCAGAGGTTTCAATCTAATGGTGCAAATTAAATCTGATACCCAAAAGGAAGTTAACATCTACTAACCACTCAATATTTGATCCAATAGTGATCATTTGCTTAGAGGTTTTGATCTAATGGTGTGAATTAAATTTGACACGTGAAAGGATGTTAATAGTTGTTAACCACTCGTGACTTGATCCAATGGTTCACATTGCCTCAGAGGTTATCAATTCAATGGTGTGCATCAATCCTAAAGCCTCAAGATCTCCTAAAGGTTTTTACATGTGGCACTCATTCATTGGACATAAAGATTTTATTGTCTTAAATTTGACAATTTCACTCCCATTATTTGACATCTATGAAGACGTATTTGATGGGACCGAACCTATAAAATATAACTTAGACAATCCCCAAATCTTGAATATCCCTCGATGGTTTTACATGTGGCATTTAGTTATTAGATTAATAAATTTCATTATTTTAAATTTGATAGGTTTGCTTCCATTATTTGATGTCTGTGAGGACATATTTGATGGGACCGAACCCATCAAATTTAAATTAAAATAAAAGGATTTTATTATCTTAAATCTGAAAAGTTTTCCCCCATCATTTGATGTCTATGAGGATGTATTTAACAGGACCAAACCCATCAAATTTAAATTAGACAATTTTTTTAGGCCTAATCAAAGGGGGAATTTCTAAAGCCTTTTAATAAATTATTATTTTTTTTATGAAGTAAAGTTTGAGATATAAAAATTTTGGCCTAAGTCATTTTTAATAATTAAAAAGGTAAGCATATTTGAGGATCTAATGGTGATCGCTTGCTCACTAGATTTGATCCAATGGTGTGACAAAATCCAAGACTCTTCAAAGGCCTTAAAAGCTTGACACATGGCATAATAAATAAACTCAAAGATCAAGAACTAATGAAATGCAAGGACCTATATTTGGATTTTGAAAGCAAAATAAAAGGGACTTTTGAAAACCAATAGTCACTCTTCAAATGAAATTTATGAAAAAATTCCATGAAAGGCATGGAACCCTGCAACATAAGCTCCATGAAAGTATGGAGGATCCTAATGAAAGATATCTCATGATTTAAAACATAAGAGATATGATAGCAAGGTTCCATCATATCGAAGGCATGTATGAGATAAAAGTTATATGTTTTAGTCATTAAAGAAAAAAAACCGTAAACCTTATATAAAGAAAGCTAGAGTTAATTCAAATTGATTATGTGACACTTGAGATAATTATGAACTGAACTTAGATTAGGTGCCTTAGTAAGGGATTTGATAGCTTTACAATTACAATATAATGTTATCAATGGTAGTATGTAGGTAATAGATGAAGATTGAAGCAAAGATTTATCTATCTTTAGATGGTGAAGGAAGGGTCTTTAAAGACACAAAGTTGGATTCAACAACATTAAATGTATAGGGAGTTCAGAATTGGTCTGAATTATTCTTCTTTATTGAAGAGTTGAAACCGATTTCTCAAGAAGAAAAGAGGAAGGCTTAAATATACTAGAGATACAAGGATTTAATATCAATTCAAATGGTAGGCATTCATCATATAACTACTAAACCAGAGTTAATGCATTGCATCGACCTTCTTGTTCCTATCTAAATTGACTATAAAGTAGATGGAGAATGAATTATTCATAAAGGAAAAGTCCATAAAGTTGCATTCATAGCTCCCATGGCCTTTGATACTTATTATAAGATCCCTTTAAGTCATTTTGATCTTCCATCTTTGAGAGAATGGACAAATTCCCAAAACCTAGATTTAGTTCTTTCATCTTGGTTAATCAAGGTTCCCATGTTTTTAGGACCCCTAATGGTGAGTTTCCTATTACCCAATTCAAAGAGGGTGTTAGGGTAGCTAGGACCTTATTGAATAAAGCCTTTGGTGCTTCTTATAAAACTTATGTGACTAAGGTCTAGGTGTCTTATGTCCATTGCATGTTGGAGCAGAACCTAACCCCTCCCATTGGAGACTTAATAAGTTTATTCTTGGCCAAACAATTTACAACCATCAAGAGAAAGACCTCTAGACATTTATTAATGATGTCTTACCTCTTAGACTCACTCTTAGCCTATATTAATTTACTTGACATCCAAAATTCATCTCCTAATGGTAGGACTTCCATTTCCTATCATTACTCCAAACTACATATTTTCAAATATAGGAATCATATGCAACACATATGTGATGGTGTCTTCCTAGATATTTTTGAGAAAATCCTTAGTATTTCTATTCCTAGAATTCATCCTCTAATAAAGAAACAAGTGAAGACCATGGGGAATGTGTGGTTCTATCTAAATTGCATTGTAATAAGGATAGAAGAAATTATGGTTCAACCATATAGACTGCCCATATATGTTCCCATTAAGCTTGTAAAGAAAGAAATTAATTATCAAATCATCTATGGCATAGATTGGTATTGAAAGAAGAATAAAAAGGATTAAGTTAATCCCTTCCCACTAGACATTGGTAGAATTTTAATCAAGGATTGGAAATATCTAAAAATCATGGTGGTACACATGAGCTCTTTTGATTTCCAATTAGATGATCTTAAGATGTGGGACCCCAATAATAGAGTAGCTAACCATATTCAGGATAGGAAGGTCCCAAAGACTGATTAAAAGCATCAATCATGTGTGGGAGATGGTATTTACACAAAGGCAAAGAACTTTGAATGAGTCTTATCTATGGTTAAAAAATTCAACTTAACTTTATAATGTAGGCTAGTTAAGGATAATAAGCCTTCAAGAGAAATATGGTAGTTACATCCTTTATAGTATCACTTGTTGTTAGGAGCATCTAGGACTACACATTGAGAACCACCTATTGATGGACAATATTCTAAGCCTTAGCAAGGAGAATTAACAAGTTCATCTCAAATTGAGTAACTTGAGGATGTAAAAGGAAAAGTTAAAAATATAAGTGAAGAGTCTAAGATTGAGTAAAGACCTATTAAAAGCCTCCAAATTTAGGTATCCCCACCAAGGCCTTCTTCCCCAATAGAATTTATTAGCATAATTGTTTTAGAAACCAAATAAATAGTATAGAGTTCCCTTGCTAACATCATGACTACTTATGGTTCAGATAAGGAAGAAGATGCATCTAAGAAAGCAGGTAAAGAATTGGTTCCATTGGGTAGTGGAAAGAGACAGACAAAATTAGCCTTAGTTCTTATAGCTCTAATAAAGAGGCTTAAGTTAACTTTTACTCACCCTAATAGTGAAATAAACCTATTTAGTGATGATAATCCTATTTATATACCAACCATTCCTGATTGGTTTGTTTATGGGAAGTTGAAAAAAATCCCATCTCTTTCTCCTTCACTAGCTCTAACTCGAGTGGAAATAGGGGTTCAGGATAATCTCAAGCCATGCATTAAGGATATGTTAAACAAATAAGTAGAGAGAAGCATCTAGTTTCTTCACAATAAGGAAAGCTAATGGGTTGGTACCCCAAGAGTCTCTGGGAGTTCAAATGTAGAGATTCCTAGACAACCATAGGTGACAGAGTTTGATCATCAGGTCTAGTTTAATCTAGAGACATCAACTCTTGAAAGAGTAGTGACCAAGAAAATTACTATTGGTACTAAGGAGTTCACCTTTCAGAAGGTGGAGCCATTCATAAGCTTAACTCCTATTCTAGGGTAGGCAACAGAGGAGCATCTTATTTTTAAAGAGGATGTAGCTAGTGTGGTATTAGCCCAATCAACAATGGCCTTGGATAGAGTTCAAGGATTGAAATAGAAGATTCTTAACTTGGAAATATAAAAGCAAGATTTGGAAGCTCAAGTCTTTTTGACAATTCTTGAAAATATATTAAAAATGTTGAATAAATCCTTGATGGATGTATTTGAGAATTTGAAAAGCATCAAGTCTATATTGAATGCTTTGGACCATCAAGTTAAGATAACACAAGACTTAATCACCTAATGGAATAATTCTCAAACTCGGATGGAGGAGCTCATCAAGGTGCATAAGATAAAGCAAGCTTTGAACTTCAAGATTATCAAACTCAGACATCTAGACATACTCATGGTAGTTTTGGTAGAAAAACAAGAACATTTGATCACCTAGACAAATGATGTTAAGGACTTCATCAAGAGAGACACAGACTTGGTAAACTGGATTGAGAAACTTTTGGGGAATCTATTAAATAACCCTTCTCAAACCACTAATTTAGGCCTTATTGATGATGAAAAATTCAAGCAGATGGTTGGTATCCACATCCAAGGCATCAAAGATAGCCAAGGTCATTCAAATAAGTATAACCATAAGACCCTTGATACCATTAATTTTGTAGGGAAGTAAATTGTAGAAGCACAATGTGTCAAACAACTTGTATCTTGGGTAGATAGTGAATTTGACAATTTAGAAGATAAAGAAGAGGATATTTTTGAAAGTTAACCAGTTAACTGCCTATGTTTCCTATAAATAGGTAGATGGTTACCATTTGTAAAGAGAGATTTTTTGAGTAATTGATACCAAGATCATTTAATACAACTAAGGAATTATGAAAAGTTTATCTAGATAGTTTTTGTTAAATGTCTATGTTATCTATCAATTATAGGGAGTTATCTTGAATTTGAATGATTCTTATTATTTGAGTTACATTTTTTTATTTTAGGTTTGCTAATTTGTGATAAATGCTAAATTGACTGTAAAGATCTCAAATATAATTCATTTTATTTTCTCTATATTTGGATGTACTTAGGTTATTCAAATCATAATAACAAACCTTTAAAGTAATTTTGGTTCTTACTTAGCATGATTTGTGACATAATTTGAGCTTATGTTGTTTTATAACATAAATTGGTTCAAATGTGCTCAAAGTGACTGGAATTTTGTCATAATATTTGAGATGAAAACCTACAATCACATTTATTTCTTATTTACCCTTATTTTTTCTTATTTTTATCAGGATTCACTCTAGATTAGAGGTCATTATTAATAATCATTTAGTTTAACTACTAAATCCTTAGAATTATTAAGTATTCAAATAGTATAGACCTGGTGGTTCCTAATGACTAAATCAAATAAATATTATGGACAATTTTCATAATTTGCTTCTATTCCACCATAGACAATCATTGAATAGTCAACAAACTACAACTCATGCCATAGATTCTCAAAATCCTAAAATGAGAAGTGTTATTCAACACTAAGAGCACCTATGGTACAATTAGAAGAATCAATAGGAGAAGCTCTACTGGCACTAGAAGGAGGGCCTCTTTAAAGATGCTTAATATGTTTTGAGTGTATTTGGTCATAATTATCTACATTTTACATGATTATCTTTTGTTTAACATAAATTGTGTAAATATTGGTGACCTTTGCCAAAATATGGATTTTATTATTAAAAATTTATTAGTATTAGGAGTTAGGATGGTCTATTTTGCTCAAAATTAAAAATTATTTGACAATAATAAGTTTATTTGAGTCATAAGTTGTAAATATTGGTCATCTTTGCATAATTTAGTACATCTTTGATCTTACTTAGTTAAAGATTGATGTCCTTTGTGCTCTTATGAACATTTTTTTGTAAATTAAGCTTAGCGTGCATATTATTTGACATTAATTAGAAATTAATGTGTAAAACCATGTTTTAAAATATGATCCTTAGTCTTCAAGCTAGAATTACCAAGGATTAGGACCAAATCACATTTAGAGACTAGAGAACCCTTGCTCAAGCTACAAACTCACATAAGGACTAGGAAAGTTAGGTAAGCATATGTATTCTAAATATCTACCATCATCACCTTTTTAAGGGATTCTTATGTTTGATCTTCATCCAAGTGTAGTTCATGATTTACCATGTAATTCAAAAAAAAAATTCTAATATTTAGTCCAACTGGTATTATGACTATTGAGGAACATGTTAAATCATTCAAAGATGCATTAAGACTATTGATTGATATTCGTTAAGATGTAGCATGTTGTTTGTTCCTATTTAAATTTAAATATGCTACATATGAATGGTTCCTCAACTTACTTAACAATTGTATTCTCTCATGGAATACTTTTTACACTATTTTCATTGATCAATTTAGAAAGATCATAAGTCCTTATGTCATTTATCATCAATTAAAAACTATTAAGAGAGATACAAGTGAACCTATTAGGTAATTTAATGCCAAGTTCTAAAAGATGTTTAGTCAGACCATGAATCCATATAAAACTAATGAAGCTTTAGCTTTGGAGGTTTATAAAGATGTTATTGAGCCAATGGCTTCTATGTTTTTGAAGAGAGCTATTCCACTTATCATCACATTGGTTCAAGCCTATTCTGAAGTAGTGGTTATTAGTGACCAAATGTAACCCCAAGGATAGATGGATTATTATATCCCAAATGTTAATCCTCAAATGCCTAAATTAGACATTTTCCCAAGTAATAACTAAAATACTCTAGCATTAAACCAATTTCCTATTTTGAATGTATTGCCTACTAGTCATGTTGTCCCTAATCAAAATCTAGGCTTCTTGAGCCATCAAGATACTAATGGATTTCATTATAATGATTAGAAGGCTTTAGTGCATGTCAATGGCATTCAGAGTAACCAAATTCAAAATGATAAGGTTCCAAAAAATGAGAATGAATCTATATTGAAAATGGTATAGAAACTTAGCACTAATTTTATACAATTACAAAAACAAGTTGGTAATGATAATGACAATTCTATAAGGAACTTCACTTTCTAAAAGTTCAAAAGACTTGGGAATAGGTTTCAGAATGATAGATTATATAATAACAAAGATAATGAGTCTTTTATGTGTAAAAATAATATGGATATAAACCTCACTGATATTGCCTTACCATATTATTATAGGGTGCTTGTTACTTCCAAACATGGTGAGATTGATTGTATTGAGTTTTGTAAAGCCTTTGAAGATTTTCAAGAATAACTTGACACATTTGAATTGGTTCAAAACAAAGAGGTTGTTACACATTCTTCTAAATCTAAACCATCTAACCAAGTGCATATGGTGGAAACTTTTAATTTCCCTTTTCAAGAGGATAATGAGCCTGAGAATATTCTCAAGGAAATTTGAGCATTCCAACAATTTTTGAAGACATATCCTCTGAGAAATAGGGAAAAAAACAACCATTGAATACCTCTACCCCTCTTAATAATTATGGGACCCCTCTAGACACTATATCAAATAATAATCTTGAACCTCCTAGAGGAAGTTCTTCTAAGTTAACATTAACTTTTGATTCTCCAAGCAAAGATGGCTATAACATTGTGGAATATATGAAAAGGATTAAAGCTAATATCACTCTACATGAGCTAACTCAAATCATAGAACAAAGAGACTTACTCTTGGAATCTTTTTCAAATAAAATTGGGAAAACCCCTAAGAATGATAGTGTAAATGCAATTACACAAGTGATCAAAGCAGAGTCTCCACCTTTTTTACTTACAATCAAGATCTTTCGAAAAAATGTTAATAATTGTCTTTTAGATTAGAGATCCTCAACCAACATTATGTATGTTAGAATATGTGAACAACTCAAGTTAACTCCAATAAAATTTGATATGGTAGTCACCCAATTAGATAAATCTATAGTTAAGGTTGTAGGAGAATTATTAAATGTGCATATACAACTAAATAGTGAACCAAGGGTTTAGCAATTCATTGATATCCAAGTAGTAGAAATGCCTAGTGCTTATGGATTTATTTTGAGTAGAGAATGGACTAAGGCTTTAAATAGATATATGTTTACTAATTGTTCATACTTATGGCTTCCTTGGAAAGGTGTGTCAAATCAAATAAGATTAGAAAGGGAACCTTGAATGAAACACATGATAACAGAATAAAATGCTATAAATGCAAGGGTAAATTTCTTGGATTCTAATTTGGGAGTTTTCACTTTGGAAATTAAAAAAGAACCAGTTTCTAAGAGTTCTTCACAAATGTGTGGTTTGTGGAAGTTATACATTAATGGCACCAAGTTTAAATTAGGATCAGGAGTTGGTATAGTATTAATGAATCCTTTAGAAAAGCAACACCATGTAGCTTATAAATTACAATTTCCTTGCACCAATAATTTAGCTAAGTATGAGGCTCTCATACTTGGATTGTAGTTTTCCATTAAACTCAAATTTAAATAACTCCTTATCTATGGAGACTCTGAACTTGTGGTTAACCAAGTGAGAAGTAAGTACCAGTGTAAATTGTTTTACTTAAAGAGATATAAGTCTAGGGTGTGGGATTTGATTGAATCTTTCGATGCCTTCAAAATTTTAGTTATTTCAAGAGAAGAAAACAAAAATACTAATGAGATTACCTCCACTACATTTAACTTGATTCCTAATCATAATTATTAAACCACTAATATTGATCTAATACCCTATCCTTTAGTTCCTAACAATATAAATCATTTCCAACTTTTCAATGATGATCAACAAATCATAGATTTCTTAAATAATTCTAGGGATTTTGAAGCTCACATTATTGTGAGATTGATGAAACTTCTCATGAGGAGGAACTTAATGGTAAAATCATCTAATTAAGTGATAATAAGATACCTAAAGGGATGATTTCATTAGAAAGACTATTTGATTTTGACAAAAAATTTGAAGCACCTAAGCAACCCAAGGTAAATGGTAAGGATTATAATAAAATGAATCTTGGCTCACATGATCAATCCAAAATGGTGAATATAGGGAAGGCTTGCACTGAAATGGAAAATAAAAAATCTAGAGAGTTGATTAAAAAATACAAGATGTAACTGCTTGGTCTTATGAAGATTTGAAAATATTTGACTTGAGGGTCATTACTCATACCATACCTCTTCAAGTTGGTTGTAAACCTTTTAGATAGAATAAAAGGCCAGTCAACCCTATTTTAGAACCCATGATTTTTAAAGAAGTCAAGAAGCTATTGGATGAAAGGATAGTGTTTCCTATTAGACATTCCACTTAGGTGGCAAACCTAGTCCCAATCAAAAATAATAATGGAGAAATAATATTGTGCATGTATTTTAAAGAATAGAGCATCTAAAAATAATAATTATCTTTTACCTTCTCTAGAGAAAATTATTCAAACTATTTTAGGATCTTCCATGATGTCTTTTTTGGATGTATTTTCTAGATATAACTAGGTGCTTGTTTCTCTAGAAGATAAGATGAACATAGCTTTTACTACTAAATGGGAAATATCTACTTACAAGAGAATGCCTTTTGGATTAATTAATATAGGGGAAACTTTTCAAAGGGCCATGGACCATGCTTTCCAAGGTTTAGTGGGAAAGTGTATAATCATATATATGGATAATCTTAAATTATTTTCTAAAAATAGAGAAGATCACTTCATGCATTTGAGATAAGTATTTGATAGATGCAGGAAGTATGGTATATCTCTTAACCCAAAGAAAAGCATATTTTGTGTCATTAAAGGAAAATTTTTGGGGCATGTCATCACCAAAGATTAAATCTCTATAGATCCTGATAGAGTAGAGGCCATTTCTAAAATTAGGTTGACCAATAGCCAAAAATAACTTAAGTCATTCTTTGGCAAGATTAATTTTGTGAGGAAGTTTATTTCAAGCTTTGCTGAGATTGTTAAACCTTTGAATGACATGCTCAAGAAAGATGATATAGTTTCTTGGAATGAATAATCTAATAAGGCCTTTACTAACATTAAGAAGACAATTAATAAAGCTCTAGTCCTCATAAGTCTTGATTTTTCAAAGGATTTCTATCTATATTCGTTTGCTTTTGAGCATACTATGGTTGTAGTGCTAACTTAAAAAGTTTATGGGAATGATCATCCTATAGCTTTCATGAGCACCAAGTTTAAGAATGTATAAGTGAATTATTCTATGATTGATAAGCAATCTTATGCCTTGGTAAAGGCAATAAAAAAATTTAGGCATTACCTCCTTATAAATAAGGTATATGTTATATTCCCTGATCTAGCTACAAAACTTATGTTGAGATAGAATGAGCTTGGAGAAAGAAGAGGCAAATGGATGGAAATTTTACAAGAATATGATATTGAGATGAAAATAGCCAATTTAGTGAAATTTTAGGGTCTAGTTTAGATGATCACTAGTATTGACCCAAAATTTCATATCATTCAAGTAGATCAACAAAACTTTCAACCTAATGAGTGGTATGACTCTATTATCCATTTACTTGTCAATTATATTTGTCCCCCAAGATTTATAAGAGAACAAAAGAGAACCTTGAGGCTCAAAGTATCTCATTACCTCATTAATAATGGATTCTTGTATAGGAGGAACTTTGAGGTAATTTATTTGAGATGTGTGTCCAAGGAAGAAGTAGCTTGGATTATGACTACCTTTCATGAGAAATAAGGAAGTAGACACCCTTCAAGAAGAACCACAGCTCATAATATTATCAAGGATAGATATTATTATCCCACACTCTTCAAAGATGATTATAAGAATGTGAGGGAGTGTCATTCATTCTAAATATTTAACACAAAGGAACCAAAGGTAGCCATGCCTTTACAACATGTGATGGCAGATAAACCTTTTGCACAATGGGGATTAACCTTTTTTGGAGTAATAAACCCTAATTATTCTTAAGGTCACAAGTATGTCTTGACCTATATAGATTATTATACTAGGTGGACTGAGGTAGTAGCCACTAAGCAATGCAAAATAGAGGAAGTGATCAATTTCTTAGAAGAAAATATTTGTACTAGATTTGGAAACCTATCTTCTTTAGTTTGTGACAATAGATCTACATTAATTATATTGAAATGATGGAATGGGATTATGACCAAGCATTACACTCAAGTTTTCTTCTAGTCAATGTCCTCAAATAAATGGTGCTTCTGAATCCACAAACAAAAATCTAAGGATAGCTATCAAGAAATCTATTGAAGATAGACCTATAACATGGCATAAACTTCTTAAGTTTGCATTATGGGCAAATCAAATCAGGATCAAACAAGCTCTAAAGGCTTCACCATTTTTTTTGGTATATGGTTAGGATCCCATATTTCCAATCACTTTGAAGTTGCTTACATTCACATTCATTTAGGAGTATATGGAAGACAGTCAGGAACTTACTAATTCCTAGTTGTTAGACATTATTCAAATGGAAGATGCTAGAGAAAAGGCATTTATAAACTTTAGTAGACACCAATCAACTATGAAAATATGGTTTTATAAGAGATCTAAAGTGAAGGTATTTAGATAGGGAGATCTGGTCCTTCTTTGGGACAAGGCATCAAAACCCAAAGGTAAACATGGTAAGTTCAATCCTTTATGGATTGGTCCTCACCAAATTACATAAATCTTGGGAAACAATACTTTTAGGATGAAGGATCTCCAAGGACCAAAGTTCACATTGCCTCCTAATGGAAAATATCTCAAACATTACATTGTTACTACCCCACCAGAGGTC
Source organism: Torreya grandis (assembly GCA_037957365.1). NCBI lineage: Eukaryota > Viridiplantae > Streptophyta > Pinopsida > Cupressales > Taxaceae > Torreya > Torreya grandis. The sequence continues at coordinate 1,259,445 of JARHVA010003152.1, read as the reverse complement.
TTCATGGAATAAATGTGTGATATTGTTAAAATTAGAATAGGTAGGCTAGTTAGTTCCCTTTCTTGCTTTATTTTTTCTTCCTTGCTGGGCTTGTTTATATTTGTTTTATTTTTTCTTCTTGCTTGGTAGTGTTCCTTGGTTATAGTAAGGTCTCATGGTATTATTTTTTTGGTTAAGAATTTCTTAAGAGAGTGTGGGTGAATTTTATAAAAGGCGACCATGGATGGCAATAAATTAGTATGAAGCAAATAGGGGTATTAATATAAATTGATATAGAAATTTATTATCTTGCAAATATTTAAATCTTATTCTAAATTAAAACTTGGTTTTAAGAAGAGTCATATGTATATGTTCTGAATTTATTTTGTTAAATCATACTCATGCTTACACTTAAAACATATCCTTGTCATGAACTCAAGTTTAAAATAAAGGAAATTATCCTACAGCCAGAACATTTGATCAAATCCCTAAACTTGGATAATATAGTTCCCAATATTCATTGGAAGCAAAGAAAAAACTTATTATCAAATTAAAAGCTTTTAAAGCAAAGGTGATTCAAGTAATCTCCATCAGGGGTATGAATGCCTGGTTGGTAGTGGAGCAAGACCTTGATTGGAACCAAAGGTATCTTTGTCAGGGCTATATATGCCTTGTTGGAAGCAAAACAATGCCCATACCTTCCTTGAACTAAGAATTTTTATTCTCAAAGAATATTTAAAAATTCTAAAAATCAAATGCTATGGACCAAAAGGACATCAAACCTAATGTTATTTCTTGATGTTTATGAAAAATAGCAAGTGGAATCAAAGCACACATTGCATGTTTGTGTTCTAATACCTAAGTTAAGATTTTATACATAAGGAACTTGCTTCAATTTATTTTTGATTCAGGAAAGAGTATATGTTTGAATGGGATATAGAATTCGTGTATAAGTTTAAACTAGAGTCTTATGTTCAAACATATTGCTATGTTTCCCTTGTGAGTCTCCATTTGTTGAGACCAACACTCCAATATCATTTTTTGAAAGGAGGACCCCTATTTTTATTTCTAGAAAGTCTATATTCTGGACTGATGTGAAGAGTTATCTTATCTTTTATTTTAATAGGAAAATCAATTCTGAAAGAGGAACATGTGATTTGATATATTTGATCATGTTTATGTTTCATGGTTCAAATTTTCTAATAATTATCTTCAAGGTGATTAGTTGCAAGTTCCATGGAAGAAGGTAAGGTTTATAAAGAACAAACCCTAAAAGGGTTTAAATTTAAACATTTGTGGGAAAATACTAGCAAGAAATTTTATTTCATTTTGATTAAATTATCCTAAGTCTAATTTTATATTAAGCTTCAAATATGTTTTTTCTTTAAAACATGAATGAATATTAATATATAACCTTAGATTAAACTTAAAACATGATCAAGTATTAATTTAAAACTTTAATGCCATTTTGTGGATCTAACAGTGATAATTTTCTCAGAGGTTTCAATCCAATGGTGCAAATTAAATTTGACACCCAAAAGGAAGATAACATATGTTAACCACTCAAGATTTGATCTAATGGTGATCATTTACTCAAAGGTTTTAATCTAATGGTGTGAATTAAATATGACACTTAAAAGTATTTTAACAATTTTTAACTACTCATAACTTGATCTAATGGTTCACATTGCCTTAGAGGTTCTCAATCCAATGGTGCACATCAACCTAAAAGCCTCAAGATCTCCCAAAGGTTTTTATGCATGGCACTCATTCATTAGACATTAATATTTTATTATCTTAAATTTGAAAAGTTTTCTCTTATCATTTGACATCTATGAAGATGTATTTTGTAGGATTGAACCCATCAAATTTAACTTAGACAATCCCCAAATCTTGAAGATCCCCTAATGGTTTTACACATAACATTCAGTTATTAGATCCATAAATTTCATTGTTTTAAATTTGATAGGTTTTCTCCCATCATTTTACTTCTAAGAGGACATATTTGATGAGATAAAACCCATAAAATTTAAATTGAAACAAAAGGATTTTATTATCTTAAATTTGATAGGTTCACACCCATCATTTGATGTCTTTGAGGACGTATTTGACGAGACTGAACCCATCAAATTTAACTTAGATGACTTGTTAAGCCTAATCAAAGGGGGAATTTCTAAATACTTTTAATAAATTATTAGTTTTCTTACAAAGGAAATTTTGAGATATAAAAATCTTAGCCTAAGTCATTTTTACTGATTAAAAAAGCAAGCATCTTGCAGTGTCCAATGGTGATCGCTTGCTCATTGGATTTTATCCAATGATGAAACAAAATTGAAGACTTTTCAAAGGCCTTAAAATCTTGAAACATAGCACAATAAATAAGCTTAAAGATCAAGAACCAATGAAATGCAGGGACCTAGATTTGGATTTTCAAAGCAAAATAAAAGGGACTTCTAAAAACCAATGGTCACTCTTCAAATGCCATTTATGAAAAATTGCCACAAAAGGCATGGAACCCTACCACATAAGATCTACATAAGTATGGAGGATTATAATGAAAGATATCTCATGATTAAAAACATAGGATATGATAGTAAGGTTCCATCATATCTAAGGCATGTATGAGATCAAATTTGGATGTTTTAGGCATTAAATAAAAAAACACTAAACCCTTTATAAAGAAGGCCAGATTCGATTCAAATTTATTATGTGATACTTGAGATAATTATGAATAGAATTTAGAGTAGGTGCCTTAGTAAGGAATTTGATAGATTTTCAATTACAATACAATTTTATTAATGGCAGCAAGGAGGCAATAGATGAATATTAAAGTGGAACTTTATCTAACTTTAGATGGTAAAGGAAGGGTCTTTAGAGACATAGAGTTGGATTCAATAGAATTAAATGTATATGGAATTAGGAATTGGTCTTAATTATTTTTCTTTATCAAAGAGTTATAACCAATTTATTAGGAAGAAAAGATGAATTCTTTAGTGTAAAAGAAATACAAGGATTTAGTATTAATTCAAATGGTAGCCTTCACCATGTAGCTGTTAAACTAGAGGTAATGCATTACATTAACCTTCTTGTTCCTATTTTTATTGACTATAGAGTAGATGGAGAATGGATTATTCATAAAGGAAATGTCAATAAAGTTGTATGCATAGCTCCCATGGCATTTGAGACTTGTTATAAGCTCCCTTTACCCCATGGTGATCTTTTATATTTGAGAGTATGGACAAATTCCCAAAACCTAGATTCAATTCTTTCACCTTGGTTAATCCTGTTGGGTGAATATTTTGTCAGCTAGCTAACTGGTGACCAAAATAGTTCCTATCACCACAGCATAGGGAGATTGGTCATCTAATGTTATAGGTTTACAACATCCAAAGGGGACAAATCTCTCCTCTCATCAAGGTGAGGTTCCTTATTAAATATGCAGAGGCTATATACTATATAAATAAGCTAAAAGTAAGACACAGGGGTGGGATAAACCATCCATCTCTCTTCTTTCAGAGATGATGCTAAAAAATAGAGGAGAAATCCTAATGGAAACACTGAAGGCACTTCTCTTCTTTTAGAAATGTTCTTGTAGGAAACAACAGGAGTTTTTTTAGGTAAGATAAGAAACCAAAGGTGCAGAGTAACCAACAGCCTAAAATGTAGCATAAAGTCTCTACCTCGACTGCCTAAGAGTGAAATTCAAAGAACAATGGGGGAACAAAGTCATCCTAAGGTCCTTTACACAAAAAAATAAAAGAAAAACACACTGAAGACAACTATGACAGCACAAAATCTAAAAGTAGTTGGCTTCAGGACACCTTCCTTATCACCTCCACTAGTCCTACTTGTTAAATCAAATAAATAATAATGCTTTCAGAAGATAGACATAAGAACAATCTCCTGAAGTAGCACAAGCTATAACAACACAAAGTCTGCAAGTAACTTGCTTTCTCATTCAATCAAAGAAATATGAATTACAATTTGAGCTCAAAGTCTCAGTAATGCATTTCAATTTGGGCAGAGTTTCATTTCTAGTAAGGGGAAGATCTCCCTTGTAACAAATGAAAGATTACAATATATAACACTCCAAGAAAGACTTGGGTGCTTATTTTCATGAAAAAGGCCCATGCTGCAGTCAATGTCTTCAATGCGCCTTTAGTTTTGTCTAGAGGGACCATGCTGGGAATAGTGCATTACCTCAACTATGGCATGTCCATTCATCTAATGTCTCTTCCTTAGTATGGACTATCTGGTCCTTTCTTTGATGTCTGTGTAGCTATCCAATTCACCATTACTTCATGGAAGAAAAATAGGCTTACATCCTTGATTTGGTGTGCTCAAAAGTCTACTTGATCCACTGTTTCACCTACTAGGAATAACTCTTTTGAAGATATTTTTGGTCCTTTGGTTTTTCTCCTCTCTTCACTGCTTAGGTGCTTCTTTGCTTTCTAGTTAAACCATCACTTTAATTAAACTTGCCTTTGGAATCATCCATGTTACTTCTTTGTCCTTTATAGCCCTTCTTGTCTAAGTCTTTGGGGGGTCCTTTCTGCATCTTTAATGAGTGGCAAGTTCCGTTATTATGAAACTCATTAGAAACTCATGGAAAATGGGGTCCATGACACATTTTGCCCGAGCAACTCCAAAAGGGGAACACGGATGCAAACACTTGTCACATTTTGCTAAGTCATAATAGGACATGTGACATATTTTGCTTAACTTATAGAAGCTTTAGAAACCTTTAGGGGTCCTACAAAAGATGACACATGGAAACTTCCACTCTACTTTATAATGGACACGTGGCGGCTTTCGTTGCACTTTGTCTTTTTCCATCAGGCATTTTTTTGTGGGCTTTTCTCTTTAGTCGGGCTTTTCCTTCAGACAAAAGTCTAAAGGAATCCCTTCGGGCTTTGCCTTAGTCATTTTCCCATAGAAAATACTTCTAAAATAATTCTAACGACTCTTTCTCTTAATAATTTCCTTTGAACAAAAAGTCTGTAGGAAATGTTCTCTATCGGCTTTTGAACAAACCTGAAGGAATTCTATCTTTTCGATCAGTCACTTGGTTCTTCCTTTGAGTTCTACACTTTATTTGAATTTTAATGGATATTCCCTTACTTATAATTTGACATATGTGGGGCTGTCAATGGTCATTAGCCACTTGAACCATGTTGAACCTTAAACCTTTGAACCCACTGAAATTACATTGGTTCATTGGTTCATTAGTTCATTCTATCTCTTTTGTTCCATTACTTCCTAGTTTAATCACTTTCCCGCTCCTTGGTTGAACCACCTATTTGTTGCTTCTCTCTTTGACAGAGGCTACCTTTGAACCTTTGAACCCATGAACCATTAAACTTTGAACTCTTTTAGTTCAAGGTTCAATCAGTTCATTGGTTCATCCTTTTGATTTCACTGTCTCTCTTTGATACCTTTGAACCAAGCATGTTGAACTAATTGGTCATTGAACCTGTTAAACCGATGAACCAAAATGGTTCAAGGTTCAACGGTTCAAGCCTTTAAAACTAGTTAAGTGCTCAGAGTCGTGGAACCTTTGAAATGGTTAAACTTTGAACCTCTTACAAAGCGCAGCTAGCTCTTATAGATGATGTTGAACCTTTGAACCCACTGAACCTATCAAACCAAAATGGTTCAAGGTTCAACGGTTCAATGGTTCAATGGTTCAATCCTTGCTTAGATGCTTGCTGATGGACATTTTTTATTGAACCAAGGCGCTAACCCAATCTTGAAGATGGACAAGTATTGGAAACTGGTTCTTTTGATTGAACTCACCTACAAAAGCCTCTAAACCTATTGAACTTGCTAATCCCTTTACTAAAAAATCTTGAAAAAAGATGAATTTAAAAGCTCAAAAAAAATTTGAGAAGGGAAGAGAGAAATTTTGGTCCTGTAGGACCAAGATAGCTCATATATTGTTCCAAAAATGACTGACACTTTTGGGGACCAATAGCTGGCTCCAATTGGGGAAATTCCTTCAAATGAAAACTTGGAATAGCTGAGGGGAGTAGAAACTAGAATCTCTAGTTCCTTGAAGTGTGTCATTGGGCTATGGAGTCATGCTACCCAAAAAGAAAGGCTCCAAAAAATGAAAACAAAAAGCACAAAACAAAACTAAAGACTATACAGATATACATATGTATAGATGATCTTATCTGATGCCTCAAGATTTGAAGCACTTTAGATGCTGCCCACTGTGAGATAGTGAAAATGGTGTGCCATCCTAATAAATTAGCAGGAAACTATTTTGACCCCAGAAATGGTGATGGGTGAATGGAACCAATTTTCTATGTCTTCATCTTGGCTCTTTCTTCTTCTTGCCCCATGGTAGGACATGGTCTTCAAACTGAAAACCATAACTCCTTTCTCTCTTGGCAAAGAGTTCCTTTTGCTGACTTTGGAGTACAATAGTATGCTCCACCACCATAGCTTATTGTTTTACTAGTCTAGTCCAGCACATGCTTTGATTGTTAGCATCAAACTCCTGAAAAACCATTAGCTCAGCATCTCCTTTGGTGTGAAAGATTTTGATATCTTCATCCTGAGTAGTCTTCAATCCAAGCAACAAAGATTTTCATCTATCTATGTTATTGGTGTTGCTAAACTGCAACTTGTATAAAGGAAAAATATCTCCTTGAGGAGATATCAACATAGTCCCAGCTCCAACATTAGTGGAATATTTGCTACCATCAGATTCTAGGATCCAAGCATCATCAGAAGCTAATATTCTATCAAATTTATCTTCATGGGAGATGGAAGATCCTTCTTGATTTATACTACACCCTACCAATTTTTTTGATGCCTTGTTTGGATGAAATACTAGATTCCTAGCTACAGGGCTTTCATCAGCTGGGACATGAGCATCCTCTATGGTTAAGAAGTAATTACCCCTACCTAAAGGCTCAAATAGAATTTGAGCAGTAGGGCTTGATGTTTGGGTAACCACAATCTTTGTCTTAGACAGGTCTGCACCTAGTTCTCCACCAATGTTTAATTTCTCAAGATTGGCTTGCAGGGATTCAAACTCAGTCTTTTGAATTTTAGATTTCTTGACATGATCAATCATGTCAAATGACTGAGATGGACTTGGAAGAGAGGATGGGATTTCATCCTTTTGGTTTTTGGGAGGGGGAAGACTAATCTATGAAGTTGAAGTAGAAGGTGCAGAGATGTTTGATGTACTAACCTTCTTGGTAATCACTGGGTCCTTTGACTAAAAAGGCAGAGTGGTTCCCCACTTAGCAATTGAAATTTCAGGCTGAGTTTGTTCCTCTGTTCTTTCTTTATAAGCTTGCTGGGCTGACTGATTCTCAGATCAAGTGAATATTGTGTATGATTCTTCGACTACTTCACCTTCACTTCTGGGTTAATCCTGGTAATTTAGGAAACCAATGTGGGAGTCACCAGCTGATTCTTCTTGATCTTCCATGAAGAGACTAGCATCATTTTCTTGCTCGAACTCAGGTTGGAAATAGCAAACATGTTCTGTTTCCAAATATCCCACTGTTGAGTTGGTTGGAGGTGCTTCAAGGACAAGGTTCCTCTGTGGGGGAAGAAGGTGATTTGGTTACACCCTATTAGGGTCTATGGAGATTCCCCTCTTAGAGATAATGTGGCCCAACAACTTACCTTTAATCACTCTAAATAAGCATTTCCTAGGATGCAATAAAATATCATGGTCTCTACACCTCGATAACACTTTCCTCAGATCTTTTACATGATCTGATCTCTTTTTGGATAAGACTATAAGGTGATCCATGTAAACCATTATGAATTTACCCATTATGTCCTTAAATTCAATATCCATGTCCCTCTAAAAAGTCTAACATGTATTGATTATGCCAAAAGGCATTCTTTTGTAGGCATAGGTTCCCCACTTGGTAGTGAAAAATGTCTTGATCCTATATTCATAATTGAATACCAATTAGTTATAGCTTGAGACCATCAAGGAAGGACATTATTTGGGTACCATTCATAATCTGAAAACATCATACAATGAAGGTAAGGGGTAGTTATCCTTTTTATAAGTCTTGCTGAGGTTATAAAATCAACACACAATATGATCTCCCTATTATTTTTCTTCACCAATATTAGGTTTGCAACCCATATAGAATGTCTCATCAAGAAGATGATCCTTACTACCACTATTTACTACACTTTTTTTTAAATTAGGGGTTATAATAATAGATTTTTAGGCCTCTATCTTTGTCTAAATGGCTTAATTCCAAGATTGAGAGGGATAGTGTGCTTCAAAATAGAAGTGTTGAAGGCTTCAAATCTTTAGAACTCCATGCTATAACATCCTTGAATTCCTTGAGAGTTTGAATGAAATATCTCTTCTCTTATATGGTGTAATAGGTTCCCAAAAACACATTCTTCATTTCATTCATACTATCCATGTTGCCCTAATCATGCAACATACCCTTGATTGGGGTGGACTTGTTTTCATTATCATGATAGTCCATGTCAAACCTTTCAAGTGATATCATCCCTTTAGGTATGCTATTGGTTTTCAAGTTTGTCATCTCATCCTCATCTAATTCCAAGTTTTCTCAACCATGCTCATCAATGATTTGATCTAAAAACACTTCAGTATTGGTGATGAATTCTAGTATGTGTTGGTCATCATTAAAGACATGGAAATTATTTATGTTATCAAGGACTAAAGGGGTAGAGACTAGATGTATCGATAATATTCTCATTCTTAAATGGGAAATGGGTTCTAAGGTATTCTTAGTATTATCTAATGCATCTAATACATAATTCTTATATCTAGCCAATGTTTGAATGCCAAAGGCATCAAAGTCTTCGATCAAGTTCTATACTTGGCTATGATAACTAAAAAAATGTTTGTCATTGTAATAGTATTGACTTCTAACCTATGTAACTACTAATTCAAATTCACCCAATATCTTTATTTTCTTAACTTTATTTCCAAAGATGAATAATAGACCATGGACAAATTCTTCATACTCAGCCAAATTATTAGTGTAATTGAACTGTAGATGGTGGGTAGCTAGATAAGACTTTCCCCTTGGATTAATGAGTTACACCCCAACACTACATCCATTCTTATATTTTTAACCATAAAATATCAATGTCATTAATTATAATAACATTGTTAATGTTGGCACCTTGGGGAGTAGTAGTGTTACTACAATATTTAGCTCCTGATGAATAGTTGGATCCAAACTACCATCCTTGGTTATGCAGTGGATTGGAATTACTTGAAAATAAAACAAATGTTCTTATCTCTTGTTAGGTTCACCATACACTGGGATACCACATGAAGAAGAGATATCTAAGAAGGATACTAACTCTAACACTTTGTAAAATTAATATTCATATAGTAGATCTAATTTATCCACCTCTAGGGTTTACTACATACTAAGGATGTTAATAGAGAGGTCATTATGCCTCCATTATTGTTTACTCAACATATACACTCCTAATTTAGATTCCTCATAAAGGATATCATTTGTTCCATTTTACTTAGTGATCATATATACCACCTTGGGTTCCCATTCTATTTATATATGGTTAGGCAAGCCATGCCAAGGTAGCCACATGTGGCTGAAATTAATGGATACATAACCATTCATATTCCTTGACTAATATCAACTAAACACCATGCCATAAGAATATGATATATCCACCATATGGATGTTGATGTATTGTTGAATCCTTGGATTAGAAACCAATTGCATTTGAATATTTTTCAACTTTCCAACTACATTTACCTCCATTTTGTCTAGTTGGACAACCTTCCAATTTGACTTTGTAGGTGTTAGGCCCAACTAATATTAGATGGAATAAGGAATAACATTCCCTGAAACACTTGAATCAACCAAATAGTTATGTAACTTTTTACCAAATATCCTAACTATTAAGAGGAAAGGGGTATTTTTAGTCTACTCCTTATAAAGAACAACATGTACCTAAAAAACATTAGCATGTTCTTTCCCTTTATTACCAAATAACTCTTTCAAAATTAATTCCCTCTGGTTAGAAATTTGAAGGAACTCAAACATAGTTATATTGGACTTAGTCTTAATATATTCTATGATATCATAACTGAATTTGGACTTCTATGGTTGTTTCCTATCTGGGGCATACATAGTATGATTTCTATGTGGATAAGAGGTATGAGGTCCTTTAGGTGGAGGGGGATTATTACCTGAATTCACATCAAGTGGCACTTGAGTGTTATTTGGTGGAGTATAAGTCATCAATGGACTTACCAAATTACTCTTGAGTTGGTAATTATTTCCTCTTTATAACTTTCTAAGAGCATGGGCTTATTATAGATTATTTTCATACTCATTTTCATCTTCAAAGGGAAACTCATAAGTGTCTAACACAAAGGCTATGTCTAGGTTCCCTCCTAGGTTTTGGTTATCTTTGGGAGTAGTCATAATCTTCATATTATAAACCTCCTTCTATAATATGTTTGAAGTAGATAATAATTATACAGAGCTGGTTTCTATGTGGTATATGGTATTATGTAATCTATACCAAGTGTTTAAGTTTAGGTCTATGAAATTCATAGAATGGGAAGACTTGTTGTTTTGATTGCCACTATCAAGTGGAGTGGGCATATTCCCATTATTAGGCTTAGAATTCCATTCATTATTGGGTCTTTATAAATTTAAATTCTTACCCTAAGATTGGTTACTATTATTTTTCTTGGAATTATAAGGTCCTTGCCTACATAAGTTGGTCACATTGTGAGATATTTTTTTAAATAATTGCTTCAAATTGCATACCTCAGAATCTATGCTAGTACTACATTAGATAGCCAATGAAGGTTGTGATCTATTCATGGGTGTTTAAGTTTGAGTATTAATAGAAGGGCTTTGTGGATTTAAGTAAGATGGAAGGATCTACTAAGTGCTTCAAAATACAACATACCCACTAATGCTTAACACCATTAAAATGATCTTATGTCATTGGGAGAATTTTTTTGGTTATTTGACTAGGGGACTACATTATTAGGAGAAACATAAGGTAGACCATTGGGATAATAATTCATTAGAGTTAGTTTATAAATTAGATTAGGATCTAAATATAGGTCTCTTAAGATAGGATTCATCAGTGGAGTGTGTTGTTGTAGGGCTTTATTGATCATTGGTATTTTATTGTATGCACTTAGTTAACCCAATGAAGGTATAGGACCTATTCCATAGCCATGTGACACCATTTGTTGATCAATGTTGATAGATTCATTATAGGCTAATAATAATGATGCCAATGTGGCTGGGGTTATTCTAAACAACATAGATATCATTTAATCTAGAGCCCTCAAGTAGGTTTATATGGATGTTATTTTGGCCTAAATATAAGGGTCCTTAAAATGTTGATACATCTTGTTAAACTAAGCATTAAACATACTCATGGGTTAATTTTATTCCCTTTTGGCAGTTGAAAATTGATGATATAAGATTACAAAGTCAATGGGGATTCTATAATGGTTTAAAAATACCATTTCTAGCTCAACCCATGTAGTAATAGACCTAGTGGGTAGCCCAAGATAACAGTCATATATTGTTTCCCCAAAGAGTAGGTAAACAATCTAAAATTAACATCCTCATGTTAGACCTAGGTTTTAATTAAGGAATCATTGATGGCTTGGATGCATTTCTTAGTTTTTTAGACACCTCCCACTATGAAATTAGGACAAAAATTAGCAAAATTTCTAGGAAAATTATGAGCTACACCTAAGAAATTTATAGGATAGTAGCCTCTTTGTCCAAGCCAAGCCATGTTGGCCACTAGTAAATATTAAGAATAACAAATGGGTTAACAAAATGGGTAGATGTAGTTATGAGTGAACTACCAGCTAACTAGATGGGTTTAAATTTTCCTTTATCTTTATTATCTCTTGGTTTTGGTATTCCATGATTAGGGACTTCTAAGAGTTCCAAATCATCCCTAGTAGACTTTGATCAAGTGGTGATCCTTCTATTCTTGAGCTTAAGATAGGGTTGGGCTCATTGAGATAGAAGGGTTCTAAAGTATATTGACACAATATTTTAACTAGTGAATTCAAATATTGGTCAAGGCAATAATCCTTCTAGTGCTAGAGCATGTTAATGTAGGTTTTAACATAGAGCCAAAAATTAAGCAAGGGTTTCTAATCCTTCCCTCTCCTAAAATTAAACTCATGTGAGAAAGTCTCCTCGAGGTTTTGGTTACCCGATCTTAGTACATAGGATAACCTAATCATCTAATGTGTACTCTTCCATGTCAAAGGTCCTGGTATTGATGATTTAAATTAAAGGAATAAACTCTAACTAAGATATTCAACAAAGGTCATGCCTTTAGGATTTGATTCCCTTCACCAATTGATTCTTTTGATTATTTTATCATGTTCAAGTATGTAAAAAATGGTAATCTTTTGAGATAATTTGTATAAAATAAATTAGGATAAGTAATTAGATTCATATTATTATATTCCTAAGTTAACTTCATCATATAAAAAAGATAAAAAGATTAGAGTTAAAGAGAAAAATGTTTGCTAAAAACACAAGTGAAATCAAAGTTATCTAATTGAGTGAATTCCCATTTAAGTTAATATTCATTTAATCTAGAATTAGCATAACTTTGATTTAATATGGTGTAAGAGTCTAGGAGAGAGAGAGTAACTATAAGAAATAAGGGCATTACTACCATAATAATGTGTAAAGATTGTCCAAATAAACTTAGTTTTATTCCAATTATCTAAATTTTACTTTTCATTAATAATGTACTAAATTCATACAAACATTAGGCTCAGAAAACAATTATGTAAATAATAAGATAAAATAAGAGAAGGGAAGAGATTATCCTATAAAAGAATAAAAATGAGTATGGTTATATATGTCTCCTTTCATAATCCATTAAGATTTATCCCTTATCATGGTACAAGAGATATTCATAAATAGACACATAGGCCTATGGAAATCAAATGCAAACTAAAATGTAGATTCAAATTCACTACCATGAGGTAGCTACAAGAATATTTGATATGGATGGACCACTTGAGGCTTAATTGGAATGAGCCCCATTAAATTGTATAATTAGGATAGATGGAAAAATAATATACTGAATCAAGAATAAATTCCCACACATAATTCATTTGGGATTATGTTGAGATCATTGGTTTCCAACATTTTGTGAAATTACGACCATGTGTCTCTAAGGCAAATATTTTGTCTTTTATTATTTATGTTTGATCTCCATGTGACTCATTCATATTGTAGTTAGTCTAGGATTTGATTCTGCAAATCAAATTGGACATGAAAGTGACTAAATTAAGAGGCAAAATAATATAAGTATTTAGTCATTCTAAATTGAAAGAAAACATTGGATAGAATCACTCAAGAAAATGAACAATAAACTCTATAATATTTAGATAATTCATGTAAACCTAGGGTAAAATAGCCTAAAAATAAGTTGTAAAATGTGTTTTAAAACACAAGTAAACAAGCAAATGAAGACTTATCATATTGATACAAAATTGAATATTTTAAAATTGAAGTAGCCTAAGATGTGAATTTCCATGTTGAGTTTTTTAAAATGTAGAGTTAATTTTATAGGATTGGCTAGAACAATAGATCACATTCACATTTAAATCTTCACATATAGCAAAATGGAATCCAAAGAAGGTTGATTTAAATAAGTAATCACTATAATCTTGAAGTATAAGATCAGACTTCAAAGCAAAAGAGGTTCACCATTTTTAGACTAAAAATGGGGCATGTTGTTCAAGCAACAACACAAGTCACATGTTTTCAAGTGTTAAGATCCATATTTATGATTGCAAAGCATATTATTATTATATGGTATTACACAAACTCAACTAGGTGGGATAATTACATATGGTTTGATTCCCTCCTTGGATTATTGGATATGTATGCAACACTTAGTCATATTGAGGTGGTTAAGGTTAGCTTAATCCATCCCTTCCTCATGTTATATTGGTTCATAGTTGTCTTATAGTGCATAATTAAGATTTGAATCAAAGATAAGGTAAATAGATATATTTTCAAATATTAATATGAATATGGACTTACATTAATACATCTCATATGTAGGTACAAAGTGTGGCACTATCATAGATTGAAACACTACATAGAATAGATTTATACTCATAAGACAATATCATAGACATAGAAATGTCTAACCCATGTAGACTTGTCAATTAAGATGTAGACTCTCCATTTCCATATTGAATCACTCAAGATTATTTTGTTGCATTAAAATGGCTATATATTTTATACAAACTTGAATTCATCCAAATCAAGCTAAGTACATTTCTCTTTAGTAATTTATATAAATAACAAGTTATTATATTTACATAGTTTCAATCATATTTGCATAATTGTTTTATATATTTATAAATATGACTTACTAAATAATTTAATGCTATTAGGGTCACATTATTACAAAAATACATAATACATATTGGTTATCCCATTGTTTTTCATGAGCATCAAAAACTCTAGTTTCCTTAGTGTTTCATTTTCTTTTTTTTAGGATTTCACATTCAAATATTCCATTCTAAATTTTAGGATTGATTTCTAATTTTCCCTTATAGTGAAATAATTTTTATTGATATTTTCATGCCACCTAAGAAGATAAAATATCTTATGCCTATATTTTAAGTGGTGTTGATATTGTGCAAAGTCAAATTTATTTAGATCAATTAAATTTGTTTGAAATGGCTAAAATTGATGATATTTTTGTTCATAAAAATGTTAAACATGAAGATGTATAAATTCATTATTTCATTAATAATGATAGGTTTCATATTGAAACCACTTATCAAATATATAATGAATTAATGATCATATAGATCCATATGATCTTGATTATGTTGACCATAACCAAGTTTTAGTTATTTCTACATCCAAAGAATGAATTTGTATGGTTTATAATGATTTTCATAAGTCTCTCAAAAAAATATTATAATGTATAGATTTAAAGAAAACATCTAAAGAGAAATAAAAAATGAACACATGTGATGAACACCCATGGTATGGGGCAACCCTTAGTTCTCATAATATAATAATGGGTATACTTATACATAACACATCACCTAATAAGACACATCATCTATACTTGATGTTAAAAATCATATATGAATAGTGCTTGATTTATGAAATATGGTTACATAGTTATGACTGAATTATTAAAAGTTGTCTATTCATTGATTCTCATACATTTATACAATATCATTTAGCTATTGATATCTTAAAATATACTCTACCAATAGGTTTGTGGTGCCCAAACATATATTGTATGAAGTTAAATGTGATCCTGAATAAGATCTTCAAGCCTTTCACATAACATGATTGGATTATGCATCAAATGATAAATTATTAACCAATTCATTCCCACACAACCTTAATCATGATGTATTATAAGTTTTTTATAATTTACCTTTCCAAGCTATTCATGCCTTTAACCCATTAGTAAAATAATTTCTAGCATGTTTTTAAATTAACATCACTTAAAATATGTCATATGCTCAAATTTCAATAAATAAATCAAGCGTATAATGAGAATATTAGTTATTATTTACTTCATCACAAGACATTGCTCTCTTAAATGACAATTAAAATGGTAGATAATGAATTACAAGATATATTCAAAATTATCATAATGAATAAGCTAAAGTATGGGTCTAACCCTCCAAAAAATACTAGTGATAATTTTCCAAGTAATCCAGCATTTAAATTAAAATTAAATGATAATAATAATGATATAAAAGCAATAGTCAACATAGTTTCAAAACCAACTACCAATTTTTTCTCTTATCCCCACCAAGAAATAAATTTACAACTTTACCATAACTTCCTCATAATTATTAAATAATTTACTTGAGTGAAACCATATATATCTCCCTCCCACCAAAGATATTGATGTGAATAAGCCTCAATATAATATATTTTATAGTAATTAATTTTGTGAATGTCATGAAAGCATAGAAAAATAAGCTAATAGATGCATCATTTTACAACATAAGATATATGAATTGATAAATGATAGCATAATTCATGTTAACATATCTACAAAAGAGTCAAAAACACAAATTAATTTAAATTTAAAATTAAAGATATTAAAATACCCTTTTCCTAATCATGAGGCAAAAAAAATTAATCCTCCACCTCATATTCATATGACCTACAATGTACAATCTCCTCTAGTTTCATATACTTTTAGAACTAAGGAAACATGTCCTTTAGATGGAATCATTTCCAAACTTTTCACTATTCACCTAGAGTGACCTATTACTACTTTTGAAGACCATGAGATTTATGAAGATGAAGATTTAGATTAAGCACTATTTATATGTGCAAATATTGATTTATGGTCTATAAATAGTTTCATGGTGGATAATAGTTAAAAAAACATATGAATAATGACACTTAATAGTAATATCATATGAACATAAAAAGATAAACAAAATACATCAAGAGTAGATAAGGGAATCAATGGATGGTTATAGGATACTCTTGGACACTTTATGTTAGCACTTCAAGTAGGCCCTATTATAGTGGATACTTAATTTATATATTTTCCAAGTAAAAAATATTTAATATGTTGTATCTTATACATTACATAATTATATGAAGTATATACATACTAATAGGGTCATCACAATTTCAGGTATTCCATATGAGTACCCTCTTCAATAATATATTATTTCTCCAACACCCCCACCACCACCATAGTGATTTGTACAACAAATTAAGGTTCTTATTACTCAAACATTTCAAATGAAGATAGTGTATTTTAATAGATGACTAGTATTAAATGACCATTATATATATATATATATATACATATATATATATATATATATATACATATATATATATATACATATATATATATACATATATATATATATACATATATATATATATATACATATATATATATACATATATATATATACATATATATATATATATACATATATATATATATATACATATATATATATATATATATACATATATATATACATATATATATATATATGTATATACATATATATATATATACATATATATATATATACATATACATATATATACATATACATATATATATATGTATATATATATATATATGTATATATATATATATATATATATATGTATATATATATATATATATGTATATATATATATATATATGTATGTATGTATATATATATATATATGTATGTATATGTATATATATATATATATGTGTGTGTGTGTATATATATATATGTATGTATATATATGTATATATATATGTATATATATATATATGTATATGTATATATATATATGTATATGTATATATATATATATGTATATATATATATATATATACATACATACATACATACATATATATATATATATATAAGATTATTAAAGACCATCATATATCATAGCACAAAATAAGATAATTGAAACTAGTTAAACATTGTACTTTGTGAATATATGAACATTATATTACTATGTGTATACACCTAATATATTTCCCATTATAATTTAATGACATTTTATATTACAATGGCTTGTTAATGCATCAATATCCCAGAGTGAATGCCTTAAAGGGTGAATTAATAATGTGGTGGGAATGGCTCATGGTGATTTGTAATATATGTTTAAATTATATCATGATTACACTATTACTAATATCAATACGATCTCCTCCAAGATTATTAATATGTCAATCCCTTATATTTACTTGCTATCAAAATTTTCTAGCTTCCTAATATCTTATGGAATTAGCCTGACCAATATTATATGTTACTTGCCTTTATCATTCCTATATTTTATCAGCTTATGTGATACAATTATGAGTATATTTTCTCAAACCTATATTGTATTGACCCAGTTGATACCATACTATGTCAGTTGACATCTTCCAATTGTATCATCCTAGTTAGTACAATTTGATTAGAGTTTAGTATTGGATATTAGAATAGTATATATTTGGGGTCACATTTCATCCATATAATATCACATTCATATTCTTTGATTATTCTCACATTTCACCCTTAAAGAAGTATTTGGAGAGTTAGTGGCTTAGAACCTTATCTTGAGGAGTCTTGTCATATGGTGTCATTAAATCTCAATAGTATGAGTCATTATTCTTAAGTGATAATATTTAGGTCTTCATAAAACCATTTTAGGTCTTAAACCTAAAACCTTATCTTGTGAAGGTACATTTAAGCTAAGGGAGATATTGAAACATCAACAGGTCCACCTACAAGTAAGTATTCATATCCCTACACTCTTTCCTTTATTTACTTTGTATGTTATATATTTATTTATTTATTTAATTTTATATGTATGTGTGTATAAAATTTTGTATGATTTATCTATATTGAATAATTTAGTGTAGATATAAGATTGTTTAGACTTTTCATTAATCACTCTAGGTTATATAATCTCTAATTTAGTTTAAAATTGAAACTTATCCATTTACAACCATTTTAAGACATATTTTACTTTAGTTTGTAACTATTTAAAACCATTTAGTTTATTTAGATATTTAAAACCATAATTACAACCACTTATCTTTATTGAGGTCTAGCGATATTTATATACTTGTGTTATAGGCTTAGGATTTGGAACACATTCTTTTTAAAATTTGAGTTTTAGGTTACCATTTATTAGATATATTAGATTCATTAGTCCTTATATGATCATACAAGTATATGCAGGCTCTATTCAAATGACCTTATTAATTCTTAGTCTATTAAGAGAAAGAAGATAGTTGTGGGTCATCCTAGCCTTGCATACATTTTGGTAAATCCAACATGAATATTATACCTTATTTGGTGAAGTAATTTTAATGTTTTCCTTCTAAATTATTAAAAAACGTTCAAAACCATCATACATTTTACATCATAACTATATCAACCAACCCAATTCTTTTATTTTTCTATCTACAAATGGTATAATCTTGCGCAGTACCACTCTCTATGTTTCCATAATATATTAGCTAGCTTGATATAGTTCTCTATGTGTTTACAACCATATTAGCAAAACCAATACATTTTTTTATTATCTTATATTTTAAACTATATCAACCAACCTGATACCATTTAGTTGTCTTGTTTAATTCATTGCATATCACATATTTAACTTTCAGTATATCATTTTTGATATTTTTAAATTGTTCTATCTTGAAACTATGTTATAATAGTTTTAAAACTCATAGGTTATGTTTTTTTAGCCAATTAGTTAATAATTTTAATTTCATCATGATGGGAAGGGTATTGCACCAATACTCAATCCATTAGACAACACTATATATGGAATTTAGTTTCCATGAACCTCATGATATATTGAAAACACCTAAGATCCCTAATTTTATCTTTTAAAAAGAATTCTATCCATTTTATTTATAGTGCATTTGTAATAGGTTATCCTTAACAAGTTACTCTCAATCTTCCTTTGATACTTGATAATGTGGTCATGCATATGCTTTAATCCTCTATGGTTAGTTCATTTTTTCACCATTTACAACCAAAATAATCAGTATTTATTAAAGCATTCAAGTAAAAAAAATCCTTTATTAGTTTACCTCCCTATCTGTAATCACATAAAAGTGGCATTTGAGTGTTATGAGTTCTACTTGAGATAAAAAATTTCTAGCTTATCCCTAAACCTATCCTAGAGCCTATTATCACACTTTTCCAGCCTTTGTGTGAACCATAAGCATCCCTACTTAGCATAAACATAGTCTAAGACCCTCATTTCCTAATCCTAGCCCTTCATGCCCAATACCTTGAAAGATGGATAATAAATCCATATTAAGGACACTATAAACACATGGTGCTTGTGTTCCCAAAACGGTGATAATGTCCTTTACATTATATTTATCGAATGAATATTTTTTATAGTGTAAAACCCTACTAAGCTTATCCTAAGCATATTATTATTGCCTACGCAATATAAAAACCACTAAAAATACATGAATTTAGACCTATATCCACTATATTTAAATTAGATACAAAATACATATTCAATCACAAAACAAGTTAAGAAAAATCAAGGTTATTAATCCCTATTCTACCCTACTTCTACATACTACCATTTATAGTTTCCTTAAGATCATATTTTCTATATTTTGAATCTCAATCACACTCAATAAATTCAAGACCACTATGATTCTATAATTAATTACACCTTCACTATAACTTAAGTTGGGATAACTACATTATTATTGATCCCTCCTTAGAGTATTAGTTTGTAGGCAACTCTCTTCATAGTGAGGTGTTGATGATGTCCAGGCTATCCTAATAATGAACACACTTTTTAGCTCATGCCTTAATTAAAATGGGGATTAGGGTTTGCATCATAAACAATATCTTATAGGCACAATATAGAGTCTTATACTCTTTGTGTGTAGTAATATAACCCAAAAACATAGGAGAAGGTGCACCTAGAAGTTCAAAGCAGTCATGTACAAAGGACATTAGCATAATTTTAAGGATGTTAGACCCACATGGTGCTACTATCTAAATATGGCACTACTATCCAAGAGGGGTTAGGATACATGGATATATTTTAAGACACTTATTATTATTCATGTCTCATTTTTTAATACTTGTATCTTTAGTATCAGGTGTTTTCTAGATAATTCTTTATTTGCACATATTTATTACTATTTTTAGAAAGTCAAGCTAGTCAAAATATATAACAAATTAGTGGTTATTTTATGAATATTATTTCACTATTTTATACTAATCAGACCTATAATCAAATATAGGATTTACCTCATTAAAACCCTAAAAGGTTAAAACATTTGGTGAACCCAACCTACTTCAAACATTGCACAAGCCCAAACCCTATGTTACCCTAGGATTCACATTTCTAGCATTTATGTAGTCTTAATTTATAGCTTATTAAAATTATTATCATGAGATAAGACATTTTATACTTCATGGTATAAATCCTTGTACTTTTATTAGCATGTTTATTACAAATTATTTGTATAAAAGTACACATGTATGTTACTCCTATCAAGGATTTGTTTAGAGCTAAGCTTATTTTGCACATTGGTCCTCCATCATATGAGTCCTATTTTTTGTATATCATTGCTATATGGATAAATTTTAATTACCTAGAATTAATAATATATGATAAAAGGATTAGAGGACTCCTTTTGTTCCACCTCCACCTAGACCACTTGATTATATGTGCTCCCATCCTGCCTCCACTACTTACCCATGACAAATAGTAGATCTTGTATTTTAAGATGTCACTAGGTAGAATAGGGTGACTCCTTAGCCTATATAGGAGTAAAATAACCCTACCATCCCTCCTTTTCTACAAAACACTATATAAAAACCTATAGATTATAAAATAGAATTTTATATAATGGATAAGTTGAGAAATACAATGGCCAGAATATCTATATTGGAATTACTTCAAAAATCAACAATTTTCAAAGATATTCTTTTTAAAACACTCAATCATACATTTATGTCTGATGATACCAATCCATATTATTATTTATCTATCATAAACACTATAAAGTATGTTAAGGATGTGATATATTTATCTAATGATGACTTGCCCTCACAATCAATAATTGATCAGAATTTGACACTTTTCATTCAAACTCAAATAAACAACATAACTATTAAATGAGTTATAATTGATATTAGTTTAGGACTCAACGTATGTAACCTCACATTTCTACAAACCATGGGGGTTGATATAACATATATTCAAAAGACATATAAGAGTATCCAAGGGTTTGATGACATTCCTAGATACATATTGAGCTCTATTACATTGGAAATTATAGTGGGGCCATAAACCTTTACCTACGCACTTTCAAGTGATGCCAAACTATTTGAACTACAACTTGATACTCAAATGATATTGGAAATATATTATAGAGGTTGTACCTTCTAATCTTCATAGATGCATCAAGTTTTTTTCATGGAGGGTACCTATACACATACCCAATAGATAATCAACCATTTAGATATTATAGAATCACTGAGCCTCCTAACCTTAAAACATATTCAAATGGGACACCTCATGTTCTCACTAAATCACCAACTCATAAGATTCCCATTAAGAAGTTGCATAAATATGAGGTGGGCAGTCTAACAAGACTATTTATATACCTCCTCCAAAACATTCTACAACATAGTTTCCCTCACTGATCATAGAAAAACAACCTCCCATAGTACAAATGTCCCTACCCTAGGTATATTATGGGATTCTTACAGCACAACTACCACTACTTGTTAATTTAGAATATTTTTACATTCATAACTTTGACATAGATTTAAAATCCATTACAAAGGAGGATCAACCTAGGTATATTATGGGATTCTTACAGCACAACTACCACTACTTGTTAATTTAGAAGAGTTTTACATTCATAACTTTGACACAGATTTAAAAGCCATTACAAAGGAGGATCAACCACCTATTGATATTGATGATTATTTGTGTATTATATTTTACACTAGTGGGACCAATAGATTACAAAGATGATTCTAAGGAACTTATACCTCTCCTTACACTAGTATAACCACTTAGTTAAGATCTTATAGCTATAGATTCTCATACTCAGCTACAGTCAATATCAAATCCCTTAATCCATTTAATACACATGGTTACATCCATGGACATTGAATTATTCATCCTTATTTAGGTAGGGAGTTCACAAGATAAACTAAACCATTTATTATAGATACTACTTGATATAAGATTGATGATATTACCCATAGTCTAGCACAGAAAAGTTAACAAATTGTCACTATAGGAAGGTCAGCACTTTTTCCACTTTCATAGACTACATAGCATGATACTAACACATGATCAACATTAAAACATAAAATAAATAAATTTAAGGCTAAGGGAACTATCCATATCACATATATTCCACTTCCACATGCACAACCACATTTATAAATACAAGCTCTTTAACATATACAAACACTGTGATAGAGTCATCATCAACACAAACATTCACAGAATGATTTATTAACAATACATATTTTTATAATAGATAAATGCTTTCCCCATGTGGCTATAGATGATTATTTTGATCCTAACACTTTCACTTTGGAATTTTTACACCACATTAGCTATCAAGATAATGAGTTACAAAATGATATACATTATCAGGATTCCATTGGACATATTATGCTACCACTTGCATGTGGCCTTAAGGAGGATAATACATTATTTTTTATTATGAGTAGATACACTTAGCTATAGGTTACACTTGATAGCACATGGTTACATGTGATGGTTGCCACATTTTATTAGTTATATATATGTTTTGCATTCACTCATGATGGACACATGGTTCACATATTACATAATGACATAGATGAGAACCATATGTTTCACATAGATAATCCATAGTATAATATGGTTTACCCTATGACTATATGATAAGTATCTTATATGGTTGAGTAGCATGCCATTTGAATGAATAGACTCTATACTCATGATAAGGATGAGTCTCCATTGATACATATAAAATTGGTACAATGATAATGATGATGAAAAATTATTTGAGTTTGGATAGATTCAATATCTGACAATGGGTGATCTCCCACTAGATCCATCATTTGATTATCCACATCCCATGGATGTGCTCTTAGGTCTTTAGAGACATTACACTTTTATTGTATACTATTTCATTTACATTAACAACATTTACTTATACATAATTTATTTTTTGTTCCTTGTACATAGTTCATTTTCATTTTATTGTACATAGTTTATATCCAACGAATCCAAAAACATTATACCATGTCAAAAACACAAAAACATTCAAATATTACTTATAAATCACAAATATTATATATTTTATGCATTTTCATGTTACATTTATTATATTTTCTAGATAATACATATGTTATCTATCATAGTATAGTCAGTTTTATCATACATACATGCTTCACTTATTCTTGTTGAATGTTTGCAGATTACTTATGGGACTCAAGTCAACTATACTAATCCAAATATGCTATCATCTACCCACTAGGGATATATACACCAATCCATGGTTATTAATTTAACACATTCTCCCACTTTGGGGAATATTATAAATAGGTTCTATTACCAAGTTCTATCTTTACATTCTATACATTTCAATTTTAGCATTGTTATGTCTTGATATTGATCATTTCTACTCATACTCATTTTTTTTTCTGACTATCATTACTTTATACTTATCATATGTACATCCTCACTCTTACACAAATTTATATTTCATAGTTATTCATGCTTTCATTTCTAGATTTCATAGTTTAAACTTGATTGTATTTATATGCTTCTTCTACTTGAGAGCATTTTTATATGCCATTATTATTTGTATCTATTTCACTCCTATTTATAGTATATATGCCTTGGACATGTGCCCATGTCACTTATATTATATCCCCTTAGCCTACTCTACATGCCTCATGTGTTTTTATGTATGTTTTATTGTATGTATCATGGACATGACACTTGCTTTTGCTTGTTACACACACCAATGCTTGAGACCATGAGGGACCTCGTGCATCTACCCTTTCTACGTGGGTGTCATGATGGAAATTATGCCCCATCCCCCTAGGTAGCTGCTTAGATGTGTTTTTATAGAATTAAATTTATCTTGACACCCTTGTGTAATGATAGACATGGCATACATATTACATTACATACTTATGCTCAAATTATCTTACATTCTGATGTTATGTTTGAACAATATATTGGATTATTACATAGTTGTCATATATGCTCAAGATAACACACACTTTTTAGAGATATTTATTTTAAGGATAGTTCTTACATAGGCTCAAAAACTACCCTCAAAAGAGGGGGCATTCATAGGGGTTTGTCATAGAGATCAAGATCCTATATTGAATTCATAGAACATTCTTCAACATATAGGATCAATTTCAAAAATTCAAACACAGGTAAACACACACAAAAAAATAGTGACTCAAAAATCTATAAATTGACACAAAATTTAGACCAGACAAACATTAGCACCCAAATAGGGAAACTAGAACCACATAGCACTAATTTACAAGATGTGTTGTTACTATATAGTGGACCTAGTTTTAGGATAGTTTGCATTGGATCAAATAATACACTAAGTATAATACAAGTTTGCACAAATTTAGCCATAATTTTAACATTTATGCTTAGATTTTTCTTAGATACACATTATTTCATCTCATACTCATATCATTTACTTAGATTAGGGGCATCATGCATGGAATGATAACTCCCATATTCAATTAATATACTCAAATATAGTTATTAGAAATTAGTATACTTAGATATCAAATTAGGGCCATATGTGTGGCACATTATTTCCATATACTCTGTTACACATTGGTTGATCAAGTGGAATAGAAAATTCCATGTCATTATCTATGTTATATACACTTGACATCATATTCTATGAAATCACTAGTTTCATGCTTTACTCTATGTGTAGTGGTTGGCATTCTTGAGTGGCCTAGAGTTACCTACTATATTGAGTGGATACAATTATAACATACATAGATAGATATACTTAGTTAGATATTTTTATCACTTTGATTAGTTTACTTTTATATGCATATAATACACATGGGTAGGTAATGATTTATTCATATCCTACTTTAGATCTTAAGCCATCCACATGAGAGGTTTGGACACACTATCAATCTAATTCAAGCTATTCATAGGTCATGATCGACCAAGCAGGGGTGGGTAATGATGGATTCAAAGCTAGATTGAGTAATTGAGCCACCCACACATGAGGATTAAGAAATATATCATCTTAGTCAAATTTATTCAATTTTTTTTATCACTATATATACACACACAAGTTATCACTAGGTTTATGCATTGGTTCATGTACCTAATGAGGTGTATTCATTCCTTTCCTCTTTCCCATATCTTTAATTAGTTTTACTTAGTTACTTATTTTTTCAACATAGTCTTTCAATTTTCATATCTCTTAAGAAAGGATTGATTTATGCACATTTCATTTGTAGGTCATGTTTTGGATCATGCTTCACATACATAGACATAGCTTCACACACTTGTTGACCATTTTTTTTGCATGATCAGTTTGTGTTTTCCCTTTGGATCTTTTCATTTCTCCCTTGCTCATTTTTTTTGTTTGGTCACTTGCTTTGTTGTTTATCTTTTCCCTTTAGCCTCTCCTGGTTCAGGCTCTTCCCCCTTATTCTTTGCCTTTCCCCTATGTTTTTTTCCTTTAGGATGTTGTTTTCCTTTAGGATTTTGTCTTAGCCTTTCTCATTTTGTTTTGCCCTAAAGTGCCCTTCAAAAAAGTTTTGAAGGGCCACTTCCCTTCGAAGTGCACTTTAGAATTTTTTGAAGGAACTTTTCCTTGCCTTGTTTTTGCCCAAGTGACCCTTTGTATTTTTTCTAAAGGGCACTTTTTGTCTAAGTGACCCTTCAAAAAAAAATTGAAGGGCACTTTTACCCAAGTGTCCCTTAAGATTTTTTTTGAAGGGCACTTTTGCTTTGGTTTTTCCTAAATACCCCTTCATATTTTATCTGAAGGGACATCTTGTCTAAGTGCCCTTTGGTATTTTTCCAAAAGGATCAATTTTGACTATTTTCTCTAAGGTTACCCTTCAGGATTTTTCATGAAGGGTCCTTTTTCCATAACCTTCCCTTAGAAAAAGTTCTGAAGGGCCATTTCCTTTGGGAATGCCCTTCAAAATTTTCTAAAGGGACCTTGTGCCCTTACCTGGGTGTCCTTTGAAACTTTTTCAAAGGAAACTTTCCCAAGTGTCCTTCAGGAAATGTTCCCAAAGGAAACTAGCCATTGCCCAACAACCTGTCAATCCAAAATTCTTGAAATAATTCCTTCAAACAAATTATCTAAAGGAATTAATTTAAGAAAATTCCCATGACATGCCATAAAACATCAATTTTGATGTATCCAACTAGCCATTAGGTTTCAAAGACATGACATACCATATGACATCAAATTTAGGGTGGCCAACTAGTTGTTGGGTTCACATTGGTGACGTGACATAGGACATCAAGTTTAATGTAAGGAACTAGTTGTTGGGGTGTAACTTGGTGACATGTTGAAAGACATCAAGTTTATGCCCAAAGTCTTTAAAGTAATAAGTGAAGTCACTTAGAAAACCCAAATGACTCTACAGTGTAAATTGGGATTTATCAAAGGCTTGACTTATAACTTTTATAAGGAGCCTTAAAGAACCTGAAGGAACAAGCAAGGAGTATAAGGACTTAGAAAACTTGAAGGGGTCTTAAGCAAAACAAAATTAGGTTATAAAAATATCTTTGCTTATACAATTTATAAGTAGAATCAATTAAAAAAAAATTGAAAGATAAAGTAGCCTTGATAGTGTAAATCAAGTTTCCCAACATGCTTGGCTTATAAGTTTTATAAGTAAAGCTATTCAAAAAACCCAAATGGGTATGTAGTGCAAAACATGGAAGATTTTGGGAAGAATATAATATTCACAATAGATATTCAAGCTATTTATTATTGAGATTCATCTCACCATTGGTTTTTTAATGATCCTGGTCATTTCAAGAGGGCAAATCAAAGAGAAGGACAAACTCCAACTAAATGAGAGAGTGGATAGAATAAATTTCACCGGGATGGTGATGGCAAACCATTTTGGAGGATTCTATTTTGGAACCCAAGAGCTCTCTCTTCTCTCCATATTTTTCTATAAATAGGACCCTTGGGCTCTTATTTTATCATCCATAGATAGTATGGTGAAGTTCTATTGGAATGTTTTGCCATTTTCTTGCCTTTGAGCAAAAATGCATAAGTCTATTTTCTTTCTAAGTTCTAGACATTTTCCTGGGAATGAAAGAGACATAGAGTGACATCAAGTGATGTTTTATCCTTATATTTTATATCCTTCATGATTTTGAGCAAAGAGTTGATCTAATAGGTCATGTAGAGTGCATTTTATTTATATGAGACCTTGCATGTGTAACCCTTTTCTGGAATATACAAGTTATTGTTTCAGTCATTTACCTTATTAGATCTCATTCAAATTTATCTCTACATTGAAATAACTATGTTGTAATCTTATAGAGATTGAGGTATAGACTATATTCTATTGTATTTTGCATAAGTATAGGGCATATGTGTGGATACTAATTCTTGGTGTATCACCATTTTAGACTAGGATTTTCAATTATGAAAACTTCTAACTCTTTTCATTCATATAAGCTAGTTCAGTAGTTTTATTACACAAAAAATATAATATAGGGAGCTATCCCTTTCAACCTATAGGTTCATTTCCACTTATAGGCATACCCACAAGCTTGGAAATGTCCCAACATTGCCTAAATATGGAGGAGGCCTAAATAGCCCTTTTCTAGGGTGTAAGATTTGGAGACAATAGTTCTGGCACACCTAGTGGGACAAAGCTTTATTACTAAGTCAAGGTGAATGCTGGTCTTGATAGGCATAAAGTATTATAAATACCCCTAACCTAGCATTCAATGACTCCAAAAGGGTGTGAATCCCTAGTTCTAGACCAAATTTTATAAATTATCCTACATGGTCCTCATAAGGTCCTCAAGATTTTTTGACCAAGCCCCTTTAGCCAAAGATCTTCATGAAGAATAACACCCTAAACCACTCCTAGCCCTATTAAATCCTTGGCAAGGAGGTTTTGGGGAAGAAGAGGAAGAGGTTGAAGAAGTTAAAGGAGAGGAAGAAATATATGATCAAAGGGAGATAAGAGAAATGGGGGAAAGAGGAGAGATAGATAGACATCAACCTTTCCCTACTTTTAAGACCCAAAACCCAATAGAGCTTCCTGTATATGACCCCATCCCTTTTAATGCTACCAAAAATATTCCTAGTTTTAATGGGGAGGGTCCTATTACCCCATCTAAACATATTAGAGACATCTCTAATTTTTGCATTTTTCATAATGTTACTAGGGCCAACATATCCATTAGACTACTTACAATGTCTTTAAAAGGTAAATCACTTGACTGGTATAAAACATTAGAGGGGGGCTGTATTACAAGTTGGGATGGCTTTGGAGACCTATTGGTGACAAGATTTGAAAATAAGAGTGACCATGCTTCCTTAATACATCAGTTGAATGTAATAAGAAGAGTTCCAAATGAATCCATGGGAGATTTCAATGAGAGATGTCAAAGAATATGGTATAGGCTACCACCAATCATGAGACCTCCTCCTATCTTTATTTTCTTAACATACCTCAAAGGGATTGGTAATAATGTTGTTATGTTGTAGTTAATGGGAGGATTCGTTCTTCCAGGTGCATATGAGCTAGCAATTGAGTTGAGAATAGCTTAACTTAGGCTAGAAAACTTCCTCCAAGATTTTCCATGCCTTTTCTATCCCATAATTCAATTGAAGATCTAACCATGTCACAATATCCTAATGTAAATGTGAAGCCAAGAGCCTTTCCAAAGAAAGTATGAAATGTTAGGGATAAGGATGAAGAAATTAGATTGTTGAGAGCTCAGCTCAAGTAAGCTCAATATCAGATGAGTGCTCCTCCAAATACATAATACAATCTTTAATAATGATATAGAGCTCCATCTCAGTATAATTATCAAGGGAGAGGACAAAATCAATAAGGTTATAGCAGGCAGCCCAATACATATAATCCAAATTCTACTCCTCCTATAAAGGCTATTATTCTAGTTCATATAAATTTAGTGTAAGGAGAAGATAATGTGGACCAATGAGGGTAGCATCAAGGTCAATTTACACATGATGATGGAGGAACCAACTACACTTTGACTACACAAGAGGAAGCTACTCACATGAAAAGTAGTGGTTGATAAGCTGGCTTTGAACTATGAGCCACATAGTAAAGGCATGTTACAACTAGATGGAACTCCAACCAAGATGGTAGGATTGGTCAAAGGTCTGAAAGTGTTTTTACATGGCTTCCCAAGCTTCCCTATCATGAAATATATTGTGGTGGTGGACCTTCTAGCACACTTTATTATATGCTTATCAAGGGAATTTATATCCAAGATAAGAGGATACCTTTCTAGCTTTCAAGACAAGATATGGAACCAAGATAACCATAAGGACTCAGCCCTTAGAAAGGTTCCACATTGAGCCATACTTGGAGACAATGACAAATCAAAATTGTCTAATCAATAAAAAGGAAGGAATAGTCATGGATGGTGAAACATATTCTCCTCTTGAATTTATTTCTAACCTCTATCTTGATAATTACATAACTAAAATGCATGCCCTTGATTATTACACTTTCATTGAGGAGACTAATTTGAGAGTTTACTACATGCATGAGGAGAACGTCCCAATTCCTTATCTCACCAATGAAGATCATGATCTTGATGGCATGTGGGAAATGTTATTTGATGGTTCAAGGAGCAAAGTAGGCATAGGAGCTAGTGTCATATCAATTCCTCCATCAAATAATCATTACAACTCTTCTTATAGGTTTCACTTCAGTTTCACTTGCAACGTGGTAGAATATGAAGTCCTTGTCCATGGTCTCCAATGGGAAAAGAAGAGAGGAATCAAGAATTTGAAAGTTTAGGGAGATAGTGAGCTGGTCATTCATCAAGTAATAAGTCCAGATATATTCAAGAACCCTTTTCTTAAGTCATATAATCATAGGGTATGGGATATACTTGAAGATTTTGATGCCTTCAACATCCAGCCCATCAAAGAGACTTGAACAAGTATGCTAATAGATTGGCTATAATAGGAGCATGTTTTGACTCAACTGTTGATATTGAACAAGAGAAGGATCAATCGCATATCAAGATCATTATGAGACCTTCCATTGTTGATAATTAAGTGTCATGGAAAGTGTTTGAAAGTGATGAACATATTGCACACTTCTTGTAAAATGAGGTAGGCTTCTCTTCAATAAATCAAAATAGGTTACATGATCATTATAAACAACTAATTATACAACTAAAAACAAATAAAATACCCAAGGGGTTGATTACCTTAGAGAGTGTCTTCAATGAGGATGATCAAAAGAAGAATCAAAGAATGAACATATCAACAAAAGAAGAAAACTATGAGAGAGTTTTGATTTTCAAGGACAAACATTTGAACATTGGCAAGGTTTGTTCTTAGCTAGAAAGGCAAGCTTTTATTGCATTATGCAAAGAGTTTCATGACATATTTTCTTGGGATTATAAAGACTTGAAAGGATTTAATCTAAGTCTATCTCATCACACCATTGAGTTGGATCATGGAGCTAAAATGGTAATACAAAAGCAAAGGCCTATCAATCCAAAGGTAGAAGAACTCATGAAGAAAGAGCTAACGAAATTAATTGAGTCTAGGTTTATCTTTCCTATCAAGCACTCAAATTGGGTAGCCAACCTTGTGCTAGTTTGAAAGAAGAATGGAGAAATCAGACTTTGTGTGGATTTTCATGATCTAAATAAAGTGTCTCTCAAGGATCATTAGCCACTCCCTTCCATGGAATAAATTCTCCAAGTTTTTTTAGGTTCTCAATGTTTCTCACTTCTTGATGGTTATTCAAGTTATAATCAAATATCAATAAATGAAGAGGATCAATTCAAGATAGCCTTCACCACCAAGTGGGGGACCTTTGCCTACAAGAAGATGCCATTTGGTTTATCTAATGTTTGAGCTACATTTCAAAGGGAAATGGACATGAATTTTAAAGTTTTGATCAATAAGTTTTATCTTGTTTACCTTGATGATATAACCATTTTTTAAAATAATGTTACTGATCATATGGGACATCTAAGGCAAGTTTTAGAGAAGTGTAAGGAGTATGGCATATCCCTTAATCCAAAGAAGTGTATCTTTTCTATCCATGAAGGTAAGCTTTTGGGTCATGTTATTTCAAAAGAAGGATTATCTATTGACCCTGAAAGGATTGAACATATTATAGGTTTGTCCTTGTCTCAACATAATAAGGGGATTAAAATCTTCTTGGGGAAAATAAACTTTATAAGGATGTTTATCCCAAACTTTATGACTATGGTAAAGCCTATCATTGCCATGGTAAAAAAGAACCAAGTTTTTACTTGGATAAAAGAAGCTAAGATAAACTTTGAGGTAATCAAGAAAGCAATTACAACATCTCCCACTCTCTTAAATCTGAATTTTGCTAAAGATTTCATACTTTATAATTTTACTAACCTTGACATGATCTCAACTATGCTTATGCAAAATAATGATGAAGATGTTGAGAAACCAATTGCTTTATTCATTGAAGGCTTAGAGGACTACAAAGTGAGATATTATTTTTTTGAGAAGCAAGATTTAACCATCATTAGAGGGTTGAAAAAGTTTAGGCATATGGTTTCCAATAACAAGATCCATGTCATGGTTTCCCATCCTAGCACCAAAGAGTTTCTCTTAACTGAGAATATTAATGAGAAGAGAGTTGGATGGATCATGAAAGTGATGGAATATTACATTGAAATCAAGGTAACTATCTTGGTAAGAGGGAGAGGTTTGTGTGAGCACTTAGCATCCAACTTTCAAGACCAACCAACTAATCAAATGCAAAATCAAAGTTATAAACAAGACATCATTGGTTTTCTTCAAAATGGTGAGTGTCCCAATGGCTTGAATAAATCTCAAATGAGGTATCTTAAGTTTCAATCTATTCCTTATTATCTTGTGGATGGAATTATCTTTAAGAAGGGTGTGAACAATGTGTTGCTAAGATGCATTAACAATGACCAATTTAATATGTTGTTGGAAAAGTTATATAATGGTGTAGATGGTGGTCACCTCTCTCCTAGAACAACAACTACAAAAATAATGAGAGCTGGTTACTATTGGCCTAGTATTTTTAAGTTTTTTTATCATTAGGCTAAGGTTTGTCCTTAATGTGCTTTCTCTATTGGTAAATAAAAGTTTTCTACTCTTCCATTGAATCTTATCCAAGTGGACCAGCCTTTCATGCAATGGGGCCTTGACTTCATTGACATGATCAATCCTCCATCAAGTATTAGACACAAGTAGATATTGACTACTAAAAACTACTTCACAAGATGGGTAGAGGTTATTTCTTTGAAGGAAGCAAATGAATATTCCATATTAGAATTCTATGATAGGATTGTAATAAGGTTCAAGGTTTCTCATGTCATCATCTTGGATAATGCACTTGCCTTCACAAGTACTAAAATTTGTGATTGGGAAACAAAGAGTGGAGTTCATTTGATTACCTCATCCAACTACTACCCTCGAGGTAATGGATTGGTTGAGTCTACCAATAAGAACCTCATCAAGATCATTAAGAGGACATTAGAAACCAATCAAAGAGCATGGCATAACAAGATAAAGATATCCTTATGGGTAGATAAAATCACTCCCAAGAATTCAATTGGTAATTTTCCCCTTATACTTGTCTATGGGAGAGAAGCTAAGATATCCATATCATAAGAGCTCCATACTTTGGAACTTGCACAACAACTGGAATTACTTGAAAACACTCCCATGGAGGTCAAATTGATAAAATTAATGAAGTTATAGGAGACAAGAGATGATGCACACAAATATTTGGAACACCATAAATTTCTCATGAATAAATCCTTTGAAAAAATGACAAGGGTAGGAGTGTCCACAGAAGGTGACTTAGTCTTGAAATAGGATGAGGATAGAGCAAAACTAGGTAGACATAAAAGTTTTATACTTTTTGGAGTGGTCCTTATATCATCAGCAAGTGCAAGCAAAGAAACTCCTTTCAGATATCCAAGATGGATGGAGAAGAGTTACCTATTTTGGTGAATGGGATCCATTTGAATTCTTGATTTTGACCCTTGTTGGCCATGTCTTGTATATACCTTGTTTTGGTGTGTTTCCTTTATTTGTGTTATTTTCCCTAAGTGCTTTGGAGCACAAGTGTTTTCATTTCAGATGTTTTCTTTCCTTTTGTTGGTTGTGTATGTGTCTCTCTATCTTGATTATTCAGCCATGGATTTTTATTTTAATTCTTGTTTTCCTTGCATGACTCCATGTCCAATGCAAGGATTTAGGTGACTAGTCTTATGCCATAGCAGACATGTCTCCTTGGAAATCACTAGAATGTTGACCATTTTTTTTGCATGACCAGATTGTGTTTTCCCTTTGGCTCCTTTCATTTCTCCCTTTCTCATCTTATATGTTTTGTCACTTTGTTTTTTGTCTTTTCCCTTTGACCTCTCCTAGTTCAGGTTCTTCCCCCTTGTTCTTTACATTTCCCCTTTATTTTTTCCTTTAGGATGTTGTTTTCCTTCAAGATTTTTTCTTAGCCTTTCTCATTTTGTTTTACCCTGAAGTAACCTTAATAAAATTTTAGAAGGGCCACTTCCATTCGAAGTGCCCTTCATAATTTTATGAAGGCACTTTTCCTTGCCTTGTTTTTGCCCAAGTGACCCTTCAGATTTTTTTTTAAGGGCACTTTTTGTCCAAGTGACCCTTCAAAAAAAAATTGAAGGGCACTTTTTTCCCAAGTGTCCCTTCAATTTTTTTCCAAAGGTCACTTTTTCCTTGGTCTTTCTCAAATGCCCCTTCATATTTTATTTAAAGGGACATTTTATCCAAGTGCCCTTCAGGATTCTTCCCAAAGGTTCACTTTTGACCATTTTCTCCAAGGTTACCCTTTAGGATTTTTCTTGAAGGGCCCTTTGTCCATAGCCTACCCTTCAAAAAAAATTGAAGGGCATTTCCTTTGAAAATGCCCTTCAAAATTTTCTAGAGGGACCTTGTACCCCTACCCTAGTGTCCTACAGGAAAAGTTCCCAAAGGAAACTAGTCATTGCCCAACAAGCCATCAAGCTAAAATTCTTGAAGGAATTCCTTTAGATAAATTATCTAAAGGAATTACTTTGGGAAAATTTCCATGACTAAAGCTTGACCCAAATGGATTCCCATGACGTGTCGTAGAACATCAATTTTGATACAACCAACTAGCTGTTGGGGTTCAAAGACATGACATGCCACAGGATGTCAAATTCAAGGTGGCCAACTAGCCATTAGGTTCACATTCATGATGTGCTATATGATGTCAAATTTAATTTAAGGAACTATCCAGTTGGGTATAAATTGGTGATGTGTTGTGAGATGTCAAGTTTATGCCCAAAGTCTTCAAGAAAGAAGTGAAGCCATTTGGAAAACCCAAATGACTCTGTAGTGCAAATAAAGATTTGTCAAAGGCTTGACTTATAAATTTTATAATTAAGGAGCCTTAAATAACCCAAAAGATAAATCAAGGAGTAAAAGGACTCAAAAAAATTGAAAGGGTCTTAAGTAAAGCAAAATCAATTTTTCAAAAGAGCTTTGATTATAAAATTTTATAAGTAGAAGCAATCAGATAACTCAAAAGAGAAAGTAACCTTGATAGTGAAAATCAGGTTTCCCAACATGCTTGACTTATAATTTTTGTAAGTAAATCCATTCATAAAACTTGAATGGGTCTATAGTGAAAAGCATGGAAACTTTTAAGAGGAATCTAAGGTTTGCAGTAGTGATCTGAGCCATTTTTTATGGATAGTCATCTCACCATTGGTTTTGTAGTGATCCTAGTCCTTTCAAGAAGGTGAATCAAAGAGAAGGATAAACTCCAACTCAATGAGACAGTAGTTGGAACTAGTTTCACCAAGATGGTGATGGAAAACTATTTTGGAGGCTTCTATTTTGATACCTAAGAGCTCTCTTTTCTCTCCTACTTTTGTTATAAATAGGACCCTTTGTCTCTTTTTTTATCATCCACAGATAGTATGGTGAATTTTTGCTAGAATGTTTTGCCATTTTCTTTCCTTTGAGAAAAGAAGCATAAGTATGTTTTCTTTCTATGTTCTGGATATTTGCCTAGGCATGGAAGAGACATAGAGTGATAACAAGTGATGTTTTATCCTTTTGTTCTCTATCCTTCATGCTTTTTAGCAAATATTTAATCCAATAGGTAATGTAGAGTGTATTTTATTCATATGAGACCTTTCATGTGTAACCCTTTTCTGGAATATATAGGTTGTTGTTTCAATCATTTACCTTGTTCAATCTCATTCAACTTTGTCTCTACATTGAAATACTTATGTTAGAATCTTCTATAGTTTGATGTATAAAATATATTATATTGTATTGTAAATAAGTATAGGGCATACGTGTGGATACTAATTCTTGGTGTATCACCATTTTATACTAGGCTTTTCATTTATGCAAACTTTTGACTCTTTTCATTCATACAAGTTGGTTCAGCAGTTTTATTACACAAAAAGCTAATATAAGAAGCTAGCCCTTTCAACCTAGAGGTTTGTTTCTAGTTATAGGCATACTTACAAGCTTGGAAATGTCCCAATGTTTCCCAAATATGGAGGATGCCTAAAAAACCCTCTTCTAGGGTGCAAGATTTGGAGATAACAATACTTATATTTAGCTTCATAAGATTCACTTCCTAGGTAAGTCAAGGCACACTTCTTTTTCTTTTATACTATTCATTTCACTTTGATGCATTTATAACATAAAGTGGGTGGGGGTGGGGGTAATCACCTAAAAGTGGTATTTGAGTGCTAAGAGGGATACTTAAGACAACATTTTCCTATATTATACCTATACCTATCTTAGATCCTATTATCACACTTTTCTATCCTTTGTATAGACCACAGACACCCCTAACTAGCTAAAACATAGTCTCAGACCCTCATTTCCTCATCTTATCCCTTTATACGTAAAAACCTACCAACTAGACATTAGTTTCATATTAAGGAAACTAGAGCCACATGGAGTCAGTGTCCCCAAAATGGTGCTAGTGTAATTTACCCTATCTTTCCTAAATGGGTATTCTTTCAAAAGGAAAACCCTCTTAAGGTCAACCTAAACATTTTTTATTGTCTACACAAGCTACAAAACACTATAAATACATGAATTTTAGACCTATATCCACTAGATGGAAATTAGATTCAAAATACCTATTCAAACATGAAATAAGTTGAGAAAAATCAAGATTATTAATCCCCATTCTTTCCTACTTCTACATACTACCATCTACAACTTCCCTAAGCTCATATTTTCTAGATTTCCAATCTCAAGCACACTCAAGGCATTCACGACCACTATCATTCTAGTATCACTTGTAATTGCACTAACACTTAGGTGGGGATAAATACATTAGGCTTGATCCCTCCTCAGAGTATTGGTATGTAGGCAACTAACTTCACAATAAGGTATTGGTGATGTCCAATGTATCATATTAATGAACACACTTTTAGATCATACCTTAATTCCAAGGAAAACTAGGGTTTGCATCATAAATATGATATTATAGGCAAAATACAAAGTTTCAAACTTTGTGTGCACTTGAATATAATCTAGAAACATAGGAATAGGTGCATTGAGAAGTTTAGAGTAGTCTTACATAAAGGAGACTAGTGTTATTTTTAGGACACTAGAGCCAATGGTGTTACTTTCCAAATGTGGTGCTATTATATAGGATGTGTTATGATATAGGTATTCATTTGAAGACACTTAGACCTATTTTTATCATAGTTTTTAGTACTCAAATCTTTTGTATCAAGTGTTTTCTAGATAAATTTTTATTTGCACATATTTATTACTACTTTTATAAAATTAAAGCTAGTCAAAATATATAACAAATCAGTGGTTATTTTATGCATATTATTTCACTAATTTAAACTACTTGTCCCTTTAATCAAACATAATATTTATATAAGTAAAAACCTAAAAGGTTAAAACACTATATTTTTGTTTCAAATAGTTAGTTAAATTTATACTTGCTTACATTATAAACTATATCAACTAGTTTGATATTATTCGATTTTGTGTGTAAAATGCATCAACAAGCTTGATATAGTTCCCTATATTTTCCCAACTACATAGACCATATTCATGGAGTCTAAATTTTTTATCCAAATACATTGATTGATTTATCTAGTTTAAACCTTATTCTATCAACCAGTCTGATATAATCATATTTATCATATACCACTAGTGAAACATTTTTATTATACTATATTAGCCTGACTAATACCATTTGTATCTCAAACTTAGTAAACAAACTATACTATATTTATAGATAAAATATTTGTCCAAATCTAAAAATTAATTATACTAAACTATATGATTCTATAATTTTTGTATCACCATCCTTTTGTCCCACATTAGATTTATAGCCTCATTATAACCATGATGTCACCTCTATGAATTTTCATTCCAAGCCTCAACCCATTTAGAATCTACATGAGTTATTTTTTCCTTCTTGCCTTGTCTGCCACTAAAAATAATTCCTCATTATGTAGCTTTTCTCATCATCAGTCTAGATATGTTGAATGTAATATGGTTGAAATCAAACAAACTAATAATATAGATAACCCTACCCAAATAATTAGGAAACTTGATGAAAATACTCTTTATAATATAAATAAGAATGGAAGTCTTAATAATCTCCCCTTATGCACTTCAGTAATTGTAAATAACACCAACAATCGATATCTTCCTCCCAAGACTAATGTTTGGAATCCCCCATCTAATTCTCCATATTCTTCCAATCCTCCTCTAACCAAATCTAATTAAAATCCTAATACACCTTTAGATCCAACATAAGTCCTTACACAAATGTTCCAGCAAATTAACCTTATGCAATATTCTAGTATCAATAAAATGCTTGAAATACAAAACCACATTTTCTAAATGGTTTTTCAACCTCCTCAAATCACCATGAACCAATCAATTCAAAAATTTAATTCCCCACCTCTTAAATATGTTAATGGAAACATCATTCCTTAACTACCACTACATAACCAAATGCTTAAAATTTTTAAAAAAAAAAAAAAAAAACCTTAGCTTCCTTCATTGGATCCATAGAGATTAGAAAAAATTATCCAACTATCACATATGATGGGAGTAAAGACCCTACCCTACATATTAAATCCTTTATAAATTTATATATGGAATGTGTTTAAACCAAAAATTATGCTACTAGAAAACTTATAGCCAAAACCTTTGTTGGAGATGTACTAGAATGATACAAACAACTCCTTAAACATTCCATTACCTAACTAGAGGATTTAGTAAATTCTCTAGTTAAGGAATTCTAACATAATGAACTTCTTAAAAATATATTAAAAACTTCATTAATTCTAATAAATTCCATAATGAATCCACCCACATTTTTGTTAAGTAATGGAAGTCTTTATTGCATAAAGTGTATCATAACATGAGTGATGATAATACCTTCAAAAACTTTATTACGACTCTTAAATTTTCTCTTCAATACAAGGTTAGGATATTTCATCTAAGAAAAATGATAATATTTCATTATGGCTAAATTTTAACCCTCTCTAAGTACCAAAAATGAATCATTTCAACTGACAACAAATGTGATTACTGATAAATCTTATTAAAATAAACCTCCCAAACCCAAAGTAAGAGAACCTAAATCACATATCCTACATCCTTCCCACCCTTCCATTAGTATTCAATAAATCAATAAATTGTTATCTCTATCCAAAACATACACTTAAATTACTACCTCCTACATGTTATGATCCTAATAAGTTTTATTGGTTCTATAATGACATTGGTCACACTCATGAGACATATCATGCACTCTAAAATATCATTATAACTACCATCTTGGGAGAAAATTTCAACCATGATATTATCACCAAATAACACCATAAATATTGCCTTAAAAAATCTAAAAAAGGATTCCTGCAATTCCAAATATACCAATAAAAAACCTCAAAAATAATCTCAAATATTGGATCCCAATACACAACATTATAATGAATTTTATTGTGAGATTGATGTAAACTATGATCATTGATTCACTAATTCCTAATTTATGTATGTGTGCATAATTAATTATCATTATAATACTGATCATAAAGATCTTGTCACCAAAAATAAGAATACTTCTCTTGAATACCATATTATAAAGGATACTACCACCACAACTACACCATCTTCTAATCCACATCTAAGTGATGACCCTGATCTGACATTAGATCCTAAACCTAGTGCATATAATCCTTATACTACCATTACTCTAATTGAACTCTTGAAAACCTCACCATATCATAGTAATTTCCTCATGCAATAACTAAAATACATATAAGAATCTAAATCTATTGAAAATGAACTACCTAACCAAACTTTTGAAGCTCCTGCACCTACATAAGTCAATGATGTTTAAACTATTTCTGAGCTTTCCTCCTCTAATAAACTATCCTTAAATTTTACTCAAGAAGACATGATTATTAATGAAATCATATTTTAATAAAATGACCTAACCTTATTTATTAATATTGTCATCAACAATACATTATTAATAAATGTCTTTATGGATGAAGGCTCAAACATTAAAATAGCTTCTCTTTGGTTAATCAAATAACTTGGATATTACAAATATGGTCTTAATAAAACATGACTCATCTATCATATATTTTACAAGCCAATCAAAATCCTCATTGTTATGTTTGGATCCATAGCACTATTAGTCATAAAATAGTACACACTAAGCTATTGCTTTTACACATTCCACTCTCATAAAATATCCTATTACTTGGACTCATCACATTAGAGCTATCACATATTCTTATTACCAATGAATTACATTCAATTATGAGGGAAAATAATAAAAGCATGGAGAAG
Source organism: Torreya grandis (assembly GCA_037957365.1). NCBI lineage: Eukaryota > Viridiplantae > Streptophyta > Pinopsida > Cupressales > Taxaceae > Torreya > Torreya grandis. The sequence continues at coordinate 1,218,837 of JARHVA010003152.1, read as the reverse complement.
ATGCAAATCCATGGGGTTTCAAAATAACATAGTATAAAATCACCACCATTTATCATATCAATACTTTTCCTCTTCTTTTTTCAATATACATCCTGATCTATTAGTTACTCTTTCATAATCTGATGATGAAAAACCTAATGAGCTAAAAACTATTTGTAATACCACCAAATTAACACCCTACATAATGGAATTGTTCACTCCATCTATTTTATCATGAGATAAAACCATTCCTTTAATCAATGGTGATAATAAAATCCATACCCAATGTTATGCAAACATAGCATCTTACATATAATATGACTTAATATGTAATGATTATAGGGTAAACAAAATATTTTAGGATCCTTTATCATTATCCCCTCACACTTTTATTAACATTAACATATCAAAAAATGATAATGCCATTAAAACTACTCAAATAACCACTTGTTATTGTAATATCTCTACATGATATAGTCTCATGGTACATAGAGTTATTTCATTATCAAAAAAATCTTGCTAAAATTCATAATTTTAATCAATATGTTCATTTTTTTCATATCTCCTCCAATTCTAGCGATGATGGGAATCATCTAGAACCTAAGGGTTATGTCCCTCCTATCAACACACCATTAGAAAATAATACATGGTTTTTACAATATCTTTATGGTTTTCCAAGCATATCCAATGGAATTGGTGAACCAGATACTATTTATGAAATTTACAACAATGTTAAAAATATCAAATAATATGATACCATTCAAACTATTTCTCATATTTTAGACTATACTAGTCCAACTGACATGATTCATTCCTCATTTCATAACTATACAAGCTAGACATTACCAAGTGTTGGTGAAATTTATTTATCATCCAAAAATCTAGTTAATTATATTGGTTGGGCTTATATATTTAAAATCAACCATGTGTCTACTAATTATACCGACCATTATGATATGATTTAACCTACTTCTATATTATATTGTATCTACTAGTTCAATAATTTAGAATAAAAATCTTTAATTTATAATAAAATACTAAAATTACCTTGGATGTTAAATCTATTGATATAATACAACTCCATTATGAGTTTCACAACAAAGGTAATAATATTTTAAATCTTGAATTAGATTTAAAATATTATGGACCATTACCTATGCTTCTTAGTGATAAAACTATCATATAATTACTTTTTGCCATTGAGCCTCAACTTCCTTGCCAATACCATAATCTTTTACATTTTGAGAAAAAGTCTCCCCAATTTAATACTTTTATCCCTAATATCGATCAATAAATTAATCCTATCACCATGATTCCTTCATCTCTATATCATTTTGAAGATAAAATTGCCATTCTTATTGAAGAAATTAAAGAAGTTAACTTCAATACAACTACCAATCCTAAATAAATTATTATCTCTAAGGAACTTTACCTCTAATATAAATAAAATTATAGCCTCTATCCAATAAATATATTGGTATTTTCATGGTCATATGAAAATATTATTGGAATTTATTATAGCATATTTATACATAACATAGTGACATATCCAGATGTAAAAATTGTATGCCAAAAGTAATGAAAATTTCCACCTTGTGTCAAAAATAAATTATAAATATCCTAAATTGTATGTTCATTAAATCACTGTATTACTCATAATGGGTATCCAACATAAGCCATGTCTTAAATTAAGTCATCATGGTTATTCATATATGTATCAAATTTCACAATCTCAATTTATTATGTGCTAAATAGAACTTTCCATTACCTTCAATTGATGACATGTTGATTCTAAAACCAAATATGAGATAGTATCCCTCATGTCTAGATTATTTGGGTATACCTATATTAAAATTTCCCCCAAGGATCAACATAAAGCTAAATTTTTTATAGAGTGTAAAACCTATTGTTATGTCAAGATTCCCTTTAGCCTTATAAATGTTGTCACAACTTGTCAATGTGCAATGACCAACATATTGTATGATCTCATTCATGAAATAGTTAAAAATTATATGGATGAACATATATATAAATAAAATCATCATGAAAATAATCTCCACGACCTTGTTAGCATATTTGATCATATTATCAAATATAAAGTTAATCTAAATCCTCACAAGTGTTTGTTCAATGTTACCCTAAAAAATCTCTTGGGATTATTAGTATCATTATGAAGGATATATATATATATATATATATATATATATATCTTATTAATATTTATGTTATTCTCAACATGCATATACCTTGGTCTATTCTTGACATCCACACTTACCTTGGGAAGCTTAGGTAAATATTTCAATTTGTTTGTTAGTTAGCTTAACACATATACTCAGTCAACTCCATTCTCAAGAAAGGTGCTCCACTTGAATGGGCCAACACATCTCATAAATCCTTTGATAACATGAAGACATAATTATTCATCCTCCTCTAATACAGCCTTCAAATGATCATTCTCTCATATTTTACATGCCATCTACCCTTATATTATTTGTGGTAATAATCATATAGCAAGATGAGTCAGTAAAATAATACACAATATACTATATCAGTCATGCATTGATATATTATGACACCCACTACACAAAAATGGAGCGTGACTATCTATAAATATACTTCATTACTTAAAGACTTCAACATTATATACTTTATCAGACCACTTATATTATTTTTTATTTTAATCCTCTTTGCCACTTCTTATTTAAGGCCTTCTTTCCTAGAGACAAAATTGGAAAATGGATGACACTCTTAATGTAGTTTGACCTTAAAATTATTACCCAAAAATTAGTCAAAGGCTAAGTGATTTTTGATAAAATTTCCACCACTCCCATCATATGTATGTAACACCTTTGAGACACTCTTCTAGATTAATATGTTCTCACAATAGAAGGTATTTATCAAGATCTATATATTTAAAACACTGGTTACATAATTTCATGGCTTAGCTTGAGTCACAATCCCTTGAAAAAATAGAAATAATAGTATCCAAACCTAAATCATCTATAAAAATTACCATATAAAAATTTCTTTAATTTAAAAATTAACATGCATGAGAAAACTTGGACACTCCACTTTGATGGAGACAAGTGTCTTCAAGGATTTTGGAAATGATGTGTCTTAGATGACCCTTATGGAAATATCATCCATTTAAAATTTACATTGAACTTTGATGTCACTAATAACATGGATTAATATAAATCTCTCATCCTTGTAATTTAATCAACCATAGATATATACATCCCTTATTTATAAGACTTAGGAGATTCACTACTTATATGCCACCAAATTAGTAGTAGATATCAATGTAAAAGTTAAAATATTAATGCATATCATCAGATGATTTATAATCTTGCTAAAGAGTTTTAATTTTTCACAATCAAAGCAATTATAATAGATCAAAATGTTATTTTAGACTCTCTTTCTTCCTCAACCTCTCTTTTTCATCCTCATCAGGCACTGCATGACTCACAGTTTCTCATCCACATGATGAAATAACCACATTACTTAACAAATAAATACTATTATCTCATTTACAAAACTAAAGTGGTTGAAAATAAATATCATGGTACAAATATATCATCTAATTCATTTATCATCATCCTTATCTTCCCAATGACAACTCTCGTTAAAAGACTAGATTTCAAAAGTAACCTAGATAATTTATCCTTAGAAAAAACATTATATATTCTCATAATATTGAAGTTAAATTACTATTTTTTGTCAATAAATAATAATATACTCCTCTCCTTGAGCAATCACATGTTATAATTTTTGGTTATCACTGTATCGAACATGCAATAACTCACAATGCCTATAGATGGGATACTAATGGTCCACATTAAAAAAGGCACCATTACATTTTACAAGAAGTGTAATCCTTTCAAAATTCATGACGATCTTATCCTCTCTTATATAACTAATATTCAAACACTTTAACATCCTTTTCTATTCTCTATGTGGGGATTATATCATATCAAAAACTTACCTTAAGTACAAGATTGTCATATCTTCATTATCACTGCCACAAAATACTTTACCAAATGGGTATAAATTATGCCTTTTGTTAATGTTATTAGTGTAAATATGTAAAATTAAATCCTTAAATAAATCATATATCATTTTTATATTCCTCACATGATAATTTCTAATAATGATGGGAATTTCAAAAATAAAGACACAAAGTAGTTGTGTTAGATTCAAAATTACACACAAAATTTTGATATTTTATCACCCTTAGTGAAATCAAAAATAATAATCTAAAAAAAATAACCTCAATAATATCTTGAATATATATATATATATATATATATATATATATATATATATATATATATATATATATATATATATATATATATATATATATATATATATATATGTATATATGTATATTCCCATTTAGATTGGCATCTCAATCTATACCATGCATTTTTGGCTTATCATACTAACATTTGCATTGCCACCAAGGAAACTTCATTCTCGTTAGTTTATAGTTCAAAAGCCATATTAACACTAAAATTGGAGCCACCCTCATTACACATATCTATTCATGGATTAATTCCTGATGAATATATTCATGAATTATACCTTCATGATTTAAACCTAATTTATGAGTGACATATCAATGATTTATAACATAATCATTAATAAAAAAAATTGTATAGCTAAACAATAACATTAAATTCAAAGTTTGTATGCTTGATGTTGGAGATTAATATTGAAATTAGATTAAAACAATGAAAAATAAATCATGAAACACCCAAAAGTAGTGGGATCCATAATTAAAGGCATATTTAAAACTAACATGTATAGATTGTAGATAAATGGACATATTTTCAAATAACTAACTAGTTCTCTATTTTTAGATAAGTGTTTTGCTTACATTATATTATACATAGTTTCATTTTATGTATTATTTTCCATTTCGGTAAATTTTAATTGAATTATTATAGTAATTTTTAATTATTATATTGGGAAAACATTTATTATAGGTTTTACTTTGATTATATCTTATCGTAGTCTAGCATTCATTTATTTTCACAACTTCAAGTTTTATCTCACATTAACCCTAATACCTACCTTTGGTCCTTAGGTATTTTGTCTATTTTCAAAACTCTTGGTAAATGGTTTATGGGTTGAATTATAACATATAGGGAATAAAAATAGACATTCCTCACAAACACACATTCTTTTTACAGTCAACCATTGTTTTTTCACTTCATGTACCCTTTGGATCAATTATTGTATTTTATATACTTTATATTTTTATCTTAATTATGCCTCTTAGATTTTAAATTTATGAATTTCATAGTAAGACCCTGGGAATCAACTATACCCTCCTCACAAATATACATAGTTATTTATTTTTACTACATAGATTTCTTTTGCTCCCAATATTAGTTATGTGTCTTATTTAATAGATAAGACAATGGTCAAGAGTAGTGTTTTAATTCACTTATAATAACTCATATTATCTTATGGTAAAACTACAATAATATATATTCATGTCCTAACTCACATTTAACCTTTTATTATGATCATGTTTGTTATATGATATTACCTTACACATTTTTGTTATTGGGGAAACCCAATAATTCTATGATCATTTCCATCATTACATATTTTTTATTTTCCTTTAGAATGACTAGATTAGTATCAATATTTCACTATTTTTTAAGGTGAAATTTGAAGATTATTTAGGTATCATGGTATTTAGGTTATATTTTTAACATCTAAGTATAATCTCTCTTGTGATATTAATCTTTAGTGCCCATGTTTGGGTTTTAAAAATCTATATCAAGGAGTAAAATAAAAAAATCAAAAAGATTTAAAATTTATATCATAATAAATAGTAATGTTAAAAAAATATTCAAATAATAAGAGTTAGATCACATCAACAAACATGATATTTTTTTGGCACATATCCTATCCTAGTCAAATCTCCAACTAAATAGTTAGTGTCATGATAGATTCAAGCTCCATTAGGAGTGTGGTAGGCTAGTAGACTAGGGTATGAGTTATTATTACATAATTATATATTACTAAATTATAATACCACCTAATTTCTCACACAAGTACTCAATATTTTTAGTATGATGATGGATCTATAAGGGGTCATAAGGAGTGAGGAACACATTATGGTAAGGTAGGATCCATTTTTTCCATACATGAGAGACTTCATGGCATTATATTTATAATTCACTAGTTATATCAAGCCTACATTACTAGGTAGGGTTCTCTAGGGCCATTGATGTTGAGAAATCTTAGTCTTGCCAACTTGATTTGAGTCTCTTATTTCTGACAAAGATCACATTATATCCTCAATGATAGCCTAGTTTTACTTGCATATTTTTCCCTTGACAATATGTTTGTCCAAAAAATCTTTCCATCCTTTCTACCATCTATTCTCCATCTCTTTTAGACATGGTAGTAATATGAAATTTTTAGCTTTTTCCATTGTTAGAATATAAATTACATAATTAAGATGTTTCAAGATTATATCTTTATCATTTGCATTATATTTATTTGATTTCTCTTAGATATGTTTTGGGGTCCTTGTATATTCTATTCATTTTTTTAAGCCATCTGGTCCCATTTTTCCCTTTCATGTTTTCATATACATTTTAGTGTGGTTTTTTATTCCTCTTACATTGATGATGTTTTTATCATAAATCAGTTCTATATGTCATTTTTTTTATTTGGATTTTTACTTATCTTAATTTTGATGAAATTTTAGCTTTTTTAGTTCTAAGTATCCTTGGCATCTCAACTTACCAATTCTCGTTTATTTTATGTGATTATTTGGTATTTTATTTCTAACCTAGACTTGTAAATCTTGGCTTGCCAAATTTCCAAGTTTTTCTATCATTTCTAATAGTTTTTAATTTTCATCAATTTATTGACCATAATACATTTACATGCATTTATTTTATCTCTTTTTAGCCTTGTATCCTTAGGGTTTTTCAAATAAAATTATTTCACCCTATATGATTGAGACTATGGTATTTTCATGCAACCAATCAATGAAAAGGTAAGTCAAGGTATGTATATGTTACTTTCATTTATTCATTTATAAGTAATTATTTCAACATTTTTTAACTATTTATGTTACTCTATTTATTTCTTAAAACCCCATCTCACATTACATTATTGTGATACATGATGAGATTCAAGTGGGGAATAAGTATACACCTAATATTTTTTACTTTATTATTTACTAACACTTTATCTTATATCAAATTTTCAACACATCAATCTCTTTGAGTGCATGCTTAAAGGTTACACTAGGAATGGTGTGAGAATGACTCATGGTGATTTACAAGAGTTGTAATTTTATTATGATTACACCATTACTAATATTAATATTATCTCTTCCAAGAATATATATCTTTTTATTCCTTTTGACTATTATTATATAGATTTTATAGCTTCCCTATATGTTATGATATCATTTTGGCCAATATCATACTATTCTAGCCAACATATTCAAATTGTATCCACCTAGATGATACACTATGTTTGTTCTTGTTTTTTCCCTAATAAATTATTGGCAGAGTTAGTTTCTTAGAAATTGTTGGCAAAAATTATCCTACATATGAAATTTTTACCTATATGGATCAAGACACTCTCTTTAACTCTTCAATATCCTTCTACCCCCATGACTAGTCCCTTTGTTATCCTAAATTGGTGATGTAGTGCAATATTTTAGGAGGTCTTATTGTGGTGTGAGTAGCTAAGTAGAGTTTTGATTGAGTGAGTGATCCAATGGTGAGAGTAAGATACAAAAATCATGACCCTACCATATGTCACTTGAAATATTTTGAAACACTGTAAGCAATCTTTAATGTGAATTTGGAGAATTTGAGAAATGGTCCTAGAAATAGGTTTAAAACTAAAAGTCAAGGATCTAGTAAGTTTTGAGGATGTTCAAGCATTCAAAGGTGTGAAGGAGGTTTACACAAAATATTATTAGTTTATCATAGCCTTAATGCATCAAATGAGGGCTGGTATATCTTGATCAATTTCCATATATAGCCATGGTTTGAGGATGAAGGAAAGGAATTACTCCCTTTAGGGGGGTTGGCTTAATTGTCTCTTCTTAATGAGTGTAACCATATAGAAAACCAATAAAGGAATTGGTTTTCACCAATAAAAAATGAACTAGTTCATAATTGGTGACCTTAAAAGGTCTAAAATCAATCATGATATGCTTGGTTCATTTGATTTAGAGTTCACAAGTTTCCATTCTAAGTATGTCTCTTTGAGAGAGTTCAAACTAAGTATATCTCTTAAATAAGATAACTTGAATGTAGGGCTACCAATTATTGAACCTCACTCGATTAGATCAAGGATAAATGACACATGAGTGATCACCTAAGGTCAACAAGTCAAATTCCCCTAAATCAAGATCAATGGTGTGTATTCCTATGTACAAATTTTGATCGTGATCTACATTGAAGATTGGGGTGAAGAAGTCAAGATAGATATATAACATGTGCTCAATTGTGTAGATGTAGATCTAGTAGTGAGCACATATTTAATAGGTCAAAGGATCCTAATATTAAACATAATGGTGGAATGTGTCACAATCATGATGAATTAGTGAAATATCAATAGCTCACATTTAATCATATGTTTAGCAAATCAATGGTGTGTATTTGATCAAGCAGATAAAAGATTGATGGTGTGCATTCAACTATGTAAATGGATATCAATGGTGTGAATCAAGTCAATAAGTCAATAGTCCTAGATTACACATAAATCCTCCATATATAATAAGAGTATTAACTAAATGGAGACTGATAGCATGGTATATAGAAGGCATGTAGGGCTATCAAGTATCATAATCTCATAATCCCAAATCAAATATCAATTACCAACATTGAAAGTCAAGGCCAAGATATATGTTGTCCAAGAACATGAATACATAGTCATCCACCTCAAAAAAATTGTACTTACAACCTCTCAAAAATCAATCATATCTTCAATATCAAGGAGTTGGCAGTATAATGCTACAAAGAATTTCTATGTCTTGTTCATGATCAAGAGACTAAGTAGCTTGGTAGATCTTCATCGAGATTATGACTTTATGAAAAACCAATAAGGGGATTGGTTTTCATCTATAGTTGGACCTATGTTTAGGGTTGGATTAAGGGAAGAGTTGTGATCATGAAAAGAGTGTCAAAAGAGACACTAGATGGATGAGTTTAAGTGATTATCTAATAATGTGAAAAACATTAGGTGAGTGGAAATAGTTCTTGTCTTGGTGTGATTGATACAATTATGAATAGAGTATAAAGAAAATGTATAGAAGAAGCACCAAAGTGATAGAGTTTTGTTTATAAGAGGTATAAGAGGTTATGATATAGCCTAACAAATCTAATATATAGTTTGAAAAAACTTGTCTAAATGTAGAGACCCTTTTTTTTTTAAGAATAGTGATGTAGACTCTTGTTTTCTATATGTTCTCATTGTTTGACATTGACTATGTTACTGTCATAAGGGAAATGGAATTGGAAACCTCTTGAAATGGTTATTGAAGGATTTTTTGAGTGTATTTAAATGTATTTAATGTTTTTTTTAACTTTTTTTTTAAAATAATCTTGTATTTGCTTGCCTACTATGACATATGCCTATGGGTTGAGCTTTTCTTGCACAATCAAACACATTCCAAGTTAAAAAACTATAATAGTGGATTGGAAAGGTAAAACCAATGCTTGGATGAGTTTTGTGGTAAGATAGAGGTGTATAAATTTTTTATATCTCTATAAAACCTTTGGAAATGCTCACAAACCATTTATTAGTTCTCTCAAGTCATGACAAGGTTTGACAAGCCCTAAACTAGGGTTTAAGCTATATAGTGAGTTCCAACCATCCAATCTTGATGAAATTTTGTAGTCCTATGTAATTCAAGGTTATTAAATATATCATCATGGTTTTAGACTAATATAACACTTTTGGTATGGACTAATAGTAATTGTGAGCTATGGGGGGTCAAATAGACCTAAAAGACCTAATAAAGACCTAAAAGTGGTAAAAGAATGGTATATTAAATGAATCAAGGTATGAAACTTCATATAGGGAAATGAGAGCATATATGGTAATTTAATAAATTATTATTTTTAAATTATGAGGAGATACATGTTTGTACTAGCAAGAAATGCCCTAAAAAAGGCTACTAGGGAAGCCTATACAACATATGAATTATGATGATGGGATGCTAGAGTAATTTTGATAGCTTGAAAGGGATTAAATAACTTTTAATGAGGTCACCTCAAACCATCCATGATAAAAGGTTGATATCTTGAAACTTAAGCCAAGATTTGGCCCTTGAGACCAAAGGAGGTTTGCCTAGTGAAAGGCTAGTAAAGGTGAGAGACAATGTGATGGAATGAGAAGAGATAAATAAGGTGAATATAGTGATATTATGGAAAAATAATAAGGTAATTGGTTTTCCATTCCATGGAGACCTACAATAAACTTCAAATAGACCTAGAGTCTCCAAGCATAGTCATACTCCCAACATAGTGAAATATAGGAGGAATAGGTCTTATAGAAGTTAATAATTAAGAGGTTATTTCATGATGATTGTGATTTAAATGGATAATAAAAATTAAGGACCAAACTCTTTTTCTCGTAAACCACAAAAGTGACCTAGAGGAAACTAATGAACACAGTCATGTTTTAAGCATGAAGTATGGAAATGAATACAATGGTTTTTAGGTTGATTTTATGCTCAAAAGGGTATTTCAAAGGGAAAAAATGATGGAATGAGACTAATAGGTCATGAAAGAGGTATGATCCAAGTTATTCAACTATATAACCTCAACATTCTATGATGTACATTCACATAGAAGGAGGGTTATGTCATATCAATTTATAATGGAGTTTTGTTGCTCAAGTATGCTTCAAAGACTAAGTGAAGCTAATGACAAGCCTATTTTTTAAGGAAAATTTTGAAATAGTATAAATTTTGAATTATTTTATAGGTTTTAATGCAATCATGAAACTGTCTTCACCTCCTTTCCAAATCACCTATAGCTATGCCTTATAATAGGCCTATCTTTGAAAGGTAAAGAAGTGTTCCAAAACATAGTGATATGCAAGGTAATATTAGATGAAATTTAATGAGCCTTGAGGATAAATAATTTAACTCAAGAAATAATTTAATAAATTTCACACACCTTAAAAGGATTGTTCTTATAACCATACAAGGTCTAGTTTCTCTCTCATGGTCATGGACAAACAAGATTCACTCAATGACCTTATCCAAATCAAGTGAGATATATGAATGAATCATGAATTTGGAGGTATTAATGAATTATAAAAGGAAAATTAACCTTATTATGACACGAAAAAGGGAAAAAAAAGGAGGAAGACTCAATTGTGAATTTGATCAAGCAGACACGTGTCACTAGCTTTTGCCAAAATGGGCCTGTAGGCCAAAATATGTAGGATCCAATCATGAAAATTGGTATAGAGGATAATTATGACATAATATACCCATTTAAAATAATTTTGAGGTTATTTTGATAATTTTAACTATTCAATATTTTAGTATAGTCAAACCTATATCAAATCATAGTTAACATTAGAGCATGCCTTAAAATAATTGGTCAATTTAGAGTATCTACAAGTTGAGTCAAAGCACAAAATTTGGTAAATATTGTATACATGACATAAAAAAAGATTAAAATTCCATCATAAAGGTCCTATAAAGAGTTAATTTCTCCAGTGTTATTACATAGTCCACAAGCACTCAAGAAGGCAGCCATTGGAAACCAAATGAAGTTTCATCAGTTCATGGTGCCATGAAGTAGTTTAGGACTTGGAAAGGTATTAAAATTGTATAATATGATTTTTAAAACCTATATTATCATATATAAGTGATAAAATTTATATTTTTGAAGCAAAATTTTGATTAAAGACAAGTTTTGGCATGAAGGAAGCATGTAGGTAGCTCAGGGTAAATTATCGTAAAAAGGGTTTAGAGGATAAAGTACACATCAAAAAGACTTAAAATATGGTAATATTTGTAATTATTATCTATTATATCCATAAATTTTCCAAATATGGTGATATGATAAGTGGAAGTGCCCGTAGTTTATACATAGTTCCCCTCATGTCTCATAATGGTCACTATTCCTGTAGGCATACTTTTTGGAGTTTTAAGGTGTGTTTCAGGGTTAAAATATTAGGTAAGTATTTTAAAATAATTTTAATATTTTTAAAATAAATTTCAATAGTATTTACACTCAAAAATTCATGTAAACCTCACAGGTAAGCTCAAATCCCCTTAGGTAATCTCAAAGGCATGAAAGGGAAAGCTTTTTTTTATCATTTGGAAAGTTGTTATGAGATGTTTAAGGTGTCATGAGGATGTTTTCAATCAAATAAATATTTAAAGTTCAATTTGGTCTTTTGGATAATTTTGAGCTTTTCAGGCTTAAGACACCTAGTTTTATCCCTTCTTCAGATGCTCATATATTTTATACCATGAGGAGTTGGGCTAAGTGATTCTAGTATGTTTTGAGTACCCTTATTTAATTTAAATTAATTATGGATTTATGCCATTTAATCAATTGAATTTTATGAACAATCGTTAAGAGTGTAAGCATGTCTAGAATGCTTGCAAACCCTCCAAGCCATAATCTTTACATGTGTATATTTTCATACCTTATGCATGGGAGACCAATATTTTTAGGGTTTTTAAAGGGGTATTTGTGTTATATATCAATGTCAATAAGTGGTGGAATAGAGGTCCAAATTATATGAACAATTGTCTTGAAGGTGAATTTGCTTGAGGTTGCAAAGGATATTTTTGACCAATTTTGTATTTTTGGACTCATAGGTCAAAAAATTGGCATATAATTTATTTTAAACTACCTAAAATGTGTAGAGGATTCCTTCCAACTCCTAATAAACCTATTTTGTAGAAGAATATGGCATGTTTAGGTGCCTAGGAGGCCCAAAATGGATAAAAATGCATATTTTTATAGGTCTTCAAAGAGAAGAATGGTATAACACTTTTTTATGGCACTTATATCTCTTCACAAGATTTTTATGTCACCTAGTTGAGCAAAAGGGTCAAAAACCTAGTTTTTTTACATCCTATGCATTGTTATAGGTTTAATGTTAAATTAAACCATTGTTGTAGGTATTGAAGGTTTTTAAAATCTTAATTTTATTCTTCATATGAATTTTATAGAAGTCTAGAATTCTTCTACAGGTCTAAAAGTGGTCTTTAGAGTGTGAAATGGCCTCGAGAGAAGTTTTCAAGGTAAATGGTTGAAGGTGGCTCAAGCTTGTGACCTCCATCAATGGGGTATATGAAAGTTACAGGTATCATGGAGTTTTTTTTAGGTTGGAGTAACAAATTCAAGTTGAAAATAGAAATTGGACTAAAAAAATAGTAAACTTAACCTCCATGGCTAGTTAAGCACAAAATGCAAAGTCAACTGACTTTTATCCAAGCATCTTCTAGAAGGCAAGTAGAGGGGGGTGTATAAGTCTAAGAGGAGAGTTTGGTGGTTAGAGAGTGTATTTGGAGCATTCATTTAGTTTTTTTAAGTCTTTGGAGACTTTTTAATTTTGAGTGGATCATGACATCATAATCCTCAAAAGGTTTTATCTTCTAGTGTGTTTCTTAGCCAATGAGAGGGTTTGAAGGCTATTTGGACTAATGAGGGTTATTTTATTTAGGAAGGATTAGTCCTAATTAACTCAAATGTGGTTGAGACTCCATGAAATTGGTTATGTCTCATTTTTTTAATTCTATTTTCTTACCTCTTTTCTCTCTCTTCCCCTTTTCTCCTATATCTCCCATTTTCCCCCCATTTTAAAGATATATTCTCATTCGATAAGGAGAAACCCTATCAAAAAATTTAATAAATACCTTTTGAAGTAACAAAGAATTTTTTTTACCTATCTCTTACCTATAAATTATGTTTATCAATCTTATGCATGATGGCCTTGTGAAGAAGTGTTATTCCATGTCCATTGTCCTTCTTTCTTGCCTATTTTTAGGTGTTTTCAAGTTAGTTGTAAGTCTAAACTTGAGCTTTCTCCACCATTAATGGATGCTTGGAATGAATTTTTAAATTCCTCTTTGCTTCATGTATTGTTTGGTGAACCTATTTTATGAAATACTTATGCAAATTAGCTAGTTTGTGAGGTTGTGTGAGCAAAGATTATCATATGCTAAATTAAGTGTTTATTTCAAGCTTATGTCAATGTCAATTAATTTAGTGTATCACCCTTTTAGTTATATTAGTTACCCTATACCCCCTTTCTATCCCTTTTCTAAGAAGAATTATTAGTTTAGGTTATATACCAAGAAGAAGTTATCCTTCTCTAGAGGTTCAATCTAACTATAGGATACCCACAGCTTGAGGTTGTTCCAATATTGTAGTTGAGAGTGAGGGACCCTGAAAAACTCTCCCACAAGGATGAAATTCTATGCTAAAATATAACTTTATAATGATGAGTCTTATCTTGTGGTGTAAGTAAATATCAATATGAAGAATCATTTGGAGTTTTAAACTAAGAGTATATAGGTATTCATCCAACCATTTTATATTTCAGCCTATAACATTTCCTTGAAAAGTTTCACTTGAGTAAAGGAGGTGATTGAAGCATTGATAGGTCCACCCTGAGGTAAGTATTTATATCCCTAGAATATTTAATTTGTTTAATTAATATATTATATACCTTTTTAATTATTTCATCATGGATATATGTGTGTTATCATGTTTAGGATTTCTCTATACCAAATAAGCTAGTGTAGACAAAAGATTGTTTAGACTTGACATTAATCACTCTGGGTTTCATAGACTCCCATTTGGTTGACCATTATAATTTATAGTGAATATAACCAGTATTTTAATTTATTTTGTACCACTTTACAACCATTTACTTTATTTTCGTATTTATAATCATAGTTACAACCATTTACCTTTATTGAGGTCTATTTAGAGTTATTTCTTTGTGTCATAGGTGTTATCACATAGGATTGCACCTGTGTTAATTTTGTAGATTATTATTCAATTTCCTAATTATAAAATGTAAAAACCTCTAAAAATTATGGTAATTCATCAAATTGAGGTTAGTCTCTAGAGAAGTTTGGCTTCTTTTCACTAAATCTGATACAAACTGATAAAAAAAACTAGTTTTGTGAAAATCTCGCTCTTTAGAGATTTTGAATCTTAAACTAGGGTTTTGACTGGGAAAGGGTTGAAGAATTAAAATTTACATAAAAATAAAAATATGGTGATTAAAAAAAATATATTCTATAGTGGATCTTAATATTTTATTGACAAACACAATAGAGTAGAAATTTTATTGAATTTATTTAAGCATAGACTCATGCAAATTTAGAAATCAGAGGCAGTATTTTAGCTATTTTTCATAAAATGGAAAAAGGATATTTATTTCTAAATAATATTTACAAGAGGGTAAAAAACCAAATATGAATTTTCTTATAACTAAAATAAAATATAAAACTTTCATAAATAATTAAATAACCAAATAATACAGATTCCACAACATAAGAGAGGCAAATCTTCAACTTTATTTCTCTCCAAAGATCAAAACTTGTAGTAAATACATTAAAAATATATAAAATATAAATATAATCAAAAATATATATTGGGCTATGGGGTCTTCCCATTTTTATAAAAAACATCTCCAAGATGAGATGTAGTTAACCAAACTTGAATGCCCAGTAAGGAAATCATGCAAATCTAAAACATCTCATGCAAAAAGAGGCAAGTTACTCTATTTATAGCATCCTATAATGGTGGAATGACTAAAAATGTGTCATGTATGATATGGGTGTGATCCTTGGTGTATCATTGCATGGATGGATGTCTCAAACCTGCATGTAATGCTTGTTTATCTTTTAGTGGCTAGAACTGCTTCTCCATGCAAAAGAGGCACCCAAAATAGAACTCATTTTTCAAAATAAAAGATAAATTTGAAAATAATTCCAAGTTACTCTTCCATGCAAAAAACCTTAACTTGAAAAATGTAAGTGATACTTTTATAACTTTTAAGTCTTTATCACTTTTGCCAAAAATGCATCATGTAATTTACACTTCATGATTTTGCACCTTTTTAACAATTCACATTTATCAAAATGGAAAGTGAAAATTGCACTTGTACTTTTTGAAACTTTCACATAATCAAAAAATATATTTTTAAATATGTGTTTTTCTCTTTCTCAAAAAGAGTTATATAAATAATAGTTGTACCTTGCAATGAAACTACAACTTGCAATGTCTTGCAATGAAATTACAAATTATAACATTTGAAAATATTCAAAAGAGAGGGGAAATTAATCAATTTTTAGAACTTATTCAGCTTTCTTATCCTTCTTAGCCTACAACTTCTTTGTAGATACATCAAAAGCTTTAAAAATCTCTTGTATCCATTTTGTATTTGGCCCATAAGAGTAAATGTTGGAAGCTGCACAATCTACCTAAACATCAAATAATTATCTTATGAAGGTTCTTATTCCATGCATCTCCATTCTCATCTTATAAATTAATTTTTCATACCTAATGAAATGGTGGATATAACTTAGGATAAATACCATGTCTTGTGCACATTCTTTTTCAATAATTGCTTTGAAATTATTCTAAACCTATTCTATCTAAAGGATATTATTGGCATCATCTATTGGTTGACATAACATTGAGTTCAGCATGCCTTAAATTTCATACAATACATTAATTTCCTTATCATGAGCCTCCATGGCTTTATCAGCAGACTCTATTAGTACTCTTATCTAAAATTGAGCAGCTCTATGAGGTTCCTCATGATCACCATCACTCTTTAATATTTTCTTGGCAATGAGTGTGTCCATACCAATTGATTTTATGGATATCAATTTGGGATAATAAAATTTTAAGGTCTAAATTTCTCCTTCATAGATATTAATTTTCTCTTTCAAAATATCCTTCCCCTCCAAGATTATTCCATAATGTTCCATCAAAGATGCAATAACCCTATTGCCTTTAGTGATTAATTCCTCAAACCATTCTTTAGTAACCCTTCCCATGTGAGCAGTATCTCATATAGAGTCAAATGTATCTTGATATGGACTGATCAGATGAACTACCTATAGTTTTTACGATGTTTCACTAGGATTTATGAACTGATTTAGTGCTTTTGTCAACTAATCTACTTTTATTTTTAGCTCATCCTTGGTGGATTTATCATGATCAATTATATATAAAAGAGAGTTGATACTAGTTTTCATATCGTTTTTGAGTCCTCTCATCCATAAACTAAGGTGTATCTGATAAATCTGATAATCTCCCATAAGAAGATCTTCTTTTGATTTATCTAGTAGAAGCACTACAATTTCAACATACCTCTCTCCCTTTTCATCATTAAATGTCCTTAAGAGGGTCTTGGGAGTAGGCTTTGATTTATTCTTAACTTTTGACATGCCAAAATCTAGAGTATTTGGATCAATCATCTATTTCCTCTTTTTACTAAATAATTAGGCTAAGCAACTGGGGGTATCCACTTGATTTTTTTACCCTATCACCATAGAATTAGTAGTTGATGTAGCTAAACTAATAGACACTGTGACCCAAATAGAGTCCTAGGTGGATGATGTCATTTTTTGATTATGAGGTACTTGTGAAGATGTACTCTCATCAGTGGTCTACAAATTAATGTTTGCACCAAGAACTTGTGTGGCTCCAACCTCTACTGATAGTGTCTCAGGAATAATGAAAGTGGATGAAGTGGAAATAGTTGTGTTTGTTGGGGGAGTGGGAGATGGAATAGATATAAGGTTTGTGAATTTGGGAACTGGTGGAAGGGTAGAAGCCAAAGTGATGAATGTGTCAATCAAATGAGTAGTACCACTGAGGGTTGGTGATGTGAAGATATCAGATTGAGATGATGGGGAAATAATACTTATCCCAAGAGTTAGGATAGCCTATATAACTATAGTCAAGATGACTCATTCCATGACAATGTATTGTTGGGTAGTGTTGGGAATTAATGGAGATGTAAGGGAAGGAATTATAAATAGAAGGAAAAATGGGAGTGGATCAAATGGGGAAGGTGAAATTAGAGGTAGGGAAAGTGGATCAAAAACATGAGATTCTATTATAGGGGAAAATAAGTGTCCCTTTGACTTACTTGTATTGATTACACTTGGATTATTGATGGGGATAATGTGGGTGGAGTGGTAGGTGGATTGGAGACAAGTGGAGGGGTTGACACTAGAGGTGGAGGTCTTGAAAACTTTGGAATAATGGGGACCTGAGATACTTGAGGAGTGGAGATAGATGGTAGAGGTGTTGAACCCTCTTATACAATATGGGTAAGAGAAAGGGAAGTAGTAGAAATAGGAGTCAAGGCTATGGGATCTGAAACTATAGATCCTTGTGTTGATATTGTTATGTCTTTTGGTGAAAGAATAATTGGTTCATCTATAGCTCCTCCTTGTCTACTTTATTCTCCTTTCCTTGCCTTTGTCTTCTTATTCATATTTTTCTTCTCAAGTTCCTCTAATGATATGTTGGGGCCCTCCTCTAATGGAGTGATACCTTCTGCTTTGAGATTCAAGAGCTTATCCTTAACCCCTATTATCTCCTTTATGATTTTTACACCCTTGTTTCTCAACCAACCACTTATTCTATTGATTACAAGGGTTTTTATATCAAATAAAGAGAAAGACTTAGGAACTAACTACCTCATTAGTGGTAAGGGTCTAACAATGAGTTATGTAAGGTAGACTAGGTCTACTCTAAAATCTTCATCCACCAAGTCATCAAGGATTGTGGTTAGATCACAATATATATATTTTTTTAGGGACATCCACAAATAATCCCTCATTCTAAAAACTCTTCATTTACATAATATTCCCAAAAATCCTCAAAATATGGCACATGTACATATGTTTCGAGATCTAGTGCAGTGGTGACTTTACCATATGGATCAAAATATGGTTTGGACTCTAGAGTCCTCAATCTTACTTGGCACATCTCACCCTCTACACATATATACTTTAGGATAATTTGGCATGTGTAATGGCTAATATAAATTGGGAAATTATCCCTAATTTATGCCTATCAAAGAGGAGTTTGTGTGTCTTTGAAATTTTTTTCACTAGTTCCAATAGTGCCCTCTTATCAATCACATACTGGGTAAGTGTTTAGGGATAGCCACTAAATTTGAGTACCCTAATGTAGGATTAGGTGGGGAACTATATGAAGTATGAGCCCCACTTAGTTATCACATATTTTACTACTTGGGATAACCTTGTTTTCTAAATTTCTTGATTAAACATGATATGATGTTGTATATGAAGGCATCATTGAATCTCCCAAAATGTTGTCTACTAGCTTATAGTGTGAGATCAAGGTAGTAGTTTTAAACTCTGGTTATCTCTTCATGGATTTTATTGAGGCCTAGGAACAATCTTCCTTTAGCCAAGATATATACCATATAATATGTCATGTATAATTTGTTTGTTGTTTACATCTCCATCAACTAATCATGGACGGAGTCAATAATCAATTGGACCTAATGTATGTACTATTTGTTTTCTTGGATAGTCTAGATATACTGGTATATCAATCCTTGATAGCACCTAGAATTAATATTTCCAATGACCCTTTATAGTAGTATTATAATATCCCCTACCTCATCTTTTAAATCTTGCCTATACATTAACTTAGGTAACCTAGTGGAGGAATGCTTATGTGTCTTACGCCATTGCTTGTTAATTATCTTCTGACATCCATCCTTTTTCTCCTCATAGAATTGTGTAGATGTCTATGGAGTTATATCCAAATAAATAGAATTTAGGGATGGAAAACACCATGTTTATGAAGTAAAGGTCAATGTCTAAAATCTTTTCCCCTTTCTCATCGTATGTTTTCCTCCTATTGGGATCATAGTGTTGGGAAATTGTGAGGACCAAAAGGGATTTGAACATATAGAGGGAGGGTGTGGAATAATAGAGTTATATATACTCTATATCCACTCATTTTTTAATTTTACCCCTATTTTAGACTTTAAATATCCTAGGTCAATATGACCTAAATCTATATCTTTGATCTCTGTGATATTGGACTACAAACTAGGAGTCACTCTAGGGCATTTAGATTTTAATTTCATCTTTTTAGGAGGTATAGAGACTTTGGTAGAATATAAAGGTGTCTAGAGAACTTATACTCTTTGGTGGAACTTGAAAGTGCTCAGAGCACATCAGGTCTCCACATTGCTTAAAGCACATTAGGTCTCTGATAGAAGTGGAAGGTGCTCAAATCACATCCACTCTCCATAATCTCCATAAAGGCTAAAAGTATTTAAAGGTCAAAGGTTTTTAAGGCACATCAGATCTTAAGTGGAAGTGGAAGGTGATTGAGTCATGTCCACTATCAACAAAAGATTAAGAGTCTTGTAACTTTCTCAAGTGTTCTTGGCAAGTCCAACTTCTGTAGGGAGGTTTGGAGAATATTGAGGAATATTTATTGGATTAAAAAATCTTTATATTTTGATTATAAAATATATAAAGGTAAAATGAAGGGTTTTTGCATGATATTATAGGATTTAGAAATGAAAATCCCTAGGGAAACTTAGAACTGCCCTTTCTTAACCCTAGACCTAGGACTATAATTGTCTATAAAATGACTAATTCCCTATCACCTAAACATAATAAACCCTAAAATTATACTTTCAAGAAATAAAGATGAAAATTATGTAAAATCATAAATAAAATCTTGAAAATGCTTTGAAAAATGGTAACTAAGGCAAAAAAATGAAGGGGAATACCTTGTAAATAAAGTAGGTGATGTAGATGTAGATTTACAATCATGGCTTGGTACTAGGTATGACATGTCTCGAGGCTTAAGGTCATGTCATAGGTGGATGGAGCTCTAAGTTCATGATTATCAAAATGAACAATGATAATGAAAAACCCTAACCTACTTGGTTTTATAGTAAATTAATCTAAAATTAATGCATCTTGCATGGTTTGTGGTAGAGGTTGGACCTGCTTGAATCTAGTACACTCTCTATAGACAAGAAATGTGGTTTGGCAGAAGGTGGAACCCATAGGGTACTTTGCATGTTTGAAACATGAAAAATGCACTTAGGGTTCTTCATCTTGTGGATTTATAATTGGTAAATGGTTGGTAGGAGGTAGATACTATGGTGCACTTTGCACATTTTTCAATCATGAAATGTACACCTAAGATTTTAGGTTCTAAAAAAAGGGGAGTTATGAATTTGGTGGGATCTAAAATGTATTATGTACTTTGCATGTTTGAAATGTGCAAACTTCATGTTAAGTTCCATATTCTATTGTCTTGGGTGCATGGTAGGATCCAAAGCCCACCATGTATTTTCTACATTATGAAAATGTGTAAAGTGCATGGTGAGTTATATATTCCACTAGTTTTGGAAAATGGGTGCTTTGTAGGATCTGAAACCCATGAAGAAATTTTCACTAGTGTAAATTGCATCCAAAGTTATAGATTATTTAAAACAAAAAGGTAAAGATGGGTTTTTTTGGAGGCTTTAGGGTTTTTCCTAAAAAAAAGTTAGGGTCTTTCATAGGTTATTATATGTAATGATATTTTTGGGATAAAAATATCATCATTTTTGGTGACCTTTGTGAGATGATTGCCTAATAATCATGTTAAATATAGTAGCCTTATAAGACATTGGACAAATAGTCATTTTTTATTCTAAAAAACTCAAACCTAGGGAAGAACAAATTAGGATTTGCCTATACACAAGCAAAATAGGAAAAAATAGACAAATAAAATAAGAAAAACAATATGACCTAAGGGAAAAACTCATATTGAGTTTGACCTATGTAGAAGCATTTATTGAAAAACATAACTAACCTACTAAACAAATGTGAACAAAAGCACTTAGAGGAAAACATGAAAACTATTCTAATATGTATAGTGCTTAAATTTACAAGTAATTTCCACTTGGATCAAATGGGAAATATTTAGCATCACTTACTTGTGATAAACTTAGATGAAAAACACCTTGTTTTTAAGACCTCAAGATAGGTGAGTTGAGATGCCTGATTGTTAATTATGTTGACATGTTCTCAAGTGAATGAAATGGTACAAACATATCTCCAATATAGACATATTGGTCTATTTCTTTAAGGCTTCTTCCAAATTGGACTATAGGGCCTCCTACAACCTCCTCATTCGATGGCTTGATTTTGTTTTTTGAATTAAGCACAGGATGAGATGGCTCCTTTGGATTGGTGCTTTGTTGAATATCTAGGCTTAGGTAGAAAACTCTAAGTCATCCCAAATGGTAGATTCCCCTTAGTCATCTAATATAATGTTAGGTTCAACACCATCTTTGATTTTTTTACTCTGAAAGGAGCCATATGGTAGTTCATCAATCCACATAAGGCCCAAAATGTCATGTTCTTATGCCTCTTGATCTAACCATTCTTATTCATTCTTGAATACATTATTACTACCTTCAATGGAAAATTCATCTTGAGATTGGTCAACATATTTAACCTAATTAAAAATTTCATCTTCATGTTCTAGAAGAGGTATAGACTGGTTTAGAACCTCTACCTTGTCCATGAAGTCATGGTATAATGGTTGTCATACTTTATCCTAATCCTCCTTGTTATTTATTTTCCTTCTCTTCTTTAGCTAACTAATTGACTATGTAAATCTCTATACCTTGGTCATCTTCATCTATAGCCATACCAAATGGAAGCTCTTAGAATAAATTAAAATCCCCTTTGCTCTTAGCTGCAACCTAAATACATACCTCTAACACTTCCATTTTTGAATGAAGTGAACTTCCTATCATTACATATTCATCATAGACACTTGTTTGTCCTCTTTCGACTAAAATTTGACTACAATATCCTCCTCTATTCTTTATAAAATAGGTTCCTCCTTCATGAGGGAGATGGTGGGAGGGTAAAGAAGTTCACCTTGCTTGTTGTTCAGGAGAGTATCCTTCCAAATAGGGACCTTAAAGGCTTATTTATTTGATTCTAGGTGAAGGGAGGGAGAGTCTTGAAACTTTGGTAGGGCAAGCTCATTGAGATAAGCTAACACATCTTCTCCTTGAACTAGATCCTAGATTACCTCGGCTAGAACTTCCCCTTTCTACTTTGTATGCTCCTTAATTGATTTCCACGAGGGGAATGTGTAAGATTTGGCCACCTCCTCCTTTTCCTAAATGGGTGTGGGAGAGGGTGGTTTCAAAATAAAGGGTATGAAATAGATAGGTTCATTGGCATAGGAGAGGATTTAAGGTGTAATTACTTTATATTCTTCAGCTAATGAGGGTGAGATTTGACAAGATTGATTAGGGGGTTGGGTTTGAGCATGAGTAGGAGTAGGAGAGAGAATTATTGTATAGGTTTGGCTAATCCTATTATTATAAACAACTTATAATCATTTTATTTTCCATCTTGGTCTTGCCTAACTAAGCATTCCTCTTTAAACCTCAATTCCTACTCCTGAACATAAGCTTGTTTTTAAATATTTTGATGTTGCCTATAATACTCTTCCTTCCTATCAAAACCTATAAATTTTCTCTCAAAATAAAGAATCATCTACTTGAGGCTCATTTTAGGTTGACTAGGGAGAATTAAATTTTGATAAGTCTAATATATTGAATCTTAAGGGCCACTTAAGGTGAAGTCATGAACATTGATAACTTGATATGAAGGATAAGGAATGAAGGAACATGCATTTTTATCAAATGGGTGATGATACATACTAAATGATGGTGATTAGGCAACTGGGATACTCATACCAGCTAATGTTCATAGTGGATTCACCATTGGTGTTTGTGAATGTACCTCCAAAGGCTGATTTCACTAAAATGTAACACCAAGAACCTTTCAATGAGGAGCAGAATTTAGTTTGAGTCCCATTGGGCATGCCAAAAACTATTATCACATAGGATTGAACCTAACTTGATTTTGTAGCTTATTGTGCAATTGCCTAATGATACAATAGAAAAACTTCCAAAACTATGGGACTTTGGCAAATTGAGCTTAGTCTTCAGAGAAGGCTGACTTCCTTTCACTAAATCTGATGCAAATTGATAAAATACTAGTTTTGTGGAAATATCACTCTTTAGTGATTTTGAATCCTAAACTAGGGTTTTGATTGGGAAAAGAGTTGAAAAATTGAAATTTGTAGAATACTAAAAATATGATGATTACACCAAATATTTTATAGTGTATTTTAATGCTTACTTGACAAACACAATAGAGAAAAAAATTATATTGAATTTATTTAAGCACATACTCATGCAAATCTAGAAATCAGAGGTAGTGATTTAGCTATTTTTCACAAAAGGGAAAAAGGATAGTTATTCTAAAATATATTTATAATAGGATAAAAAACCACAAATGAATTTTATTATAACTAAAATAAAAGACAAAAATTCCATAAATAATAAAATAACTAAACGACATAGAGATCCCACAACACAAGAGAGGAAAATCTTCAACTTTATTTCTCTCCAAAGGTTACAACTTATAGTAAACACATTCAAAATGCAAAAAATATAACTAGCATCAAAAAGATAGATTGGGCCATGGGATCTACCCATTTTTATATAAAATATCTCTAAGATGAGATGTAGTTAACCAAACTTGAATACCCAATAAGGAAATCATGCAAATCTAAAATGCCTCATGCAAAAATAGGTGAGTTGATCTATTTATGGTGTCCTAGTGAAATAGTAGTAAATGTGTCATGTATGAGCTGTGCATGATCCTTAGCATAGCATGGTGTAGCTAGAAGTACTATAACTGCATGTAAGGCTGATTTATCTTATAGTGGTTGGAACTGCTTCTCCATGCAAAAGAGGTACCCAAAGTATAACTAGTTTTTTAAAATAAAACATAACATTGAAAATAATTCCACGTTACTTTTCCATGCAAAAATCCCTAACATACAAAACTTAAGTGAGAATTTTATAACTTTTAAGTCTTTATCACTTTTACCAAAAATGCACCGTCTAATTTACACTTCATGATTTTGCACCTTTTTAACAATTTACATTTATCAAAATGGAAAGTGTAATTTACACTTGTGTGTTTTGCAACTTTCACATAATGAAAAAATATAAAGTGTAAAATATGTATTTTTCTCTTTCTCAAAAAGAGTTATGAAAATAATAGTTTTACCTTGAAATGAAATTAGTACTTGCAATGTCTTGAAATGAAATTACAAATTATAAAATTTTAAAATATTAAAAAGAGGGAAAATTAATCATTTTTTAAAAATTATTCAGCTTTCTTGTCCTTCTCAACTTGTAGCTTCTCTGTATATGCATCAAAGGCTTTGAAAATATCTTATATCCATTCTACATCTAGCCCATAAGAGTAAATGTTGGAAGCTACACAATCTGATTGAACATCAAATAATTATCTTATAAAGGTTATTATTCTTTGCATCTTCATTCTCATCTTATCAATTGCTTTTTCATACCTGATGAAATGGTGGATGGAACTTAGGATAAATAATATGTCCTTTGAAAATTATTTTGGACCTATTCTGTCTGAAGGAGATTATTAGCATCATCTATTAGTTAGCATGACATTAAGTTCAAAATGCCTTCAATTTTATACAATACATCAATTACCTTTTCATGAGCCTCCTTGCATTGATCAATAAAATCTATTATTACTCTTATCCAAAATTGAGCAGCCCTATGAAGTTCCTCATGCTCAACATCACTCTTTAATATTTTCTCAAAAATGAGGGTATCCAAACCAACTAATTTTGTGGCTATCAATTTTGGATAATACAAGTTTAACATCTAAATTTATCTTTCATAGTTATTAATCTAATCTTTAAAAATATCCTTCCTCTCCAAGATAATTCCATAATGTTCCATCATGGCTATAAGAACCTTATTGCCTTTAGTGATCAGTTCCTCAAACCATTCTTCAGTAGCCTTTCCCATGTGAGCAATCTCTCATATAGAGTCAATTATAGCTTGATCTAGACTAATTAGTTGCACTTCCTATGTTTGTTACAATGTTTCACTAAGATTTATGAACTGATTTAGAGCTTCTGTCAACTAGTCTACTTTTATTTTTAGCTTATCCTTGGTGGCTTTATCATGATCAATTCTATATAAAAGAGATTTGATGCTAGTTTTCACATCATGATTGAGTCCTTCTCTCATCTACCAACCAAGGTGTATCTAAGAAATATGATAATCTCCTACCATAATTTTTTTTGATTTGATTGATGGAGGCACTACAATTTTAATGTACCTCTCTCCCTTTTCATCATTAAATGTCCTCGACAGGGTCTTGGAAGTAGGATTTGATTTATTCTTAACTTCTAACATGAAAAAATATAAAGTATTGGGATCAATCATTTTTTCCTCTTTTTACTCACTTATTGGGATAACCAATTGGGGGTAGCCACTTTTAATTTGAACTTGTCACCAAAGAATCAATAGCTGATGTAACTACACTAGCAGAGGCTATTATCAAAATAGACTCTTAGGTGAATGATGCCATTTTTTTCTCAAGAGGTTCTTATGAAGATGAACTCTTATTAGTGGTCTATATATTAATTTTTGCACCAAGTACTTGTGTGGCTCCAACCTCTATTGATAGTGTCTCAAGAATAGTGGAAGTGGGTGAAGTAGAAATAGCTATGTCTATTAGGGTAGTGGTGGATGGAATAAACATAGAGGTTGTGAATTTGGGAATTGGTAGAAGGGTGGAAGCCAAATAGCTAAATGTGTCAATCAGATGAGTAGGACCACTCAAGGATAGTGATGTGAAGATAATAGGTTGAGATGAAGGGTAAATATTACTTATCTTAGGAATTGAGATATCTTATAAAAAATTATAGTTAGGATGACTGATTCTATAACAATGTATTGTTGCATACTATTGGGAATTAATGGAGATGTAATTCAAGGAATTATAAATCAAAGGGGAAATGAGAGTGGATAAAATGGGGAAGGTGAAATGGGAGGTAGGAAAAGTGGAGTGGAAACTTGAGATTATACTATAGGTAGACCTTGAGTGTCCATTTGACTTACTTTTACTAATTGCACTTGGATTATTGATGGGGATACTATGGGTGGAATGGTAAGTGGAGTGGAGACAAGTGGAGGGGTTTAAATTAGAGGTGGAGGTGTTGAAACCTTTGGAACAATGGGGACTTGAGATACTATAGGAGTGGATATATCTAGTTGAGGTGTTGAAACCTATTGCATAATATGGGTAGGAGAAGGGGGAGTAGTATAAATATGAGTTAAAGATATGGGATTTGAAACTATGGATCCCTATGTTACTATTACTATGTCTTCTAGTGAAATATCAATTGGTTTATCTAAATCTCCTCCTTGTCTACTTGATTCTCCTTTCCTTATCTTTGTCTTCTTCTTCTTCTTCTTCTTCTTCTTCTTCTTCTTCTTCTTCTTCTTCTTCTTCTTATTCTTATTCTTAGGTTCCTCCCTTGATTCACTAGGGCCCTCCTCTGATAGAGTGATACCTTATACTTTGAGCTTCAAGAGATTATATTTAACCCCTATTTTCTCCCTTGTGATCTATACACCCTTTCATCTCAACCAAATTATTATTCTATTGATTATAGGGGTTATTCTATCAAACGAAGAGAAAGACTCAAGAGCTAACCACCTCACTAGTGGTAAGGGTCTAGTAATGATCTATATAAGGTAGACTAGTCTACTCTAGAAGTTTCATCCACCAAGTCATCAAGGACTATGGACAGATCATAATACTTTATCTATTATAGGGACATCCTCAAATAATCCCTCATTTTTACCATCTCTTCATTTTCACAATATTCCCAAAAATCCTCATAATATAGCATATGTTCATATGTTTCCAAATCTAGTGTAGTGGTAACTTTGTCATATGGATCAAAATATGGTCTAAACTCTAGAGTCCTCAATGTTACTTGGCACATCTTAGCCTCTACACATCTAACCTTTAGGAGCATTTGGTATGTGTAATGGACAATAAAAATTTGGAAATGTATCCCTAATTTATGCCTATTAGATAAGAGTTTACATGTCTCTAAAAGTTGTCACACCAGCTCTAACAGTGCCCACTTATCACTTACATACTGGGGAATTGTGTAGGGATAGCCACTAAATTTGGCTGCCCTAGTGTAAGAGTAGGTGGGGAAATATATAAGGTATGATACTCACTTGGTGACCTCATATTTTTATACTTGGGAGAACCTTATTTTCCCAACTTCTTGATCAAACATGATAATGATGTTATAGATAAAGGCATCATTGACTTTCCCAAACTGTTGTCTACTAGCTTGTAGTGTGAAACTAGGGTAGTAGTTCTAAACTCTAGTTATCTCTTCAATGACTATATTGAGGCTTGGGAAAAATATTCCTTTGGCCAAGATATATACTAGATAAGATGTCATGTAGAATTTGTTTATTATTTTCACCTCCATCAATTACTTATGGAAGGAGTCACTTATCAATTTGGCCTAATGTATATACTATTTATTTTCTCAGATGGTCCAAATATATAGGTACATCCATTCTTGATATCACTTGGCATTAGGATTTCCAATGACCTTATGTAGTATTATTATAATATCCCCTACCTCATCTTTGAAATTAGGCCTATACATGGTCTTAGGCAACCTAGTGGAGGAATACTTAGGGGTCTTGAGCCATTTCTTGTTGATTATATGCTAACATCCTCTTTTTTATCCTCATAAAACTATGTAGATTTCTGTGGATTTATATCCAAATAAATCTCAAATTCAGGGATGGAAAACACCATGTTGATGAATTCATAGTCAAGGTCTAAAATCGTTTCCCCTTTGTCATTCTATACTTGCCTCTTATCAAGATCATAGTGTTATGCCATTTTGAGAACCAACTTGGGGATTTGAACAAATAGAGGGAAGGTTTCATCTTGTGGAAGATCAGAGTCATTGATACTTTAGATCTAGTCTTTTTTGAATTATATCCCTATTGTAGCCTAAAAATATCCTAGGTCAGTGTGACCTAAATATATATCTTTGATCTCTATGATATTAGACTCAAAACTAGATGTCACTCTAGGGCCTCTAGATTTGAATTTCATCTCTTTAGGAGGCATGGATACTTTGGTAGAATCTATAGATGTCTAGAGAACTTATACTCTCTAATGGAACTTGAAGGTGTTTGGAGTACTTTGGGTCTCCATAGTGCTTAAAGCACATCAGGTCTCTATCAAAAGTGGAAGTTGATTAGAGCATGTCTACTCTCCATGAAGGATAGAACTCTATGGGGGTCAAAGGTATTTGAGGCACATCAGATCTTTTGTGTAAGTGGAAGGTGATTGAGGCATGTCCACTCTCTACAAAGGCTTAAGAGTCTAGCAAGTTTCTCAAGTATTCTTGGAAATTCCAAATTTTGTAGGGAAGTTTAGAGAATATTAGGGAATATTCATTGGTTTGAAAAAACCCTAGATTTTGACTATGAAATCTATCAAGGGAAAATGAAGGGTTTTTGCTTGATATTATAAGATCTGGAAATGAAAATCCCTACATAAACCTAGAACTGCACTTGGTTAATCCTAGACCTAGGACTACAGTCATCTATAAAATGACTAATTCCCTATCACCTAAACATAAGAAAACCTAAAATGATACTTTCAAGAAATAAAGATGAACACTATGAAAAATCAGGAGAACTTCTTGAAAATGCTTTGAAAAATGAGAATTAAGGCAAAAAATAAAGGGGAATACCATGTAAATGAAGTAGGTGACATGGATGTATATTTGTACTCATGTTTTGGTAATAGGTATGATGTGGCTTGAGGCTCAAGGTAATGGCATAGGTATCTAGAGATATAAGTTTATGATTATCAAAATGAACAATGATAATGAAAAATCCTAACCTACTTAGCTTTATAGCAAGTAACTCTATAATTAATGAATCTTGGGTGGTTGGTGGTGAATTTTAGACTTGTTTAAAGTAGGTCCACTCTCCATGGATGGTAAATGTGGTTTAGTAAAAGGCATAATCCATAAGGAACTTTACACATTTGTAACATGCAAATTACACTCAAGGTTTTGCATCCCATGGCTTTGTAATTTGTAAATGGTTGGTTGGAGGTAGAGATTTTGGTGTACTTTGCATGCTTTGTAATTACATAATGTGAACCTAAGGTTCTAGGTTTTTTAAAAGAGGGGGTTATGAATTTGGTGGGATATATAACCTATCATGCACTTTACACATTGTGAAACATGCAAAGTGCATACCAAGTTTTGGATTCTACTAGCTTGAGTGTATGGTAGGATCCGGAGCCTGCCATGCATTTTCCATGTTGTGAAAATGTGAAAAGTGCATGGTGAGTTCTAGATTTCATTGGTTTTGGAAAATGGGTGCTTCATGGGATCTAGAACCTATGAAGTAGTTTTCACTAGTGCAAATTGCATCTAGAGTTTCAAATTATGCAAAGAACAAAGATAAATATGGGTTTTTCTGGGGGTTTTACGGTTCTTAAAAAACAAAGGTGGTCTCCTTTAGGGTATTAGATGTAATGATATTTTTGGGGAAAAAATATCAAGAATAGGCTTAGGATTTGGAACCTTTTCCTTTTGAAATTTTAGTTGTAGGTTACCATATTCTATATATAATAAATTTATTTGTCCTTACCTTATCATTCAATTTTATTCAAACTTTATTCATTTTACCTTATTCAATTTTTAGTCACTAGGAGAAAGATGATAATTGTAAGTTATCTTAACATGTGCATATACTATACATTAGATTCCATGAGTACTATGCATCATAAATATATGAAACATATACATGAACTTATGGTTGACCATGATATAATATGACATGGAAAGAGAGTATTTGTAATATTTATTTTTAGATACACATGTTATTACTTGACCACAAACTGTAACATTGCCTTATTTTGGAATAAGACCTACATGTGAGCATCCCCTTAAGGGGATCACTAGATAACATTGCATTATTTTATAACATACTTTTAAAATACAAATAAATGAAAATATTAAAAAAATAAAAAACCATATCCTTTGCATGACATGTATTACTTGTTTACATGATTTGTTTATGTTTTATCATAAATAGTATATTCTATATTTAGTTTTCCTATACACATGAATTTCATCATATACATGAGTAAAATATAGGATATTTAGCTTTTATATGACATGGTCATGAATTTGGGACTTTTCTAGACCCTTTACTACCTTTGTACAATAGGGTCATGTTCACTAGAGGCACATTTCTACTTTACACATGTTTTATCCTCTTATGATTATTTCAATTGATGATATTGAGTTAATTTACATTGATTATACATTAATTTATTTGACTCATATTATTTATATTGTTATTAAACTATATATTGTACTTTACATATGTGATGATGACCTACATGGATTGTTAATAATAACCTTACTTGTTCTATGCATGATTGATGATGTTGGTTACATTACTTGTTTGAATTTGTTTGTTTGGTACATTAATTTATCTTTGTATGTGTGTGAAATTTAATTTACACATTGTGTATGGGACATTAAATCATCATTTTATGTTTGTGACATTAAATTTTCCATTGAGTGTGTCCCTTGGCCTTGTATGGCATGTGATTTTTCATTGTGTAGCTCTTAATCTTTATTTTCTATGTGTGGATAACTATAAGATTGTCTATTGAGATTGTTGAGATTGTTGAGCTTGTTGGTGTTATAATATAAATCACACACTTTGATTCTTTATTACATATCCATTTTTTATATCATGCACTTCATCTATGTAGTTATTACTTAGATTATGGATACACATTGTTATGTTGACTATTCACAATGGTCTTAATTGATATATTTATATTGACATGAAAATTTTATACTTAGGATAAATGTATTATACATATTCTTTTTTTTTATTAATATTATGATGACATATTCTCCACATTTTATTATATGATTATACTTAGATTAGATATTATCTATTTAACATAATACCTTTAACTAGTATCTTTTGATCTAAGTAATTCATAGGTTTCATTCTTCACTTAAAAAGAGGGGCATACATAGTGGCTTATTTTAGAGTCCATGCCTTCATAGATATAAAAATTCATATTTATTGACACATATTAGTTTAAAATGATATATTTTTACGCATATATTATAGGTTTTTACTATGATTATGATAAATATTGATTCAAATTGGGTGCATATGCATGGTCTACATCATATATTTCATAGGATTGTGAGTTATTTATTATACTTTTATGACATATAACACATTTACACATGTTATTATAGTGTGGAAATATATGTAACACATGTTCACATTTTTTTCAAATATCACGATATTAGAACATCTTATATGACTCATATTACTCATATTACCAACTAGAATAAAAACTCATGCCCTTATCTACTCAATATTGATCATATTTTATCCATAAACTAATTATACCAAATCATTAATCAATAATTACTCAGATTGAATTGTATATCCATATATAGTGCCTGGTTCATAAATTTACACTTGGAATCTTATAATTTGCTCAGACATTACTCAAATTTATTAGAGCCTTAGGGATTCCATTTACTCAGATTATTAGAGAAATGTGGGATTGAAGTTAAGCATGACATAAATTATATGCACTTATATGTTTATAATGAGGGTATGTGGAATATTCATACTCATAAACTATTGAGACATCTTTGTGGGGTATGATAACCCCACTCTCTATTATGTTTTAGAAGACAAGTTTGGATTCCATATACATATGTGTATTAGTTCCTTTTTGTAGTTTATTTTCACACATGTTTAATATTGTTACTTTTAAATTTTACACCATAATTAATGACTTATCTCTACATGTTTCATTTTAGGTTTTTATTTGTGTGACCCAAAAAAATTCAAACTTTCCCTCAAAAGACAAATTGTGTCATACATAATTGCGTATACTTTTATCCTCTTACTCTAGAAAATTCCATTTTATATAATAAAAGTGAGGAAATTTTAGACATTCATATTTGGTATTAGGAACTTTAAAATGTGTAATTTAACCAAACTCTAACCCAATTAACTTATTCTCATATACATGACTCTTGCTCACCATTCCTCTAACCATTCACCTATATGTAGGTTGACCTTTCCAAATTCCATTATTGCTTCATAAAAATTTCCAAGTCTTTCACTTAAAATGATTTATATTATTATCATACTATATATTGGAATCAAGATAAATATTATTAATTTTTTAGGAAAATATTATGTTCCTTTCACCACCATAGACTTGTCCACTCATGGTGGATTTATCCCTAATCCATTTAATAGTTAGTTTTTGGAAAATTTGAAATGTCTATAAGGGGCAATTCACATGTTTTATGTAAATTACCCTAAATATTTCCCTATATAAAGACGCAAATTCTAAGAATTTACCTATTTATTATCATATCTACACACTATGAAAATATTGACAAAATATTTCAAATATGAAATCCATTAAAGGATAAATCCCTCAACTAAGTCTAAATCACTATTTTCAAGGTCAAGTCATAATTTGTTTAGTGTTGAAATCCATATTTAGTGTTTCATAATATAATAGTATTAGACATAATTTCACACACTCAAATAGGTGGGAGAAATACATGTGGTTTGATTCCATCCTTATAGGTATGTATATGTGGACAACACTTAATCACATTGGGATGGATAAGATCATATCAACCCATTCATTCCTTTTTTTATCATAGTTCAAAGTTTTATTATAATGCAAGTCTAAGGTTTGAAATAATAATAAGTCAAATAGAGATATTTATAAAGATTTTTTAGGATATAAACCTACAATAACAAATATTAAATGTAGGTGCAATGCATAATACTATCATAGGCTAGTGTTTAACCCTAAAATTAAATAGTTTTGATATGTATTTCACTTTAGTCTTAGGGTTAATAATATATAAATTAAATGTCACAAGGGTGATAATTAGATCTATAGTAGGCCAATTAAATGTTAAACTCAGATATAAGCACACATTGAATTTATTATGTTGAGATGTTCTAAATATGGAAAGTATAACTATGCAAGATATAAAAATGAAAATAAGAGAGTACTTATATTTTTATAATGTTAATTTATTTATGGATCTTGAACACATTGAAATCATGTGGGAAGATAGTTTTATAATAGTTGTTACATTATAGATTTGGTGCATGTAGTTATACGGACATTAATGACATCCCTAGATGGTTGCATTGATGATAATGTATAAATTTGATGATAATTTCTTATAATGAATATCTATTGAAAAAGGTTACAACCACTTGGATCCTTATATGTTTAGCTTCACCTTTACTCTGGTGCATTTAGATCTAGGTCATGGATTTTGCTCCTTATGAAATGGCAAAACCCTATCTTTCCATATTCAATGTGACCTTGGGGAAAAATGGGTTAGTGGGCATATACTGTTGAGATGACCTCAATGACCTTAATGTCAAACGATATTGCTTACATATTCAATACTCTAAATAGGACCTCAGACTAATGTATTTATCCCCTACATGTTAACTTGTGTGTGAATCATGAAATGCATGTAAATCAAGTACAATAGTGACCTAGATTATAACTTGGAAAATTTGGCTCTTTGGATGCTCCTTTAGTGCTTCAAACATGTAGATGTCATGTACCTATAACTAGTATGTAAATAGGGAAACTTTGATTAATTTAACACTTAATAGAGTGATTTTTAGTGTCTTGGTCTCTTTGGTCTTTTTCTATGTTTCATAGATGAGGAATGAATGAGGGCTAATATTTTGTTTATACCAATCCATTTTTAGTAATAAGTTACATTAAATCACTTAGGCCTATCATTGGGATATATTTTATTTTCAAATTAGATGACATTAGGGCACTAGAAACTTGCATCGAGGTAGGAGAATAACATTTATGCTATTATCTATCATAGATGTTAGTTTCTCAAGAGTAGAAAAATAGGTAAATAATCATAACTTGCAAAGGTGTAAGATAATGCATCTTAATTATTTTAGGCAAGATAGAATGTTTTCATCATCAATATAAAATTATTCATACTAATAGATAGGTAAAGGATCATAAGATAGAGTATATGCAAGGGTTGTAGAATCAAGGAGAATGTCTAACTAATAGGAACAACCAAGGTCTAAATTTGACAAGTGTATAAGACTAAGGTGTTACATAATAAAAAAATATCATCTACATTTCCCTCGTTTAATCTAATAATGAAATTTATAGTTTAAAAGAAAGGAATAACTACTTGGCTATGTATGCATACCCTATCTTTGCTTGAGTTAAATTTGACTTATTTTCTAGTGATTGACCTGCAACCAAGAGCATGTTATCATATAAAATTAGTGCATATAATATGGGTTAAAAATAATTGAAATTGAAATATTAAGGTTTATGAGTACACATGTGTGTTGATGTAACTGCCTTACCTATTAACAAGTTGTTTTACAAAATATGTTTCATTGTAAGCCTATGAAACTAAAATTAGGACAAATATAGATAAATATATAAATTGAATATAACCAAGGAGATATAGAGATATATTTTAAGGCATATGGCCCCAACTTTGGATCAAAAGTGAGTTTCCACCAATTAGTTGAGATTAGTTCAACCATGTAACCCAATGATACTTATAACTTGGTGAAGTTGGATGATCAAGTCCAACCTAATTTTTTTTCAAGATTGAGTGATTTAATAACCTCAACCATACCAAAAGGTGAAATAACTAATATAGTATATTGGCTCAATATGGTTTATAAAATTTCATGGGGTATCAGTATGTGTAATAGTTTTTGAATCTGAAACTAATTTGGATTTTGCAATATTAGGCATTTGTTTCATATCATATGTACTTAGATATGTCTCATGATAAAAATATGTATAAAAATGATACCACTATAAATAATTATACCACAACTATGAATATTAATCATATAAGTATGTGTTTTAGCCAATTCAAATAAATGTGTAAGTGTGGATATGCTTCCAAAGCATGCCCCTACTATATATGGAGAAATATGAAAATGAATATAATTACCTCTAAAACATGCCCCCACTATAAATGGATAAATATGAAAACTAATATAACTACCTCTAAAACATTCCCCCACTATAAAATGGATATGTTGAATACTAAATAAGTATGGAGAACATGCTTCTAAAACATGCCCCCACTGAATCTATGAACTAATATAAGTACCATATTTTGAATAAATGTGGAGAAAATGCTTCCCAAGAATTCCCCCAATGAATATGAAAATTTTGAATGTTTAAAATCCATGCCCATATGGCATGCCCCCACTAAACTTGTAAATTGATATAAGTACAAAATATTGAATGAGTGTGGAGAACACTCTTCTAAAGCATGCCCCAAATAAATTTGATAATTGTGCCAAGTATGGAGAATATTATTCCCAATAATTTCCCCATTGATATGCCTCCCCTTTAAATAAAGGTAAAAATATTACCCAGTAGTTATCTTACCTCAAAAGAAGAAGATAACCATATAGTTGTATAATTTGTGACTGAACCATGTGGCATGTGGAAAAATGTGCATAGGTAAATTTATCATTAAAGTTCATAGAACCAATGTGATCATATGTAGGAATAATATGAATTAAAAATATCATGGAAATGTCTATTTAGTAATAGTATAATCTCAATAAGCAAATAAGCACACACACAAGAGTACTCAAAATCAAGTCAACAAACAAAGGTCTTAAGTAACTAAAAATAAGGGACATGTTCAAATGCCACAAAAATAGAATATACATGACTTAGTCAAATGTATAAAAATAAATTAATGACATATTCAAATGTCCATACAATAATAAATGACATATTCAAATGTTGAAGAAGGTAAACATAGAAACAAGGGTCACATACGTTAGAGCATATTAAAATGCTCAAACAAGTAAAACAATAGTAGGGGAAAACATTCAAGGAAGTGTATAAATAAAAATCATAATGAATTATCATAAACATATCATAATATCTCATAGATCTAATGCATTTGCAAAAAATGTCAAGTGCATAGCATATCAAGTACCATGTGTAATATATAAGCATGGATAAGGCATGTCTAAGTATGTAAGGGCCTAATCATGATAATGTGATGTGAGTATAAACTGATATAACCTAAAAGTATCAATATCATATAAGATGGATTCCCCCAATGTCTTGGTGATGTGAGTAGAGGGAAAGCCTTACATCTGAAATAGAAGTGTATCATGTATCTGTGATTGCCTATATCACACCCAATATAGAAGTGTGACACATATGTATATATAATCATAACTAATTATATGGTCTATCAATATGTGAGTAACATATGGATGCCAATTATCCAATAGAACATGTGAGTGCCAAAATTATTTTTTGTTTTTTGTTATTTTTGAAAGTTTTAAAATAGGAAAGGTCATCCTATGATTCCATCCAATGGATGGTCATAAATATCTCTCCACCATAAATTTGGTGTAATACCTCATGTAGATGGCCAAGGATCATATAGGTGTAATATTTATCACTATGGTATCAATGGTGCTCTATGTATGTAAAATAGGACTCTATGGTCATGAAGTAATACTAGGTGTAATTGGAGTAGGGGTTTTTGGAACCCATCATTGAGTGATTATTTATTTATTTAGAGTAGCAGTAATAAAAATATTTATAAGCGATATAGATATATTAACATGGTGTGTATTATAAGATTTATATTATATGTAATCCAATGTATGCCTTTGATGTAATGGTACCTCAAGTATCGGTCAAATAGTAAAGGGGATTGCCTATTACTTACCATTTTGTGGTGGATTAGCCTTAGTAGGCTTGATAGCTAGTTGTATAGGTATAAGTTTCTTCTATTCAAGAGGATGCTCATATGGAATTATAACAACTCTAATTAACTTATTCACATGAATGTATTTGACACACCCATGCACTATAAAAGGTACTACTTGATGAGTGTGTATCCAATGTCTTCCCAATAACATATCAAATATATATGTGGAAGGGAACACTGAAAAGGTAGTAACCACATGTGCAAGACCAAACTATAAAGGCAAGTCAATCTCACCAATAACCTTTTGGAAGGTCCCATCGAATTCTTTAAATGATATAGTATAGGGGTGTAAATCATGATAATTATAACCCAAGTGTGTAAGTAATGTCACAGTGTAAACATTTTTTATTTCACCATTATCAATTATAACACTATGTATGAGGTGTTTATCAAGGTATGCTCAAATTAATATGGAATTAAGATCAGATTTATCATCCTTAATTCCACTATCATTAAATGAAATATAAGGTCTCTAAACCGTAGGATTTATATATCACATGTAAGTACCAATAATCCCATCTAGTGGGTGTGTATAATGTGATGAAGGAGGATATGCATTATATGCCCTTTGAACTTCTAGTTCCTTTTTAGAATGGTCTTGTGAATTATTGTTGAATATATTATTTTTATGGTGATCACCAAGTTGTGAGCCTAATTCTTTTTAAATATCCTCTAATTAAATCTTTTGGTCATCGATAAGATCTTAGATCTTGTGATTCAAGGTACAAAATCTACTCATAAAATGTATTGCTCCTTAATGATAATAACAATAAGCATTCACATCATATAATTTGGGTAGATGTTGATTCATATAAACCTTAGTAGGATGATGGATAGATATAATCTATCACTATAGTAATCATAGGAGTAATGAATCTAGGGACTCAAGTAAACATGTAAATTATCTCCTTGGTGCATTAGATAAGACAAGATGATTAGGATATTGTTCAACTTTGTTAACCATGGTAGCTATTTTGGTTTTGGGCTCAATACGTATTACCTTATAACTTGGTTTTATTTTAAAAAATTTAGTATATTTAGTTGGTGTGTTTGTTACATGAGCTTTTTTAATGATATAAGCTTCATTTCACGGTCCAGTAAAACATGGCATAAGTCATCAAAAGATTGGAAATTCTTAAATATAATGAAATTATGTAAATTAGAAATAAAAAATTTATTGAATATATTTTTTAACTCTTTGTATACAATAAGATTGGTCAATTTGGCTAGAATTATCTTATATCTCAAGACATATTCATTGATAGGTTAATTGGTTCCTTGTTTGATTTTGGCAATTTTGGCATAGGAAACCTTTTCAAAATGTTAATGGAAAAGTGTGTTAAATATTAGTCAAAAATAGGTTTTAATTCTTTTACATATTTGATGTATATATCATAAAACCACCTCAAAGCATAGTCCTTGAGACTTGTTGGGAATAATTTTTTCAAACGTTTATCATTGGAAGCATAGTCAAGGCATGCCACATAAAAATTTCAAAGATGTTATTTAGGATCACCCTTGAAATCATAAAATGTGATCTTATGTGAAATAAATCTAGTTGTAAAATAATATAAAGATATTTTAAGTGCAAGAGGGTTATGTAATGAATCTTGTGAATCTATATCATGAAGGGATTTTGAATCTTTTCATTCAATGTTGTAATCGTGTCTTCCAAGGTTTTTATAACTTGAAGGAATGATTGAAATATAGAACCAATTATATTTTTATTATCAAGTTAAATAGTCATAAAAATGGATTAAAACATGTTTTGAGTAGTGATAGCAATTGAAACAGTATTTGTGGTGAAATAATGTGTAGTCCATAATAGATATATCGATAGTAGTTTCATGGAATAAAGGTTTAAATACATAATCCATGCCCCCATTAGATGTAGGTGGATTGATAAGTGTGGTATTATTTATATTACCTTATAATTATTCACCATTAATAGGTGAGGTAACCTTGGTTTATCTTGTTTACATATTTTACCTCCTGTAACATACAAAAATGCATCCATTAAGCCCTTATTATTATTGAAATGAGTAATCAATGCCTCTTGACCTTAAATTTGGAATCAAGTGTTTACACTAAAATTTTCCATTACTTCAAAAATTTAAAATGTAAAATTTACAACAAATTACAACAATTAGAAAACCCTAATTTATCCTAAGGTTTGATATCCAAGATTGGGTTTACCAAATGTTTAATGTTAAAATGAAATAGTTGTGGTATGTATTTCACTATAGTATTAGGGATAATAATAATAATAATAATAATAATAATAATAATAATAATAATAATGATAATAATAATAATAATAATAATAATAATAATAATAATAATAATAATAATAATAATAAATGAAATGGCACAAGGGTGATAATTAGATCTACAATAGGCCAATTAAATAATGAACTCATATATAACCATACACTAAATTTATTATGTAGAGATAGTATAAATATGGAATTCATAACTATTCTAGATATAAAAATGATAAATAAGATACTACTTAGATTTTTCTGATGCTAATGTAGTTCTAGATATAGAACAAGAT
The DNA here is from genome assembly GCA_037957365.1 of Torreya grandis. Classification (NCBI taxonomy): domain Eukaryota; kingdom Viridiplantae; phylum Streptophyta; class Pinopsida; order Cupressales; family Taxaceae; genus Torreya; species Torreya grandis. The sequence continues at coordinate 1,178,412 of JARHVA010003152.1, read as the reverse complement.
GAAAGTAAGTGGGAAGATAGTTCTATAATAATTTTTAGATTTTAGATATGGTGAATCTGGATATTTGGATAGTTGTATCATCCCTAGATGATTACGATGATCCTATTATCTGGGTCTAATGCTAGTGTCTTGTACATAATATATGGTGAAAATTTATGTGACCACCTAGATACTTTTGGGTTTGGATTCACCTTCATTTTGGTGTATTCATATTTGGGTCATGGACTATCACTCCTTGTGAAATGGTAAAACCCTAGATTTCCATCTTTAATGTGACCTTGGGTGAAAATGGATTAGTGGGTATATAGTGTCAAGCTAACCCCGATTACCCAACTATCAAAGGATTTTTACTACGTATCCAATAATTAGAAGATGGCCTCGGATTGATGGAGTTCTCACCTATGTGTTGATTTGTGTGTGAATCATGCAATGTGTGTAAAGTAATTACAATAATGACCTATCTTGAAATTTTGAAAATCGGGATCTTGTGTTAATCCTTTAGTACATTAGACTTGTATATGTGTTGTACCTATAACTAGTATGGAAATAAGAAATATTTGATCAATTGAATGCTTGATAGAGTGGTTTTTGATAAGTACCTTAGTATTTTTGGTTATTTTATAAGTTTTGTAGGTGAGTAATGAATGAAGGTTGATATTGTATATATATCAATCCATTTAGAGTAATAAATCACATTAAAACACTTAGGCTGACTTGGATTACATTTCATTTTCAAATTAGATGGCATTAGGGCATTAGAGATTTGTGTTGGGGTAGGATAGTAACATCGATGCTACTATCTCTCTTGGACATTATTATCTAGGGAAAATAAAAATAGGTAAAGGATCAAAACTTATAGAGGTTTAAGATATTTACATTTTAAGTATTCTATGCAAGATATAATGTATGTGTCATCAATACAAGACTATTCAGACTAAGAGATATGCCAAGGGTAAGAATATAGAGTAAATGCAAGCCTTACAAAAGTAAGGAGAGTGTAGAACTAATAGTAACAACTAAGGTTTGAGTTTACCAAATATATAGACTAAGGTGATACATAATCACAAAATATCATCTATGACTAAAAATATTAAATAGGAAAAATTTACACTCAGAAGATAGTACCATAGTTATATACCTATGCAACTAGCATGAACTTAACCACTCAGATGTAAACTTTATGTTTCTAGACTTGCACACTCATATGCTTATTCAAATGCATTTTATATGACTATAAATTTTATATAGACATGCATTCATTCAAAAAAAGCTAGTTATATTCTTATTTAGTGATTTATAGAAATAATAGGTTAGTATATTTATCCATTTTCAAACAAATTTATGTATTATTATATATGTTTAGAAATATAATCTATTAAAAACAAACTATCCTATTAGGATAACATTAATCCAAAAATAAATAAAACACATCTATTGAAGTGTAAAATGAAAGGATTGCATTGTTAGAGAAACACCTTTGTGTAAAAACTAGATTTGAAGGGATAGTGAAAGTATATATAGAATATTTTAGTTTGTTGGATATCATTGATAATGATGAGGATAAGGTTTGGGATATCTATATTAAAATGGATATCTTACTAGAATATATTGATTTTTTATTTATAGCTTATCTAATAATAAGTCTTTGACCAAGGTATTCCCCTCATAATGACTCCCATTTAAAAAAAAACAATATGAATTGAGCTAATTAGGGTTACATGGAAGGAGGATCATTCATGAGATATTTTAATAGATTATGACAAAGTAAGCATGTTTTTTTAAGAATATAATTAGAGGAAGATATTCATAAAATTTATATTATAATAAACTTATAGGTTTATGAAGAGAATACATAATTAACAAGTATTTTAATCCATCTATTTGGAAGTGTACCATTATGCTCTTAGCCACTTTATAAAGTTGTCACATCTAGGAAATATTTTTTGGTTATCTCTAGATCAGTATCTAAAAATGTTTTCATCTAATTTTATTCTATTAAAAAACATGAATTTGGTAAAAAAAATCATTTATCTATAAACCATATATTTATCAATAAAACATTTAATATACATAAACTCATGCAACTAAGTTTGTATAGTTTAGTGTAGTGTTGTTGACCTAAGCCAACTTTTCATATTAAAATAGTAACAATTCTAAAGGTTCCACCCTAAACTATATTAGTCCTATATTTTATCTTGATGTTTTCTATTTCAAATTAATTGTGTGATTTTATTCTACTTTGTTTTATTCTACTCTTATTTGTGATTTATTGTTAAAATGTTCATAAAATTTATTGAATTATGATATGACATTTTGACTCTGCTCTTGTGTTATATTAAGTTCATTACATTTCAAATGTTTAGATTGGACATGATTTATTAATTTTTTATGATTAATATATTTGGAATATGATTTTATTTTTTAATGTGTGATTTAGAACTTGTAATATATATTTGATAGCTTTAAAATAAAATATACTTTAGCCTAATAGATTGTATGAATGCTTATTTATCTTTAAAAAAATTACTTGAAGAACTCTTATGGACTATTCTACAACTAAATAGGGTTGTGAAAATTTATATGGAAATGCCACTTTAATATTTTTATGGATTATTTAATTTATAATTTTTTGGAAACTTTAATTACATGGTTTTTAGGGTTGTATCACCCTTAATAGAAGATGTAAAATCATAAATGGGATGTGCATGAATAATTTTTATATTCATAAAAAAATATTTATTTTTTATTTATTTGATAGGGTTAATAAATGTATTTTAAAGGATCTTGTAACTAGTACAAATATGAAAAAATATTCAACAAGAATAAATAAAAATAAAAATGAGACAACATCCCTAAGGGAAATAGTAATAACAATGCAAAATTCTGCTAAAAATACACCAATCCTACATTATCAATCCACTTATCTTCACCAAAATACTAAAAACTAGAGTGCCATAAAATCTAACCAAGAGTTAACACACAAGGTTAGTGGTAAGACTTCTCAGAGTCATATTACTCACTAGGTAAGGATCATTAGTGTTTTCTTCATTCTTATTATTTATTATTTTCCTTATGTGGCCACTAGTTCGCTTGTTTGGGCCTTCTGTCTGATCTTATTCCTTGAGTTTCTTGACATGAGAGTTTTTAGTTTGATTTTTAGATAAAACTTCCCCATCCTTTTTATTTATAGGGTTACTCATATACTTTTTAATATTTTTCCATTCCTTCTTCTTGATAAGACTTACCTTTTCTTCCTTATTTACCCAAGTGACTTTGGCTTTGTTCTTGGTCCCCTAGATCTCCTCTTCTCTAACATGAAACCTTATTCTAACATCTTAGGCTTTCCTAACTCCACCACCTTTCATGTTGACCCCCTAATTATAGATGAGCTCAAACTAATTCATAATTTCATTCATTCCTTATAACATCTCAATACACATTCAATAATGCATAGATATTTTGGACTCCATTATTATGATTTTTTCTTCTAGTTTCAATATTTTTATTCTCTTGGTCATGGTATAATAGAATATTTACACCTCAATCTTTTTATCTTTCATATTATTTTGTCATTTTCATTCCATGGAAGACTCATGAGTTTTATTAGAATCATCCACTTCATACTTTAACTTCTTCACCTTATCTTTCAACATTTTATTTTTACCTTCAATTGTTTTATTCTCTTAAGGAGTGTAAATGGTCATGTAATAGGAATCCTCATCTTGGTATGCATGTTTCTAGTTTGTGGAATATTGTGTTTCCTCTTCTTGGTCCCTAAATCCTAAGAGTACTCCTCTTGGATCCTTGTGTTTTCTATGGAAATTTCTTCCACTTCATCCTCTCCACTTTCCACATCAATTATTTCAACAACATATTTTCCCCACAAGTGTTCTCCCCTCTTAACAATAAGTAATATGAGACCCTAATGGATGATGTCAATTTCCAAATTTGACTAATAGGAAATGATAGAGTTCTCTAATGACCTTAGTAGATAATATGAAAAGATAATCTTACAATCTTTAAAGTGGTTCATTATAATTAAATGATGAGAGTATATGATCTTATATTTACCTTTAAAATTTAAGTATTTCATGATTTATAAAAAATGTCTGGCCAAATCCCATCTAGTTTCATTCTAAGGTAAAATTTCTTCCTAGTATCAATTATCTCCTTAGTCTTAAATAAACTCTTCATTGGCTACTATGTTCACCTTTTTTCTTTGAATGCCTTCAATCCTTCACATTGTATCCTTGTTACTTCCATAATTAACTATTCAATAATAGTAATCCAAATACCCCTCATTATGACCAATCTCTCTTCACATCCCCTGATAAATTACTTTGAGATGGAAGGTTTAGACACAACTATTATTATCATGAATTTCACAAGTCCTCCCTTCATGAGATTGTGCCATATGACAAGGTATTATTTGGCTTCTACATAGGATATTGGTTTGAGCCTGTCTCATTCTATACCCATGACTACGTATATTTGCTTCCTTAATTTTTTGTGTCCAGAGCTTAAATTAGTCCCCACACATTCAAAACCCAACTTGGAAAATCACTTTATCATTTTCTTCCATGATTCGAACTCATTTTCTATTCCTCTCAATGAATATTGTCATCATTGTATGATTTTTTACAATCTACTTTCCTAACCATTTAAATAAGGAAATAATTTATATGCACTCATTCCTAAAGGCTTATGTCATTTGACACATCATTTTAAATGATATGTATTATTTGGCTAGGCAAGTCCTCAACCTTAAACAAATGTTTAAAACATGAACTATGAAAATATAGATTGGCTATGTCATCTACCCCTTTATATACTTACTTATAGATATGGGAAATGGACACCTCCTTAAACTATTGTAGAAACTTTTTGGAATCCTCAATTTAATTTTGAATGGACCATGAGGGTATATATTTTACTAAAAAAAATGAGTAATAATCAAGTAATCTCCTTCAACTATGAGTTTTTCAATATGTAAATTAGTTTCCAATTGAATTCCACAAAGGGATACTTTGGATTAAATGACATGATTAATTTTCACCCATAAAGTACTTGCATAGGAATCCACCACTATGACTTATGATTTTCTAATGACACCACCTCCTCCTACCACACCTAGGTTGCCTTTCACTATGCCATCAAAATTAAACTTTAGCCAAGACCTCAATGGTTTAAACCACTTGAATTGAGATAGATACAATTTCAGAGGGTTATTTTTAATTGATATAATTATCTTTTAGTTATTAAATATGATGTTATTTTTTGGTTGAGAAGAAATTTTTTTGGGAAAATATCCTTTAGTTTTCCTTGACAAACTTGTATATTATCATAATGGTGGTTATTTAGCATTCTCTTTTATCATGAAATATGCAATTATTCATTCTCTTCCAAATTTACTATAATATATGTGGTAGACCAATATGCCATAGGAAATCTAAAGGAGCTAATTTCGAAGGTTGCTTCCATTGTTCAATGAGATCTAGTAGAGTGTTTGTTTTAACCTAAATAATATTAAATTTATGCATGATGAAATATATTATTTTGGATGAAAAAGGGAAATATATGAACAATTGTTTCCTCCTTGAATTTACACAAAAAAATCCTATCTGGAATGGGCAATACCCTCTTGATCAAGTTATCTATAGTCAAAATCTTATTTTGTATTGTCAGCTAGAAGAAAATGTTGACCTTATGAGTGAGATTCCTACTATAAATATCCTTACATTACTTTGGCCAAAGTGATTTTCTAGATCAACCATGGACCATAGATCCCCCATAAAATCCCTAACTAGGGAATGAACCTCCCTTCATGGATGATCAGATGATAATGGTGTAGGTATCCAAAAGTCAACTAGAATCCATGTGTTGTAAGATGCTAGCTACATGTAACATATCATAAAGAATTCTATTCTAATATGACATCATTTACACATACATATAATCATAAAAGGTGAAATGATAATGTTTAACTATAAACATTACTTTGGCCAAAGTTTTTCTATAGTTTAATTATCCATTAGATCAATCATAATCACACACACTCAATTGGATTATAAACATTACTTTGGCCAAAGTTTTCATATAGTTTAATGATCCATTAGATCAATCATAATTATACATACTAAATCATATTTCATTTAATCTAAGTATTAATGACTCTAAATATATGAATGAGAACTATCTCATGATAATAATAATAATAATTAGTGTCATTAATACCAAACTTATCAAATAATCAATATATAATAATTCCAAAAATTTCTCATACAAATTTATATTTAATACCATAGTATTTAAATACAATAAATACATGAAATAATCTCATGTTAAAAATAATAGCTTAATTTTAACTAAATATTTCCTAAGTTTTATGAACAAGAAATACAAGAGGGGAGATTATTATTATGTTATTAAGATAAAATAAAATCCAAATAAACACACTAAAATTAACACCTCTAGCCTAAACATTAAGAAGAGCATAGGTAACAAGGGTGCATATGAAACAAAAATAAAACATAAAAGAAAACCTTATTATACCTTTCTTGGATATCCAAATGTCTTGTAGAAATGTCTTGCTTAGCTTGTGCATCAAGAAATTTTCATCAATAGATATTTGTTGGCTTCACCTTTCCTTAGCACCTTGGTTTGGTTGTTTGGATCATGAATTTGACATGGTAACATTACATGCAAGGATTCTTTGCATTTATTTGTACATTATAAAATTACACCAAGATATATTAAACATAAATGGGTATGGCCTTGAATTTATAACCTCAATAATTAACTCTCACCTAAGGTGAGTTAAGGCTAAGTTGAGATTAACTCTAGTTGAGTTAAAAAAACCCATGCAATTATAATTTTTAGTTACTAGTAGTTCTCAAATTATATATTTTGGGATATTTTTAGATATTTTGAAAGAGAATAAAAAATCATAAAGGTAATGATGAAAGGCTTGATATTTTGATTTTTGGAATTTTCATTTTTAGATATTTATTAATTATGAATGGATGATTAAAATAAGCATTTAATCTTGTTTAGTTAATTAATTAATTTTGATTGTCCTTTTTGATATTTTAAGATTTGATTAAGTGCCTACTCAATGGATTCATAGAACAAATTGACATTTGTTATGTCATAAGGTGATTGGGGGTGAATCCATGATAGGTTATTATTGTATAGAGGATAATATCCAAAATAGGGATGCCTCAACATGATTTTGAGAATTGATGAATGATGTATAATAAAATTTGGGACATTTAGTGATACTTAGTCTTAATTTTCAATGGTTTGTAAAAATTTATTTGAAGTTTAGTCGAAAGCCAATTTTGTCCAAAATTGGGTATCTACAGTGTTCCCCTATTTGGGAAGGCATGATAAGTTATAGGCATAGTAATGTATTCTCAAAAAATGAAAAATGGATGTCAAGAAGGAAAGAAAATAATAATTGAATAAGAAGATCAAATAATGTTTTTAAATCCTATAATTATTCCCCCTTAAGGGAGTGACTAACACATGCAATAGATGGAAGGTCCCTCAAAAAGAAGCAAGAAAAAGAATGAAATTAACTCATGGTTGAGATTAATCCAATTGAGATAATGCTTGCATGCATTGATTTAAAAAATTATTAGTTTTCCCAAAGATGGTTATAATTAGTAACAAAGATTGAGACATTGATTTGTCCAAAGGTAGTTATAACTAGTGGTACAAGAACATGCCCTAGTAAGGTAGATGAATCAAAATAATGATTTTCCCACTGGCAGTTATAATCATTAAGATGACCTAGATTAAATAATAATTTTTTATTTTTCCCCAGTAGGGTAAATTAGCAATCATAACTCAAGGATATAACCTATCATATAGATTAAATATGAGTGGGTGCAAACATAGATGTGATGGTTTAATGACTAAAGAATCCATAAATAACCAAGCATATGAGGATATGTAATTTATTAAAGAGATGATTGGAAGAATAAAGGTGGCCAAGCTAACCTGAGATAGGTCATGTATCTAAGCATTACCTACATAGTCTAAGGGTTTAGGTAGGGCATATAAAAACAATTTTGGTCAATAGTGATGATATGGGGTAAAACATAAATAAGATGATAGGAGGGCAATTGGATATAATGGTAATAGGGTTTTCCCCAAGTGATAAGGTAAGGTAAATGGAAAGGTATGAAATAATGAAAATATGAATGGAAAATAAAAATTTCAAGGTAAATGGCAAGGAAAAGATATGGTTTTGTTATTCTTGATGATGTGGAGATGCACATCTTAACTAGCATATGATATAACTAAAATAATCAATCATATAAATTACTAGCACGCACTTATTCTGAATAGTTTCTCTATCAAGAACCTGTTGTAGATTTGGATTTCAATAACATTATTTTGATCCTTCTTGGTCATTTATTCTATTTCCTTCAAACTTTGAGACAAGATGTCTTCGTAATCTCTATGAAGTAAAGTGTGGTTAGGGATGGTAAATAAGGATAAATATTGGATGATAGGTCTATTTTGTCAATGTAAATGTGGATGATAATGGAATGTATAATGGTTGGGAAATAAATGAAGATCAATATTTTTAGGCACACATAATTTTGTTGATTCTGGTAGGGTTGAATACTTTTGAATATGATATTGATAGAACCATAAAAAAAAATTATTGTTTGGGCACAAGAGTAGCTACCATTTGATTATGTTGTAGATTAGAAGTTATATTATTTTTAATTAAATTTTCATCAAGCATTGAATAAATGTTGTGTTTAATTATCGATGCCTTGAAGAGGTTTTCACCAATGAATATCCAAAAAGGTTTCACTAAGGAATGTTGAATTTTGACTTTGATTATCTTCTAGCACCTCAAATAAGGTTTCACTAGAAGATGCTAACTTTAGACTTTAAATAACCCCTAGTGCCTCCAAAAAGGTTTCACCAAGAGATTGTTCTTATTCTACATGAATGTGTTCTTAGTCCCCCTGATATTATACAAATGATATGTCACCATGGATTTAGTTCAATAAGGTATGATTCTGTTAGTCCTAATCAAAACTTGTGGGAGGTAGAAGATCAATATAATGGCTAGGTTGGTTGGTGTTAATTGAATGTGGAATGGAAATGGAATGGAAAGAGGCAACATAATCCTCATAAAAGATACTAGGATAATTTGTGTTGAATTTGAAGTAATCATCATTAAAAATTATGGAAGGATCATAAATGTATTTAAATTGCTCTATAAGGTATGTGTAACCAATGTCATAACAACCACAAACATATTTTGATTATGAAGTTGAGTCTAATTCAACGGAAAATAAATCCAATGTGGAGACTAATGTTGAGTCCACTTATGATGTTAAATATGATATCAATTTAAGCATAAAACCTAACTTTGATGTTGATTCTTCATTTGGTGTGGATACCACTACAATGATGTCTTATTGAATGTTTGGTGTTTGACAAGTAATGGCTAGTGATAGCACAATGGGATATATATATATATATATATATATATATATATATATATATATATATATATATATATATATATATATATATATATATATATATATATATATATATATATATATATATATGCTTAATTAAGGACTCCATAAATATTGATTCATCAAAGTGAGACTCCTTAATGAGGGGTAAAAGGTCAAGAGATAACTCCACAAAGAATAGCTTGTCAAAGGGAGGCTCTTTAAAAATAGGACAATGGTTGAGATAATTATTTTCCCAAAGATGGTTATAATAATTAAGAAGTGACTCAACAAATATTGGCTTGTTAGAGTGAGACTCCTCAACACTGAGTAAAGGATCAAAAAGTGATTCATCACAAGTTGACTTGTCACATATAGGTGTTTCAATAAAAACATCATGGATTGGTTGGTTCTCTTGGCCTTGGTTTACAATTAGTTGTAAAATACCAATTTTAAACACATCTTGGTCTTCAAATGATTGGTTCTATTGGAGAGTTAATGATTAGCTCTATTGTGGCTAAAAGACTAGAATTAGTTTTCTAAAGTGGGGGAAGGTTGGTAATGGTGTAATAGGGATTAGTGGTTTGATAATGATCTATTTTTAAGTAGTATCATCTATAATTAGCTTAACAAAGACTGGCTATCAATCTATGATGGTAACTATGACTAGTTGAGTTGTGATTGCACAACTTTGTTGGGATAATGAGTTACCACACATGGAAGGGCCTGGAATGGTAATGGTAGGGAATTTAAAATCTTGGTTTCTTACATAAGACAAAGTATGAGTTATTTAAATGTTAATGGTAGGTCATTGTGAAGCTTAGTTGTTATCATAAGCCAAAAGATGAGGCCCTAGAATGATAATGGTATGGCATTGCAAAGTTTGGTTTTTATCATGAGCAAAAGGATGAGGTCCTAAAATTGTAATGTTAGGTCATTATGAATCATGGTTTTTATCATGATCCAAAAGACAAGATCCTATAATGGTAATGGTAGGGCATTATGAAGCTTAGTTTCTCACACAAACCAAAGGATGAGGTCTTAAAATGGTAATCCTTGGACATTGTGAAGCTTGGTTGTTTGCACAATCCAAAGGAGAGTTAATGGTATAGGTATGGGATAGGGTAAAATTAGCATTAAAAAGGAAAACTTGGTATTTTAATAATACCAAAGAAAGTATCACTAAATATTATACTTGAGGATCTTGGCTCTAATCTCTAGATTGAGTATTGTAAGGAGGATAAGGATCTATTTCACAAACTACATCATCATTATAGGGGTCTTGAACAAAGTCATGTTGTGTGACCACATTATCATAACTTAGATTTTACATGGCTTCACTACAAGTGTAATGAGACATATCCAACTCAATGATGAATGTTTCATGAAGATAGGCCTAGATTTCTACAAACTATCAAAAATAATGTCCAAATAAAAAATGGTTTGAACTTAGTATAACTTGGTCTCAAAAATGGATCTGTATCTCCAAAATGGTCTATGCTAAAACTTGGTGTAAAATAATCCAACATCAAATTTCTAATGTCAAATGTCTTACACAAAAAGGTTGAGTGAATGAAATAAAACCTAAAATGCCAAATTTAGGTATAAAATGTTTTCAAACAATTCTAAACTAGGTCTAAATAAATAAAGGCTGATAAGTATTTTGTAAAATAAATCATATAGCTTAGGCTCAAAATAGGTATTGCTAGGTCTTTTGGAAAGGGCACAAAATCTAGTCTTTAAATAAAAAGAGGTCTAAAAGGCAAGAGATTTAATCTAACAAATTTGAAACACTTTGACATAAAATAGTTATTAAGATTTAGACACACACTTAATCATTTGAAAAAAGACATGGAAATTTAGGCATATGGAAGATAGACCACTTCCCCAAATCTAGGTACAAAAATAGTCATTAAATGGAGCAAAAAATCAACCTAAGTTACACAACCCAAAAGTTAAAGATCGATGTTTAGGATAAAATTACATAAATTTTAGGTAAAAATCAATCAATGTTTGGATTTGAACTTGTCAGAGCTAATTTTGAACTTAATTCAGAAGACTAGGATTTTCAAAATATACAATAACTTAGACAAGAATTAATAACATGATGATACTAGGCATAGATCCAAAAGGCACACGTGGTTTTTGAAAATGTAATTAGAATTTTGGACACAAGGCAATAAGTCTTTAAAATTATTTGAATAACATCTTGATGTTATCATGCTCTAAAGATATGTTAAATGGTTTTTTTCAAGACTTATAAGGGACAAGATTTGGAATGAAATGGGTAGTGTAATGACACCTTTTTCAATCAAGTGACATAAAAATAAAGGTTTTGATAAATGACAAAGGTGTGATATCATATGGATGATGTAACACCTCTTCAAATAAAGGATTAATGTAAATACAAGACTTATTTTTAGATATGGTATGATAAACAAATAGTTTTTGACTCAAGACCATATAGGTAAGAAGGGAAAAAATGAAAAAAAACTCTTAAGTATAACATCTTGAATCCTAAAACCAAAAAAGTTGCATCATACTTACTTACTCTTAAGAGGATTTTACTTTTTTAATTTTAAAAATAAAAGCACATGAAAATTAGGGTTTTCAATCCCCCTCATCTCTCAAGAGTTTGTACAGTGACATGGAACTTCGGGCTACTCACCCTACATCAATAGTAAGTCTGTGGTAAGTACGATTGTCTAAACTATCAATTTTCATTCATCTCTAGATGGTCTCATATGTATGGAAAACACTAGATCACAAGCATATCATCTATATCTACATCAACTGGCTTATTATGAAAATATATTATCTTTTTCACAATCACTACATCCATCAATTACTTAGTGTAGTGCAATGTTAGAGTTGCCCTTATATTCTGAGGTCGAGTACCACTAACAAAGCTTGTTTAAATGATAAAATAAGCATCCTATTAGATCGCCCTCAATTTATATACCCATAATGTAGTGGATTTGGTACTATGTTAGGATATTAATCCCCATATCAATGCAACCCTAAAAAAATGTGAGGGAGAAGCGAGCTCTTGCCCATAAGCCAAAATGCATGAAATAAAAAAAATGGAAGGACTTTAGGGTTTTTTGGGGTCACCCGAATCACTTGGATTTTGGGGAGGTCATTATAGACTTTAATTACACACTTATGGACAAAATTTAAAAATATAATTATTGAAAAAAAATTATCACCCAAGTTCCCTAAAGGGGATGGGGGAAGAGCATACATGTAATATCTATTTTGCTAAACAAACACTCAAACAATAAACATAAAAATGAAAAATATTATGAGTATTTAACTAAAGTGAGAGTTAATTTTATAGAACCAAAATAAATATGTCATGAATTTTTTCCCCTTGGAATTTGGTGAAAACTTAAATAAATTGAAAAAAACTCAAGAAAAAATATTTAAATACACCAATTTTTAAATGTGAGTTTTGCAACTTATAGTGTTTTAAAATGTCTTCTCTTGGTATTTGGGTCTTGTAAATAGTGTTAGGGGGGTTTATTATTTCTTCATAAAAGTGATATTACTATAAGTTATCTCAATAAAACACAAAAATCAATCTTAAACTATCAAAACCTGCAAGCAACAAATTAGAAGGCTAACCTGCAAAATCAATGTTAAAAATAAAATAGAACACACAAAAATATAAAAAATTAGTAGCCAGTGTTTTGATCCTAACTTATAGAATATGCACCAATTTTTCACAAAATTTTTGGAGTTTGTTCATAGGTCCAATACACACCTATTTGAAAAAATTTAGATCAAAATAATAAACAACAAAATGTTATTAGCTTTGTATCAGATATTTTTAGCAAGAAAATAGAAAATAAAAGTGGCAGTCACTAATTTGATCATAACTTCTAGATTATGTACCAGTGTTTCTCAAAAAATTTCAAGATTGTTCATAGTTCCAATTCACACATCTATTAAAAAAATTAGATCAAAAAATTGAATAACAAAAAAATTATTAGCTCTGTATCAATCATTTTTAACAAGAAAATAGAAAATGAAAGTGACAGTCACTAATTTGATCATAATTACTAAACTATAACTAATTTTTTTTTAAAAATTTCAAATCATTTTAATGAAACACTTATATAAATTTATTAAAAAAATAGAAAAGATATTTAATACATAAAAATTTATTAATTCTTTATGAGCCATTTTTATTTGAGCAAATCAAAAGTAAAAACATAATAAAAACTTGAGAACAAAACAATATTGTGGGGTGCACTCATGAAGAGTCCCACTGGGCATACCATTATGAAAAAATGAATCCAAGAGAGGAGATTAATATTATGATAGTAAGATAAAATAAAATCTAAATAAACATAGTAAACACTAACACCTCTAGCCTAGACACTAGGGAGAGTATAGGTAACAAACATGCACATGAAACACAACTAGAACATAAAAGAAAACCTTATTATACCTTCCTTGGAGCTCAAAATAGAATTATAAAAATGTATTTCTTAGTTTTTGCATCAATAAATCTTCATCAATGAATATTTTTTGGCTTCACCTTGCCTTGAAACCTTGGTTTGGTTACTTGGCTCATGAATTTGGCATGGTAACATTACATGAAAGGCTTATTTGTATCTATTTATGCATTATAACATTACACCAAGATAGATTAAAAATAAATGGGTGTGGCCTTATATTTATAGACTCAATAATTAAATCTCACCTAAGGTGAGTTAAGGTTGAGTTGAGACTAACTCTAGTTGAGTTAAAAGTTGTCATGCAATTATGATTTTCAATTACTAGTCATAGTTCTGAAATTAGATATTTTGGGATATTTTGAGATATTTTGAAATATTTTGGAAGAGCTTGACAACTCATAAAGGTAATAATGAAAGTCTTGATATTTTAATTTTTGAAATTTTTATTTTTAGATATTTATTAATTTTAAATAGATAATTCAACTGAGTATTTAATCTTATTTAATTAATTTATTGATTTTGATTATCATTTTTACTCTTTTAAGATTTAATTAAATGCTCTAATCAATGGGTCTATAGGCCAAACTGACATTTATTATGTTTCAAGGTGAATGGAGGTGAATCCATGAGAGGTTATTATTGCATACAGGCTAGTATCCTAAATAGGGATGCCAAAACATGATTCTAAGCATTGATGGATGATGCATGGCCGAAATTGGGATATTCAATTATTATTAGGATTAATTTGCAATGGTTGGTAAAAATCAATCTAAAGTCTAGTTGAAAGCTAGTTGAGGCCATAATTGGATTTCTACAAATTCCAATATAGCCCAAAGTTCATTTTCTTATAAGGCAATATTATAATTAAATTATTCGCTAACAACCATAATATTTGAGAAGTACCAATTCTTTACAAATATTCCATGTTCAAAAGTATTATAAATAAAATAATACAATTCAATAATTTATTAATAAATCCTAAGCAAATCAATAATAATAAATACAACATTTATTATTATAATTAGCTATTAATCAATTTGCTCATAAGTTATAACATAACAACATATTATCAATTAATAATATAAATACTATTTTGCATATGAACAAATATATTCAATTATAAACAAACATCTACTTACAAACCAAATTATCTACATAAACATGTTTATCAATTATGTCCACTTATATTTATGTACATTAAAAACCCTTAGCCATTGATTTCATAATGGTAGGTTATATATATATATATATATATATATATATATATATATATATATATATATATATATATATATATATGTATGTATGTATGTATGTATGTATGTATGTATGTATGTATGTATGTATGTATGTATGTATGTATGTATGTATGTATGTATTTTTATGAACTATTCATAAATAATATATATTCATCTTTATGTATAATCCATACTTACATATATACATATTAGAATATGAAACCCTACTAAGAAATATAAATTCATATTTAAACAAAATATAAATCACATTAACACCACACATCATTTAAAACCCAAATTAAATGCATTGAAATACAAACATAAACTATTAAACATTGTTATGTATCATATGGTACATAAATTTATTGAAACCATTCAACACATTTTTAACCCCCAATTAAACATCTAAGACCCTAGAATAGTTCATCTCAACTACTTTGCAAATGTCTAGACTAAATCTAATTCAAATGTTTAATATAGTCTACTAAACATCAATCAAACATTTTATTGAACCATATTACATATAGCTAGTTGACATAAGGAATAATTCAACTGATTTATATATCCTTGTCTTTATATTGGTCTATGTATCTTCAAGATGATATAAACAATAGTAATATTTATACTATTCAGCCAACCATTGCACACACACACACACACTCACACACAACATAATATTTTAATGATAATTATATTTAAGGAACTTATAAATAATATCCCTATTGATTCATGTAATCTAACTATAGTTTAATTAACTCAGACTAAATATGAATATCAAACACACACACACACACACACACACACACACACACACACACACACTCACACACAACATAATATTTTAATGATAATTATATTTAAGGAACTTATAAATAATATCCCTATTGATTCATGTAATCTAACTATAGTTTAATTAACTCAGACTAAATATGAATATCAAACACACACACACACACACACACACACACACACACACACACACACACACACACACACACACACACACACACACACACACACACACACACACAACATAATATTTTAATGATAATTATATTTAAGGAACTTTTAAATAATATCCCTATTGATTCATGTAAACTAACTATAGTTTAATTAACTCAGACTAAATATGAATATCAAACTGTGAACCTAAAACAATAAATAGTTGTTAAAAAATCCTCTTTATCTAGTCGAATAATAATAAAATATTCATGATCTACTTATAAATTTGTATAAATAGTAAAATCCTAAATAATCATAAACTGATGACACAATATTTTAAACACAATCGACCCATTCATATTTATACACAGTTGACTCAAACCCTTTTATACATAGAGATAACAAGTAAAAACACTCAGCTATATATAATGGAGTGAATACACAATCAAATCATTTGTATAATGAACATAGTCAAATAAATAGACATTAAAACCCTATTATGAATCACTAATAAAATAATGCTTTAATCCATTATATTAATACTCAGGTGTTTTGACACATTTTTATAACACATAGTCAACAAATATTCATGTACACACAGTCAATTATTTAGTTTGGGTTATATCTTATAACAATTTCCATCTATTTCTATTGACTCAAGCCTATCATGAATACTAAATGAATTTATATATACTTATTATATAACCAACTCAAATAATCTAAAACCTATTGTATGATGATTGAAATTATTAACTCACAATAGACACATAACCAAATTAACACACTTAACACAGCATTTACATAGTCAATATAAAATATATTATGCATAGTCCTTTAGTTTATAAAAATTGACACATAGTCGTAACTAAACAAAGCAATACCCATCTATATGAGTAAACACACAATGATTTTTTCACATTTACCTAAATCTTCATACACATGTTATACATAGTCAAATCATGGATTCAATTCTATGGAGGAAATATTTATCCCACACGGTCGAATCCTTGACCCTCTTGAGGGTTATAAACACTTATAAACTCCAAAACAATTTTATCATCTAGCCATATAACATGAATACCAATTTTTAAAGTAAACCAAGAACAAAACCCTACCTTTGTATTACCTTGCATTAGTCTTTTTCCTCTTGTCTGCTAGTTTCTTTCTTTTCTCTTATCTATCAACTATGGCCACTTGTGAAAGATCCAGAAATTACATCCTCTTTTATTATTTTTATAATCAACTTCATGCATTAGAAAACACCTAATATTAGGATGACATGTTATCTACCACTCCAAGAATGACTCATCATCAAACTCAAAAATTCCCAGCATGTTTCCTACATCTCAAAGCTCAATTTCCACACTCACAGTGTTGTCATCAATTCCTTCCAATTCTTAGTCTAACCCTAGCCACCAATTTACACATTTTGAGAAACAAAGACTAAAACAAATGATAGCTTACAAATTAGGGTTGAAATTCTATCATGTCTAATAAGCATAATTATTATGTTTTATAAAACTTGAATGCATATCCATTAATCATTAAAAAATCAAGCTAAACATTAAACATCAAACCTAGTTAACCATTATGTAATTAAAACCTAAGTCATACTAGGTACCCCTTAGGTCTAGGTTAGATAAATATTATGACAATCATAATGTTATATGATCAAAATTCAATTTAATTATTTTCCATGTATGTATGTATGTATATATTCTAACAATGTTTTTTACTGAATGCTTGTAAGTACCTATTTGTATGTGATTATGCAAACAAAAAATAATAAAGTCATCTAAATAATGTATTTAAATAAACATTCCATAATGGAAACCACATCATAATCATATCAAACAATAATAATTGTAATAAGACTGATTAGCATCAAAACATGAATCTAAACCATATCAACCATGACCAAACATGAATTAATCAAACACAATGATATTAAATCAATCATGAATTAATGTACTACATGGTGTGAGTTTGTTTCATTATTGAATCTCTACACCTCCAAAATTTTCATATGTAGCACCCTCCTTGATGATACTCTCCCTCCATATATATCTAGAGAGTAGACTTTCTCCTACATCCACCTCATAAATACAAATGATAGTTATATTATAACCATGATAATTAATATAAAATGATGATAAAACATAATTACACTAAATAATCATAATCCACATACATATGAAACTCATGTACAACTAACAAATCTAGTAATGAGTCACACAAATAATTATTATATGTTTGTCTATACATCAATATAAATGAAAATAGTTTACTACAATAATAATTAAATAACATTAACCCCATTGATATCTATTTAATAAGAAAATCAAGTTTAGTGAGAAAATTAGGATGTAACATCCCCCCAAAAATTGGCCATCATCCTTATGACACTTATTTCAAACTAAAGTTTTGAAATTATATAGCATATAGTAACAAATCAATAACAATAATAAATGTGAAAATAGCCTATAGAACTCATCATAGTCCTCCCAAGTGGCACTATCCTCAGAATATTGGTCCTACTAAAATTTTCACCATGATAATTTCCTATTATGCAAATTAAGTTTACAAATGTTAATTATTCTGACTAGTTCTATTGTGACCACCCCAAAATCTAGAACCTAAAAAGTATTCCAATCTAATACATGAGAAGGATCAACTACTAACATTTTAAGATAGGACATATGAAAAACATTATGTAAGAGAGCTAGATATGGTGGTAAGGCAATCATATACACAATAATATTAATCGCTTATAAGACCTCAAAGGGTCCCATATTTCTTGGTGAAAGCTTTGATGATTTACCAAACTTAATCGAGGTCTTCTAAGGCTTAACCCTCAGAAATACTTTATCACCAACATAAAATATCTTTCTATCCTTTTGTTAGATTATCATAGATTTTTTGTCTATCTTTATCTTCAGCCAAAATTTATCTAATTAAGTTGACTTACTCCTCCATTTTTATAATAATGTTAGGACCAAAGACCACCCTATCTTCTAGCATGTTCCAACTAATCGATCTTTGACACCTCTTTCTATACAATGCTTCAAATGGAGCCATCTTTAAAGCTAATTGGTAAGATTTATTACAAGCAAACTTTACCAGTGTAAGATACTCTTCCCATTTGTATTTTTAATCTATGTAGTACATTCAAAGAATATATTCTAGAACTTGGCTTACTCTCTTTGTTTGTCCATCCATTTCTAGATGATATGCAATGTTGAAATTCAACTATGTGCCTAAAGTTAAATTTAAAGTCAAATAAAACATAGCTGTCATCCTTGAATATTGATCTAAAATAATCTTCTCTAGAAACCCATGTAACCATTATGCCTCTTTCATGAATCTTTGTGCAAGAATTAGTGCATCATCAATCAAATTACCTAGTATGAAGTGTGTTACCTTGGTTAGTTTGTCAACTACTACCAAGATCATGTTACGTCAGTTCCTTGATTATGACAAACCTTAGACAAATTCCATACTAATTACCTTCTAATTACATTTTGGTATATCATGAGGATACAATAATCTTATTGGATGCACATAATTATCTTTCACACATAGACACTCCAAATAATGAGACAAAAATCTGATGCATCCCTTTTAATTCCTTTCTATAAATAAAAAGTTTTTATCGTAGCCATGACTTTAGTCACTCCAAGGTAACCTGAATAAGGGGAATTTTGAAATTCCTTTATCACCATGATCTTCAAATTCTATCTATTAGTTACATACATTATTCCATTATACCTCAAAAATCATCATTTTCAAACTTGAATCATTTGAACTTAGGATTTTGAGCATCTTATGACAAAGCATTCTTAACTTGCTCATAGAATTGATCTCTATGAGAGAATTTAAAAACTTGGTCATGAAAGGTAGTCTTGATAATAACTAACATTGTTATATACCTTCTACAACTTGGGGTATAAAAAACTCTATTTTCCTTTCCCTTAATGTAGATAATATAAAAATCATAGTTGAACAAGAACTCTAACCAATGTCTCTAATGAAAATTTAGGTTCAATTAGGTGAAGATATATTTGAGACCCAATTTTTTAGTCTTGAGATCAAATAATTTTTCCAATAGATAATGCCTCTAAACATGCAAAGCATGCATAATTATTTCAAGTTCCAGATCATGTAGAGCATAATTTACATCATATGGTTTAAGCTTCCTAGACTCATATGTTAAAATTGAAACATCATGCATAAGAACTCCTATGAGACCATACCTAGATGCATCAGTGATTACTGAGAACTAGACATTAAGATCAATAACTCTTAGCACAGTACCAATGTAGTCCTTCTTTTCAAATCCTAATAATCTTTCTCACACTTGTCCAACCAAATAAAAATCTAATTCTTCTACTGAAGAGAGATAATTAGGTTATTTATTTTCCATAAATTTGAAATAAAATTACTATAATACCCTACTAGTCCCATAAAACTTCTTACCTCATACACATTTTTGGGTGTTGGCCACTCAATAATGGCTCTTATCTTCATCAAATCAACTAAAAATCTATCTACAAAGATAATGTGTCCCAAATATTGCATTTTTCTCTAGAAAAATGCACATTTGGATAACTTACCATAAATTTTGTGCTTCTATAAATGCTACAACACCAACTACAAATGTTATAGATGTTCTTTCTCATTCTTAGAATAAATGAGGATATCATCTATAAAAACTAACACAAAGTGATCCAGATAGACCCTAAACACACTATTCATAAGAATCATGAATGTTGTCAGAGCATTTGTTAACCTGAAAGGCAACAATGTGAATTTGTAATTTCCATACTGAGTTTTGAATGTTATTTTGGGACTATATTCTTCTTGAATCCTTAACTAGTGATATCCCACTCAAACATATAGTTGCCTAAGTTTTAACTCCCTTTCTTATAAGCCTTCTTAAGCTAAATTGAATAAAGTTACCTAAGTTTTAACTCCCTTTTCTCATCCTAAATTTGAGTTTAATACCCAAAATCATCCTAATATTCTACCTTATTAAGATAGCAATCTACCTTTACTTTATGTTTATCAAGCTAATTCACCCCTAAGATTACATCATATGACCATAGTGGAGCTAAATAAATATCTAATATAATAGTGAATTTATGAAACTCAATCTTAGCTTCCATGAAACACCTATCAACTTTGACCTTGACATCACTCTCATATTACATTGACCATGCATTTTCCATTAAACCAACTTTCCTAGATAGCTTAAAAATCATACATGGATAAATAAAACACTCAGTAACTCCAGTACTGATTAATATGGAAATAGGTTGACCAAAATGATTATCTAGAATGTCAATAAGTGAAACTTGAAAATCAACTTGATGATTGTTAATAACTACATGGATGATCTACTGAAAGTTCCCTTGCTACATAGTACCCTTAGTTTTTCCTTCAAAATTTATTTGAGTACATTCCCTAGCATATTGATCAACTCCACATATGAAGCATCTTCCAAGTGGTCCTTTCATTTATGACTATTATTTCCCCTTAAAATTAGGTTTGAATCCACCATATACTTTATTGTTACCTAAGATGTTACTAAACTTAACATTTTAACTCATGAACGAATTCTTAGAATTACCATTCCTTTTATAGTTCTTTTTAAGAGTCAGTTTGAAGCCTATAAACTTCTTATTGAACTTCTCTTTGAATTGAGAAGAGACTTTAGTTTTGACTCCTTCTTAACTACCTTCTCAAAGACCTGATCCATCGTAGATGGCCCATGCACATATACCTCACATCCAATTTGAGATTTTAATCTCATAATGAATTTTTGAATGTAAAACCTTTCATCTCCATGATATTAACATGTTTTAGGAGCTTAGTGAATTATTCCTAGTAATCATTAACTAAAATATCTCCCTACTTTAGATTCTAAAAATTTATCAGCTTCTGGTCAAAATTCAACTACAACAACCATCATTATTTGAGCAAAACTATGAATTCCTCCCATGTGGTGGTAATGGAGTCAAGGTTCATTTCAAGATTATTATTTTTCCACCACATTGTTGCTTCTTCAATAAGCTTATATGCTCCCTAAAATTTCTTACCAACTTTTGATTAGTTATGAATTTCAAATTAATTTTCCATTTCCATCAACCAAGCTTTGACACCATGCCCTACTACAATTTCATAATACTTAGGAGTATTTAGTTTCTTCATGTCCCATACAAGTTATGCAACTACTCAATTCATTGCATCCTAAAACACCTCATCATGCATATGCTCTTGTTAATATTCTTGTTGAATAACGTACTCGTTTATCTCTTCTTGATTGAATTTCTCAACATTTCCATGCACTTTCTTCTCTAAGGTTGTGATTCGGTCCCTAGTTTCATACATGTCAATGAGAATCTGATCCAATTTTACAACTTGCTCTATGGAAAATTAGTTTGGACTTACTAGAGGGTTGGTGTTTGAATTACCCTCACCTCTATGTATATTGTGCACCATTCTCCTTTTTGATTAATAAGAGAATATAAATACATTAGCAAAATCATTGAATCCTAGAGTTTGAGCCTCAACTTTAATACCATAATGTTAGAACCCCACTAGGTTTGACTTGAAATATGGTAATTTTTTTTACTTTAATAATCAAATTAGATTATTCTCAATTAAGATAAGTCAATTTATCTTTAATTAAATACATCTTTCATAATAAACCAGTTAAGATACATTTAGTTAAACATCAATTGACTTATCTTAATTTTAATAATCTGATTTGATTATTAAAGTAAAGTTTTTAAAAAAATCATATTTTGAGTTAAACCCAGTGGGGTTTTAAAATTGAATATTATGTGAGTTGAGTATAAATAATTATGATTCAATTTTGTAATTTTGTAACCCCACTAGGTTTATCTCAAAATATGATAAAATATATTTCTTAATTTAATAATCAAATCAGATTATTCCCAATTAAGATAATTCAATTGATATTTAACTAAATACATATTTTATAATAAACCAATTATGATTCATTTATATAATGATCAACTTAACAAATCTAATACAATTAAAATTTTAATCCATCATAAAATGTATAATTGTTGAATAATAACTCAACTAACTATTGAAAGTTAATGCAATAATAATAGACAATCTAATATTTATTAAGTTCAATAATACAATGTTTTCTATATTAGAGTCTATATAAATAAATACAATGTTTTATGAAACTAAAGAGTATCCATAAACTCATCATATGTATATAAAATGAAATCATGAGTAAAAGTTTCTATTCACTAACTGTTGGAGGAAAGGGAGAGCATCATTAGAGTGATTTTTGACACCAACCATGGACCATAGATCCCCCACACAATGCCCAATTATGGAATGTCCCTCCCTTAATAGATGAGTAGATGATAATGGTGTAGGTATCAAGAGCTCAACTAAAACCCATGTGTTGTAAGATTCTAACTACATGCAACATATCATAAAGAACTATGTTCTAACATGACATCGTGCATACATACATACAATATTATAGGTTAAAAGATAATGTTTAACTATAAATATAACTTTGATCAAAGTTTTCATATAGTTTAATGATCCATTAGATCAATCATAATCACACACACACAAGAAAATTTCATTTAATATAAGTAATAATGACTCTAAATATATGCATGAGAACCATCTCACAATAATAATCATTAGTGTCATTAATACTAGATTTACCAAATAATCCATACATCAGATTCTATGGATTTCTCCTACAGATTTTTATTTAATACCATGATATATATATATATATATATATATTTGAAATAATATCATGTTAAATAATAATAACTTACTTTCAACTAAATATTTCCTAAGTTCTAATACAACCCAATATCCATTTTCTAATAAGGCAGTTTTACAATTAAGTTTTTTAATAATAATCACAATATTTAAGAATTACCAATCCCTTGAAAACATCCCATGTTCATAATTATTATAAATAAAATAATATAATACAATAATTTCTCAATAATTCTTAAGTAAATAAACAATAATAAATACAAAATTTATTATTCTAATCATCTATTAATCAATTTTCTCATAATTTATAACTAAACAACATATTATAAATTAATGCTATAAATTCTAGATTGCATGTGAACAAATATATTCACTTATAAACAAACATCTACTTACAAACCAAATTATTTGCATAAACATGTTTATCAAGTATGTCTACTTATATTTATATACATTAAAAACCCTTAGATAGTGATTTCATAATGACATGTTATATACATATAAATGATCACACACACACACACACACACACACACACACACACACACACACACACACACACACACACACAATTTATAAGTGATAACTTGTGTGTGTGTGTGTGTGTGTGTGTGTGTGTGTGTGTGTGTGTGTTTATGGACTATTAATAAAGAATATATATTCATATTTATGTATAATCCATAATTACATATATATTTATTTATTTATGTTCACATTCCAAGTACCCTACTTACGAAATATAAATTCATATTTAAATAAAATATAAATCACATTAACACTATATAACATTCAAAACTTGAATTAAATGCATTGAAATACAAACATAAACTATTAAATATTACTACATACCATATGACACATCAATTTATTGAAACCATTCAACACATGTTTTAACCCCCAATTAAACATCTAAGACCCCAAAATAGTTCATCTCAACCATTTTTCAAATGTTTAGACTAAATTTGATTTGAATATTTAATATAATATACTAAACATCAATCAAATTTTTTATTTAGCCATATTACACACAACTAATTGACACAAGGAATAATTCAACTGGTTTATATATCCCTATCTTTATATTGGTC
Organism: Torreya grandis; assembly: GCA_037957365.1. Lineage (NCBI taxonomy): Eukaryota > Viridiplantae > Streptophyta > Pinopsida > Cupressales > Taxaceae > Torreya > Torreya grandis. The sequence continues at coordinate 1,153,393 of JARHVA010003152.1, read as the reverse complement.
AATGTATGTTCAAGATATAAACAATAGTAATATGTATACTATTCATCCAAACATTGTATATATATTTTTATTTACATAACATAATATTTTAATTACAATTCTATTTAAAGAACTTATCATTAATAGCCTAGTTGATTCATACAATCTAACTATGATTTAATTAACTTAGACTAAATATGAATATCAGACCGTGACCCTAAAATAATAAAAAATCATTACAAAATCCTCTTTAACTAGTTGAATCATAGTAATATATTCATAGTCTACTTATAAATTTGTATAAATCATCGACTTTTAGATAATCATAAACCAATGACACATAGTCTTTTAAACACTATTGCCCCATTGATATTTATACACAAATGACTCAAACCCTTTCATACATAAAGATAACAATTAAAAGCACTCAAATATATATAAGGGAATGAATACATAGTCAACTCATTTGTATAATGAACATATTCAAATAAATAGAAATTAAAACCCTATTTTGAATCGTTAATAAAACAATGCTTTAAGCCATTCTATTAATACTCAATTGTTTTGACACATTTTTATAACACATAATCAATAAATATACCTGTACACATAGTTAATCATCTATCCTAAGTTATATCTTATAATAACTTCTAGCCATTTATATTGACTTAGGCTTATTCTGAATGCTAAATCCATGTATATATACTTAATATATAACCAACTCAAATAATCTAATACATATGGTATGACATTCAACCTTATTAACTCATAATGGACATAAAACCAAATTAACATAGTTAACACATACCATTTACACATAGTCAATATAAAATCTATTATACACAGTCCTTTAGTTTATACAATTTGACACACATCTATAACCAAACAAAGCCATACCTATCCATATGAGTAAACACACAATGATTTTGTTTTCATAGTTTCCAAAACCTTTGTACACATGGTATACATAGTTGAATCATGGATTTGATTCTATGGGGGAAATCCTTCTACCATAGGGTTAAATCCCTGACCCTCTCTAGGGTTTAAAACACTTAACAAAAACCCAAAAACAACTTTATCATCTAACTGTATAACATGAATACCAATTTTTAGATTAAATCAATAAAAAAACCTACTTCTGTATTACCTTAAAGTATTTTTTTTCCTCTTGTCTTCTAGTTCCTTTCTTTCCTCTTCTCTATCAACCACAATAGATTGTGCAAAATTCAAAAACTCTATCCTCTTTTAATGTTTTTATAGACAACTACATGCATTTCAAAAACCCCTAATATCATTTCAACCTATTCTCTACCACTCCAAGAATGACTCACCATTAGACCAAAAATTATCAACATGCTTCTCACATCTCAAAGCTCAACTACCACACTCACAGTCTTCTCACCAATTCTTTCCAATTCTCAGTCTAACCCTAGCCACCAAATTGCATGGTTCGAGCAACAAAGACTAGAAACAAAGATTAAACCAAATGATAGCTTACAAATTAGGTTTGACATTATATTATGTCTAATATACATATTTATTATGTTTTATAAAACTCAAATGTTTATCTATTAAACATTAAACAATCAAGCTAAACATTAGACAATCAAACCTAGTTAACCATTAGCTAATTAAAACCTAAGTAACCCTAAGCACCCCTTATGTTGAGGATAGATAAATATTGTAACAATAATTATGTTATATGATTAGAATTTAATTTAATTATTATAATTATATGTGTGTGTGTGTGTGTATACATATATACATATATACATGTATATATATACATACACACACACACACACACACACACACACACACACACACACACACACACACACACACACACACACACACACACACACACACATATATATACATATATATATACATGTGTGTGTGTGTGTGTGTATTCTAACCATGTTTTTTGTTGATTGCTTGCAGGTACTCACGTATATGGGACTATACAGATAATAGATGATAAATTCATCTAAATAATGTATTTAACTAAACATTCTATAATTAAAAACACCTAATAATCATAACAAATAATAATGATTTCAATGAGGTTGATTAGCATCAAAATATAAATCTAAATCATATCAATTATGATCAAGAATGAATTAATCCAACATAATGATATTAAATCAATCATGCATTAATGTATTATGTGTTGGGTGTTGGGTTCATTCTCAAATCTCTATACCTCCAAAATTTCCATTTGTAGCACCCTCCCTAATGATACTCTCCCTCCATATCTATCTGGAAAGTAGACTTTTTCCTATGGAGAGTAGACTTTTTCCTACATCCACCTCACAAATATAAATAATAGTTATCCTGTAACCATGATAATCAATAAAAAAATGCTACTAAAGTAAAATAATATTAAATAATCATAATCCACATGCATATGAAATTCATTTACAACTAACAAATCAAGTAATGAGTCACACAAATAATTATTACATATTTTTCCATACATAAAAAAAATAAAAATAGTTTGTTATAATAGTAATTAAACAACATTAAGCCCATTAATATATTTTTAATAATCAAATCAAGTTTAGTGAGTAAATTAGGATGTAACACTCCATGATTTGTCTCCCAAAAATAAAGGCTTCTTCTTATATTTTCATTTATTTTACACTTCTTATAATGGACTATTCTTTGAAATTATCGAACTTGTTTGTTGGAAAAATTATTTTTTAAATTTATAGTTAGAATATTATTAATTTTTTATTTAGAATAAAATTTCCAATAATAAACCAATAAATAATACTTTAAAAAATCCATAAAGTTATGCTATTAATATATAATTATATTTTTATTTATAGATTATGATTTAATATTATTCTCATTAAGATGATCCTTGTGGAGGTACGAGAGCCTAGCTATTAAGACTCTTGTATGGTTGGATTTTTTTTTTAAGGCCATGAGAAGAACTATGATATGGATTTGGTATTTTAAATCATATGATGGCAATATGAGTTGTTCCATCCAATGATATAATTGATCTTATTGATTACCCATCCCATATCAAGTACTCCTCTTCCACATTAAGTTTTAAGTTATCTTGTGATCTCCAATATTTTACTCGAAGAACTAATGTGTTTTATAAATTTTCATTCATTTGAATCATAACATAACTTTTATTTCTTATTGAATTTATTTTAATGAGGCAAGTTTATTTTTCCTTTTATGTATATAATATTTGTATCAACCTCTTTTCATCATATAAATATATGATAGAAACCTAGAATAATTATATCTTACAATTTTATATGTTAAGGATTTATTATAATTGTATTATCTTATCATTTTATTGGCTAATTATTTGGCCTTGTAATGTTTTTCAAACTCAGTTTGTTTAAGTATTTGATTTTAAATAGTCAATTATAGTTTTGCACTTTTTAGTAAAAGTTGGTGATATTTTGTGGATAAATAAACATGTTTTATGTTTATTTCAGTCTTGTGAGACATCTTATAATTAAGGGATGATAAAACCATACATTGTGATTTTATTTTACCTTGATTACAATCATTACATTCACATATTTCAATATTTAATGTTTTTAATTTTATATAACTAATTTAGAAAATAATGAATATCATTTATGACAATACCTAAATTAAATAATATATTTATATAATTTCATGATATTATATGATAAGAGACTTCTTAGATACACAATTTTAAATGAGTTGGAATAGTGTGCTTATAATGTGTTTTATATGCACTTCATCTTATGTAAAATATCCTTTGTTGTTTTTTATTTTATGAAAATGTTTTATATGTGACATGGAAGTACCTCCTTCAATTTTAATTATAGAGGGAAATTTTTTGGGTAGGTCTCCCTTTGAATTCCTTATTATAGAATTGGTTCTAGCATACCATATTAATTTGGTATCTTGGTATAATTTATACCCATGCTATGAAAATTTGGGATGAATTTTTAGAAGATATAATTGTACATTAATAATTCTAAAACTACATTTTCCTTTATTGAATATAACATGTCATAACATTATTATGAATATAGTTAACAATATAAATAGGTAGATAATTTAAGTTATCACTATTTATGATATGATATGGGCTCTTATACATATTGGAAAGGTATTATTTACTTATTTTTATAAGTCAAAAATATTAATAATGTGTGTAGTTGTATGGAATATTGTTTTTAGATAAGGCATGTGAATAATAAATCATATTTTATTATCTATTGATGGTATTGGTTTTCTATTTCTTGTGTTTTGAATGATATAAATATAAAAAAAGTATCATATTTCATCTGTTTATATTATCTCATCATATTTCCCATCCTCATCAATTTTTAGGACTACTACCTAGTTGGGATGTATGTGGAAGATCTTGTGGGAACTATGGATGAAATTAAATTAACTGAATGATAATATCCATCTTCAATTTCAGAGTGGAAGTAAAAAAATGAGTTGATGATTTGAATTTATTCATATATTCTTTGAATTTAATCACTTATCATAAAATTTTAATGGTTTATCTTAAAATAATTTATGCTTCTTACAGATATAGTAAATATATTGTACCCATTTGTGGGCTTGATAGAATTTTATAAAATAATACATTATTGGTATACCTTACTTAAGATCATGGAAAGCTTTATATTACTTATTTCATAATATGGAAAATTTGGTGTACCTTTTTTATATTATGTATTTTTAGTGTACTTTAACCAAGTTATGGAGATTCAACTAATGTAGATGTCATTCATGTAAACAATACATAGTTAAATGTATATATATTTGGTGTTTTATTTTTATTTGATGAAAATGTTTCAATAAATATATTATGATGTTGTTAATAAATTATTAAATTTTAGAAGTTTCTTTTAGATTGATATCAATAATTCATTATTTTTTTCAATATGAAATTACATTAATAGTATGTAGATGTGATAATTTAATACAAGTAGGAAAATATGTATAATTATTTTTGTGACTTGGAAAAAGTGTAATGGTTGACCATTTAGGATTAGGTTCTTTTTATTTATTTTTATTTAATAATTTTCATACTTATTTAAATTATATATGATCAATTGGGAAATTGATTTTAATATTCATCATTAAATTCAAATGCAAATATTTTTTTTCTAATTTATTTATAAGAAATTGAGAAATAGATTGTTACATTTTAAATAATATATTTAATATCTTACTTTCATACCAAAAAAATGAAAGTTAATATTTTTTATTATTAAAATTTAAATATATTAGCTACATACAACTACAACCCAATCTAATATTTAGGCTTATAAAATATAAATACCTCTACTAAATACAAATGAAACCTAAACTAATATTTTAGATTATAAATTTAAATACCTTAATTATATTAAAATGAAACATAAAATAATATTTTAATTTATAATATTTAAATAAATCAATTTCATATAATTAAAAACTAATAAACCTTTCTTAAAAATAAGAAATTTAAGGTTTCACATTAAGTTGTCATTGTCTTGGGTTTGATTCTTTAAAAAGAATCCATTCACTTTTCTATAACTTATAAAGTCAATATATAAGATTTTAATTTATTGAATAAGTGAAAAAGATAATCAAATTTAAATATCTCCACTAATCACTTAAGATTCATTCCCATGAGAAACAAATACCTTAAACCACACAGTGTAGAAATATAAACCTTCATATTTATTGATAATACAAATAAATAAATGCAATCATTTATATATATATATATATATATATATATATATATATATATATATATATATATATATATCATGGTGATAGAATAATGTTGAGATAATACACCCAAATAAACCATGGTATACAATTAAAAACTCATAGATCGTGAGGGATTATATCTCTGATAAGATGAAATGTTTGGTACAAGATATTGGAAACTAACATGCAGTTAGGAAAGAAAACAAGTTTTTAGTAATGCAATAGGTGTAATTCACCCAATTCAGGCTAATAATTATCATCTCATTGAATTTTTATGAATTATTGATGAGAATAATTCATTCCCCATCACATTTAAATAAATGAAAAAAAACATTATAAAGAGATGTCATTATATATGTTATAATTGGAGTTGTCATTTTTTTGATATGTTTGTATTTCTTATACTTTTTCCATAAAAGGACAACATCACCTTTCATTTATTAGCTTTCTAATTATGAATATAATAATTTATTTTCTTACTATAGATGTACTTTAATGATGGTTTGTTTGTATGGTTCTTATTATAGATGAACCCACATTTGATAATTGGTATGGAAAATAACCTTAAAAATAATAGGAGGTATGGGTCTCCACCCAATAGAAAAAAGGTAGAAACAAAAAACCATCTAACCAAAAAATATAAGAACAATAAAAAAAACCAGCTAAAAATATGAAAGAAAGGAAGAACCAACCCAAATCACATATCTAACAAGACAAAATCAAAGTAGAAAAGGCCCATTGGGGTCCCAAAAAGGACCCAAAACCAGAAATAAAATATATCAAAACCATATCCAACCAAAAAAAAACATCAAGAACTAGTGAGCCCCAAAATGGCCTGAAACCTGCAAAGTCCATCGAGGAATAATCATGAACATAGATCTTAACATGGGGGGTTCAATTTGGACCCCCAAACTAATAAAACAAATAGATATGGAGGTTTCATATAATTTTACTTCCAAAAAAGAATGGAAATAGGGGGAAGCAACCCATGGGAGTGCATAGTTTCCCCATGGGATCCTATCACTAACCAACTAAATAGGGATTTTGAATTGGTCCCCTAAAACTAGGTAACATTTTTTTGAAGGAAGTGAGATTATAACTAGAAAAACTTTCACACCTTCCTGAAAAATAATTTCTACTAGAATTAAAAGGGATTCCTCTAAAAATTATTTTTGATCCAAAAAACATATTGCTTTCAGAACCAACCAAAGTTATTACATGATCAAAATAACGAAATAAGGCCCAACTCTTGAATGTGAAATCTATAATCCTACTTAAATCATAAACAGAGCAAACAAATCCTAGGTCTAATAACCCTTTATACCAAAATAGATTTATAATGCCATCCCTACTAGTAAATCATTCATCCAAAGACTATATATTCAAAGTGTAAAACACACACTAACCAATGTTATCTCTAGCTCATCCCTCTAGCTTAGAATTAAAAGAGCATAAAGAGATAAAAACAAAATAACCTTTAGTTATGTATTTAAAATCACCAAATAATGAACCAAAAGCTTATTCATGGAGCCTAAACTCTATCTTTGTTAAGGTGTGGAGCTAAAAGCTTCACCAATGAGCAAATGCAAAGGTTGTTGTATTACATAATCATAAATTTCAGCCAGGGATCGACTAGAGGCTGCTAATGTTGGTTATGTATCGGCTGACGTTGGTCATGTGTAGAGTGACAGGGACCGACGTCGGTCACCTGTGCGTCCAGAAAGTCTATTTTTGTGGATGAACAGAATGTTTGCATGATTAGTTTAGCTAATAGTTGTAAGTCTGCATTTCTATTTTTGGCGGGACTATTTTGAACCCTTGATTAGGAGGTGTATCTAATGGTTGAGAATGCATAGCTCATGATCCCTAATCTTATATAATATGGATAGATCTTCATATCTTGTGTAACAGACAATTCAAGTAGCTGAATTGTGATTGTAATTGTGAGATAAAACTCTTGAGGGAAAGAGATCTATAAATCTAAGAGGTGTGGAAGAAAGAGAGATTTCTTCATTGTATTTCCTTTTGAGAAGAGTTTAATACAAGTTTTCATTGTTTCTTGTATCTCTTGTTCTTTGTTGATTCTAGTTTCTAGTTACTTATTACTTCTAATTAATTATGTGTTTAGTTGCTTGCACAATAGTAATCAATTGTTCTTGTTAGATCCTATCAATGGTATTAGAGCTCAGGTTCACTAACAGGTGGTTTCAGATCTGTTTAGTGTGTGTTGATTATAGGTCACTCATAGGGGTTTCTGTTTGAGTGGGAGTAAAGCAATGGGAGAAGAAAGTAAATTAAGAATGGAGAAGTTCAATGGCAAGAACTATCAATTATGGAGGATGCAGATAAAAGATTATCTGTATCAGAAAGATCTATACTTACCATTGGGTGGGGTTTCATGCAAACCCATAGATATGCAAGATGAAAAATGGAATGTTCTTGATAGAAAGGCTCTGGGATCCATAAGGTTGACCCTGGCATCTTCTGTGATATCCAACTTATCACAGGCAAAGTCAACGATAGAGTTAATGGATACTTTAGCAAATTTATATGAAAATCCCTCATCTTCAAATAAGGTATATCTTATGAATCAATTATTTAATTTTCATATGCAAGAAGGTGGATCTGTATCTACTCATCTAAATGATTTCCATGTAATAGTAAATTAGTTAAATTTAGTCAAAATAGTGTTTGATGATGAAAGTATGGCTCTCTTAATTGTATGCTCTTTACCAAAAAGTTGGCATAGTTTGGTAATGGCAGTTAGTAATATTGCATCTGCTACAAATATCTTGAAAGTAGATGATGTTGTTAGTGTAATCTTGAATGAAAAAATTTGTAGGAAAAGCACAGAGGAGACATCAGGTAATGCTTTAAGTATTGAAAGCAGGGGAAGGCAAAAAGAGAGGCACAAGCAAGGGAGATCAAGGTCTAAGTCAAAGATGAGCAATAGATCCAAATATAGAAATGGAAAAAGAAAGATAACCTACTAGAATTATGGAAAGAAAGGGCATGCAAAGAAAGATTGTTGGTTGAAGGTTAGAGAAGAAAATCAGCATGGAGGTAATAAAGAAGCAAAAGTTGCAGGTATTGTTGCACAAGATGCTTTTACACTTTCTTTGGATAATAGATTAGAATCTTGGGTTGTAGATTCTAGTGCTTCTTTCCATGCAACCCCAAATAGAGAATTTTTCAATGATTATGTCTAGGGAGATTTTGGAAAAGTCTATTTAGGGGATGATGAGCCTTGTAAAATTATTGGCAAAGGAAAAGTGCAGCTGAAATTGCAAAATGGCAACACATGGGTGTTAACAGATGTCATGCATGTACCCATCCTGAAGAGGATTCTAATTTCTATAGGAAAGTTGGGGGATGGGGGTTTCACAGTAACTCTCATAGCTAAATCTTGGAAGGTTTCCAAGGGTGCACTTGTTTTGGCCAAAGGTAAGAGAGTAGGTACTCTCTATTTATGTAATTGTATTACTGATTATTCTCCTTCTGTATTATCTACTTCAGATGTAGATGCAAAGTTGTGGCACCAGAGGCTTAGCCACATGAGTGAGAAGGGAATGACTATTCTTAAGTCAAAAGGTAAGCTTTCAAATTTGAAAAGCATAGATCTAGATTTCTATGAGCATTGTATTTTTGGGAAACAGAAGAGAGTGAGATTTCTCAAAACTGGGTCAACAAAGAAGAAGCACAAGTTGGAGCTTGGTCACACAGATGTGTGGGGACCAACTCAAGTAGCTTCTATTGGAGGATCACAGTATTATGTTTCTTTCATTGATGATGCTATAAGAAAGGTATGGGTTTATTGCATAAGGAAGAAATTTGATGTTTTTGACACATTTATGAAATGGAAAGCTTTGGTTGAGAATGAAACAGGTTTGACATTGAAGTGCCTTAGATCTGACAATGGTGGTGAGTACTACAGTTATAAGTTCAATATGTATTGTTATATGAATGGAATATGTAGGCAAAATATGATTCCAAGGACACCTCAACAAAATGGAGTTGCTGAAAGGATGAACAAAACAATACTAGAGCGTGCATGGAGTATGAGGTTGCATGATGGTTTGCCCTTATAGTTTTAGGCAGAAGCTATAGACACTACGGTTTACCTGATTAATAGAGGACCCTCTACTTCTCTGGATGGTGGAATTCTAGAAGAGGCTTGGACAGGTAAAAAGGTAGATCTTTTATTTCTCAGAGTTTTGGTTCTGAAGCTTTTGTGCACATTAATAAAGAAAATAGAAAGAAGCTGGATGCTAAGTCTATGAGGTGCACTTTTATTGGTTATGGCTCTAGAGATTTCAGATTCTAGTAGTGGAATCTAGGAACTAACAAAATTATTAGAAGCTGTGATGTTGTTTTCAATGAAAAAGTGATGTACAGTGATCAGCTCAAGAATCTGAACAATTTTGAGCAGGGCAATGGAGATTTGGATGAGGTGATGATCTAAAATGAGTTCATGGGAAAGAATTTTCACACTCAAGAAAACACAGACACCGACATCGGTCAAGAAGGAACCAACATCGATTGAATAGGAACCAACGTCGGTCAGACAGTGACTGACGTTGGTTAGGAAGGAATCGACGTCGGTCAGATGGAGTCGACGTCAGTTAGGTACATGCCTGGAGATGACCGAGATCGGTTACTGATAGAGAATTTGGGTGGATAGCAAGTAGTGAATGAGTCTCAGATGCCCATAAAGAGGTCAAAAAGGGTAAGTAAACCTCCAATTTGATATTCCCCTTCATTATTCTACTTATTGCTCACTAATAGTGGAGAACCAGAGAGTTTTGATGAAGCAATGCAGGTAGAAACCCAAAAATAGTGGGAGCTTGGTATGAGTGAGGAGATTGATTCCTTGAAAGAGAACCAAATGTGGGATTTGGTTGAGTTACCAGTGGGAAAGAGAGCACTAAAAAACAAATGGGTATACAGGTTAAAGGAAGGTGAGAATGGACAAATGAGACATAAGGCCAGGTTGGTAGTAAAGGGATTTGCATAGAAACCAGGTATTGATTTTGGTGAAATTTTTTCTCTTGTAGTAAAAATGACTTCTATTCAGACTGTATTGTCTTTAGTTGCTATTGAGGATTTGCATCTTGAGCATCTTGATGTTAAGACAATGTTTCTTCATGGAGATTTGGATGAAGAAATATATATGGATCAACCGAAGGGTTTTGAGGTCAAAGGTAAGGAGAAGCTTGTGTGCAGGTTGAAGAAAAGCTTATATGGTCTTAAGCAAGCTCTTAGACAATGGTATTTGAAATTTGATAGGTTTATGACTGAGCATGGCTACAGTAGATGTCAATCTAACCATTGTGTGTATTTTAAGAGATTGGATAATGGTAGATATATTATCCTGTTGCTGTATGTAGATGATATGCTTGTTGCAGGTTCACACATGCAAGATATTTCTAAGCTTAAGGTAAAATTAGCTCACACATTTTTCATGAAGGATTTGGGAGTAGCAAAGAAAATCCTTGGCATGAGTATTAAGAGAGACAGGAAAAATCACAGGTTGATTTTGTCTCAAGAGGATTATGTGAACAAGGTGTTGAAAAGGTTTAATATGCAAGATGCAAAACTGGTATGTACACCTATGGCTGGACACTTCAAGCTGAGCAAAGATCAGTGTCCTTATTCACATGATGAGGTAGAGTACATGAGTAGAGCTCCATATGCTTCTGTAGTTGGGAGATTAATGTATGCAATGGTATGTACTAGGCCTGATATTGCCCAAGCAGTAGGAGTTGTCAGTAAGTTTATGGCCAATCTAAGGAAGGAACACTGGAAAGCAGTTCAGTGGATTCTCAGATATCTAAGAGGGACCAGCAGTAGGCATTTGTGCTATGGAGGGTCAAACACTTCTCTACATGGATATGTAGATGCGTATATGGTAGGTGATTTGGATGGTAGGAGAAGCACCACAGGTTATGTTTTCATTGTTGGTAGAATGGCGGTTAGCTAGATTTCAAAGTTGTAGAAGGTTATTGCCTTGTGTACTATAGAGGCATAATACATTGCAGTCACAGAGGCTAGCAAAGAAATAATATGGATGACACAGTTCATGGAAGAGTTGGGAAAGGAGCAAGAGAGTTACAGATTATACAGTGATAGTCAGAGTGTAATTCATTTGGCAAAGAATTCAGCCTTTCATTCAAGAACCAAACATATACAGCTTAGGTACCACTTCATTAGATAGGTATTGGAGGATGGTGAGTTGAAGCTGGAAAAGATCCATACAGATAAGAACCCTGCTGATATGTTAAAAAATTTGGTAACTAAAAAGAAGTTGAATCTTCATTTAACTTTTGTTGGTCTTCAATATTGAGCTTAAAGATGGAAAAGCTAAAAGATGTTGTTGTATAGGTACAAGTGTAGCTATTTATCTCCAATTGGGAGATTGTTAAGGTGTGGAGCTAAAAGCTTCACCAATGAGCGAATGCAAAGGTTGTTGTATTACACAGTCGTTGATGTCGGTTAGGGATCGACTGGAGGCTGCTGATGTCAGTTATGGATCAGTTGACGTTGGTCATGTGCAGACTGACAGGGACTGACGTCGGTCACCTATGCATCTAGGAAGTCTATTTTCATGGATGAACAAAATGTTTACATGATTAGTTTAGCTGTTAGTTGTAAGTCCACATTTCTATTTTTGGCAGGACTATTTTGAACCCTTGATTAGGAGGTGTATCTAATGGTTGATAATGTATAGCTCATGATCCCTAATCTTATATAATAGGGATAGATCTTCATAGCTTGTGTAACAGACAATTCAAGTAGCTGAATTGTGTTTGTAATTGTGAAAGAAAACTCTTGAGGGAAAGAGATCTGTACATCTGAGAGGTGTGGAAGAAAGAGAGATTTCTTCATTGTATTTCCTTTTGAGAAGATTTTAATACAAGTTTTCATTATTTCTTATATCTCTTTTTCTTTTCTGATTTTAGTTTCTAGTTACTTATTACTTATGATTAATTCTGTGTTTAGTTGCTTACACAATAGTAATCAATTGTTCTTGTTAGATCCTATCAATCTTGACCACCTCCAGTAGATTCCCTTGATGCTATGTGAAAAAGTGCCTTTTTGGATCAAATAAACCAGATCATAGAAAGTGACTCATTGCCTAATTGGGCTAGACCGCCCAAATAGGCTCTCAAATTAAAATAGATGGTATAATATTCCCCTTAAATGAAACATTCAATGTTATGAGGAATAGAAGCTCTATTTGAAGCATTCTACTTGACAAATCTTGGGTCTTCGCACCCATATAAACTAAAGCTTCCCCAAGGGGGAAAAGCCTTTGCCATTTAGAGTTAAAAATAGATCCACATTGCACTAAAAATAGTTAAGGTGGGTACATATCCCTCCCATAAAAAATAGTTAAGATCACATCCAATAGGGCCAAAGATACATGATGGGCACCACTCCTTCCATTCTTTCCTAAAAAAAGGGCATACAAACAAAGTAGTTTCCACCAAGAGACCATAGTTGACCAACTCCACCCTATTCACACAAACCAAATATAGATCTTGAGTACTCTCTCCATCATCAACATCCTCTCTACCTTCATCTGTAGTTTCTCACCCATTACCACAATTCAAAATTCCTCTACTCCTTCCTCTATCCATTGTCTGTTGGTTTATTTATTTATATAGTTATAACAAAATATGTAATGAATATTGTTTAAGTGATGATGCCATCTTATGATTTAAAATATTATAAATGGTACATGTATCCATTTATTTTGAGATGTGTCATATACATGTACATCCCAAACCTAAAAATAGGGGTATATTATCTTCTATATTAGAAGGCACACAACAAAGAGTTATAATACACTTCATTCTATATTGGAGATGTTCACTAGATAGTTACAACACATTATTATACTTTATTATAAGTTTGGAGGCATACAAAAAATAATTGTAATACACACATTAATTTGTCTCCTCAGTGAGATATAAATTCAAAGATGGTAAAAAATCCTTAGAGGCAACATCAAGGTTTTCCAATAAAACTTTGTGTTTTTTTGTACTTTTCATTTTACTAAGTGATTTCAATATTTTCTTAATTTTTGATGCATATATACATTGATCTATTTGTAAATGTTTTATTTATGTTTAAAAAAATAAACATGTTAAACTTACTCACTCGACTTCCAAAGGTTGGGATTAGACAACCAAAATAAATATGAGTCAATTTATATAATGACCAGGTTGAATGGATTGAATAGGTTGGGATACCCTTTCAATATTATAGACTCTATGTAATGAAGGGTGTGATAATTTTTATAGTTATTATTATACTATGTCATAGTGTTAATTTAATTCAATAAATTATTTAGTGATGAGGGATATTGAATATCCAAAATCTAGAAGGACTAGATAGATTAACACTTGGTCAATCTTGCTTTTTTGAATGGAAAAGTGTTGTGTTAAATTACCATTATTATTTTTACAACTCAATTGGGTTGTTATTATTTAGGAAATTCCATTCACAAAATTGAATAACTAATATGAGGCTATTCTCCAAGATGAAAATTTTAATAAAACATGGAGGTTAATTAATTGATGATCTAAATAATGAATTTTCATAGCTAATTGATATTTTTATAATCTATTTTACTCATATAGTGACTCAATTGATAAATTGATATATGAGTGAATGGGAATGAGTTAAAAACTTCTAGAAAGAGCTCAGAGTCAATATTTTTTGTGTGTTTTTACCTAAATTAGGGAGACTACATTTTGGAAAGTTCATATCCTATGTGAATGCTCTTATTATAAGAGCACCATTCAAGGATGTGGGATTAGAAAAGTAAAATGGATAAATATCTATATGAGGTTATAGTTTTTAAAATATTATTTAAGCTTAGTATCACTATAGGGTAGATCATTGTAGCTTATTTATTCCAAAATAACTAAGCATATTTATAATGAATTCTAAGCTACAGTGATTTGGTTTAAAAAAGAGAAAATGAGAAGAGTAGGGTAAAAATAAAATGAGTGATTTCTTGTTTTAGCCTCAAACATTATAAAAACACATCAATTGAAATTGAGTATTTATTCAAACTAATATAAAGTGCAAAATAGCCTAAGCTCAAATTTCACTATATACTAGACAAAATTTGAAGGAATGATGTAAAGAATAACAAGAAAGAACCAGGTTTACTTTAAATATTTACTACTATAATCAAATAGCATTTTCACATCTAAATATAGAGAAAAATGAAGTGATTAAAATCTAAGATCCTTCAACTATCTAACATGTGCACAAATTAGAAACCTTGTGATTAAAGATGCAACCCAAAATTTAAAGAAACTATTGAAATTTAAAACATAAAACTTGCAGTTGAGAGAAAAGCTATATTAACAATTGACACATCAATATAGACAATATTTGAAAAATTCCTTGATTATATTAATTGATTCAAGTGTACAAAATTTACTCAAAAATCTCCCCCTTTTACAAATGGTAATACATGCTTTTTATAGAAAGATAAGGTAGTATATTGGTTTGTTATAAGATACAACTATACAAAATATAAGGATACTTGTCCTTCTTAAGAAAGCTCTAGAATACATTTATTTCTCAAAATTGGATTGACCTAGAGGAAATATGCTAACAAACTAGCATATGTATTACAAAATAATATTCCCTATTTCAAATATTATAATGATTTTCAAAAATGAATATTAACTAAGTTGGTGGCCCCATTGATGAAGGATCTCCTTGTTGGTCAAGTTCCATGGCCCTCTGATGTTGTTCTTTGATAAGATCTAGGTCCATAGATGGCTTCATAAGTTAGACCTCTTCTTTATCAGCTAGGTCATCTAAGTCCCTATCATCTCGAGGCATAGCTTCTTTGATGCTCCTAGATTTTGTAATCTTTTCCTCTACCCTGAAGATCATGCCTAGAATCCTACCATTGTCACTATCTAATCTAGCCTAGCTCTTGCTCTTTACTTCACTCATCACTAAAATGACTCTATGCTTATACTATGTATCATTAATAATCCTCAGGGTTGTAGTCTTGGTAGGATTTGCTAGCATAGTTCCCAAGAACTACTCAATCCTAGTGATCAAATACTTATCATCAGCTAGGAGTCTACCAAATTCTTTGTCCATATACTTAGACCCTAAATTTTGTCCACTACTATTCCCAGTATGGCATTTTGGTGAGCTAGGCTAATAGATTTGAATTTATGAACCTTGCTCCTAATTATAATACTAATGAAGTCCCTTATCTTGGTCTCCACCTCTTTCCATTATGTTATTAACCCTTTAGCTACATCACCTTGTTGGCTTAATGCATCCTACCTCCGCCTTATTGATTTCAAAGAATCAAACAAATCAAAGAATGAATCCTCAAACATGTTTATTATGGCATTAAACACTAATAAAATGGCCTATGTCTCTAAATTTTATTTTTCATTTTCCAAGTTTTGGATTTTAAGCTTCATTCCTTAGATGTTAGCTCCAACTTGGTCATTGTGAACCTCTGGTAGGATTTTAATATCATCCTAATGGATAGGAGCCTCACCAAGTTACTACCCTCCAATTAGGGTTAATATTTTAAAAGTTTCAACCTTCTAGAAGGTGAAGTCCTTAGTTCTTACCATGGCCTTCCTTGTAGTGACCCTCTCTAGTCTAGCTATCTCTAGATTGAACTACATAGCGATGGATGTTTTTCTAAATTTTGGAGGCTCTAAGACCTCTACCCTTGTGTTACTTGATGCTCTTATCACATCCATTTTCTTTCTCTTTGGCCTTGTAGTGGTTATAGTTCTTATTTCTTCTTGTTCCTTTATTAAAGCCCTGATCTATGGCTTGATTTCTTCATGAACATCCACATTGATAGATTGGGTCAAGGGCCAAGAGTGCAAGTGGGAAGGGATATTTTGTATATTTCCATACATGAACCAATTAGGGATGATTTTTCCATGAATGGGGAACTCTTCACTAAATAGGTTGATCTCACTTATGGGATGAGTGAGAATCAACCTTTGTCTCTTCTTATTTTTTGGTTATGCCACTAGGACTATATCAAGTGTTATTTCCTTCCATTTCTCTTACTCATCTTGCTCTACTTAAACCTAAGATTCTTCAACCTATGCTTCTTCTTCCTTAGATACATATTCTTTAACAAGATCTTTGAAGGCACCTTCTATTATTTCATCAAGCTCAAGGGAAATCAACTCTAAATGCTCAATTGGGGATGGTGGTCTCTGAGGGGGAGCTAAGGATGAAGACCCATCACCATGTCTCTCCTTCATATTTTCCTTTCCATGTCTCTATAAAATTTGTCCTTGAGGTTATGGTTTCTCTAACTGAGGTTGTTCTTGGGGTGGCCTAGAGGGTCTAAGCAACACATGGTATTAGAGGGGATGCATTTGCCATATGTCCCCTATTTATTTGTTATCATTTTTTAGTCTATGTATAAGCTTGAGGTTGGTTCCCTTAAACTTACCCAATACTTCTTCAAGGTTACTAGCCTTTATGTCTAAAGTATCACGAGGGCCCAGTTCATGCTCATAGACTGGTTTGGGAAATTACTTGTTCTTTAAACGTGGGCCTACCACATTCTTATGATCACACTATCTAAGATCATCTAATTGAAATTAAAAAGAGTATTTATGTCAAGATATGGTGTCCACCTACTTATAATATTTTAAAATTGTTCTTCCTATGGTCAAAGGAAAGAGATGGAGAAGACCTTTCCTTTTTGCCTTTCAAACTCCATCAACACCATGAAGAAGTTGGGATGCAATTTCTTATTATACTAGCTTAGGAGGAACATAGATTGGAAACCTATAGGGTTGGGTTAGAATTCCCTCAATTATAATAACTATGCAATATGGATAAAACCTAAGCATGGAAATCCATATGATGGCCTCCACCAATATAGGATAGACACAACCACATATGAATTGCATATGGTGCCTATATTTGAGGATTTGTAGTTTTAATTAGTGGTAAGAGATGGTGGTTCTACCTTCAAGATACTAGTTCTTGATGCTAGGGATATTGGTGAAATCAATTAGGGCATACAATAAGTAAGACATCATGTAAAATTTATTACTTGTCTTCCTTTTAATTATAGTGAATTATTTCCCTAGGAAGGCACTGATCATATCTCTAATTGGAGGAACAAGCTCTTTCTCCACCATAACTTAAACATAGGACACCAAAGTTTTACTAACATAAGTGGTGATAGGGGCTCTAGATACTCTATTTAATAAGTCCATGATAACCTTAATCCCTTCCTTAAACTATATAATGGGGATATTTCCTTAAAAATCCTAAAAGACATGGTTTCTTTAGATCAACTGTGGTATGAGGATGGTGTTTAGGTCATGCTCAGTGGTCCATATTTAAATTATGGGTAGGTCCACATTCGATTTTAGGATCTTGTAGTGACTTTCAAAGGCTAGTGGGGTAATTTAGGCTACTCCATTATAGGTTACCTCATAGATGATCCAATCACCATCAATTATACAATTAATGAAAATTTGAGCAAGGACATTAATGTAGTGAAGTACCTTTGGTTTGAAAACTACATGGTGGAGGCTAGCCATTTGAATCACAACTAGGTCATAATACTTTCTTCTTACCATGGTAGTCCTCTGCTTCTCCTTGGTAATGGGTTTCATCTCCTCTATGGTGAAGAAGAGTTTGGACAAATTTATATTTCCATTGTTTGTGGCTTTGACATCTATCTCTATATCCTTGAAAACCTTTCCTTCATTGTCCATAGATACGTATAGTTCTATCTCATCTTGTAATTATTGTCTTTGAGCTACCATGGCTTTTGTGCTTGTCAATGCTTCACAATTATATTTCAATTGGTCTTTGTGCTTAACTCTTCTATGCTCAAATCATAATTAAGCTCTTCTCAAATTAAATTATGATTAACTGAGTTCACTTAGGGTCTCTTTTATGTAAATTTTAGGGTTTCAAAGATTTAATGGTGGTAACTCATTTATAATTCAGATCATACATGCTTTAGATTTGATTTAGACATTTGCCTTTATAATTTTACATTTTGAGGAACACAAGACCTCTTATTTTATCATTTTCATGCTTGCATGGTGATTATGTGGCATCAATCTATAACCTTTCATGGAATTTTTCATAAATGCTTTTTGAATCACTAGCCATTGGCATTTAAAAATGAATTTTTATTTCACACCATTGGATCATCCTTCCATGATAAAACACAATCTGTTGATTATGATATAGTCTCTCATTCATTATTGGCTATTTGGTACCAATGCCCTATGTTTGTGCCATTTGTCACCTCCACAAGGCTTTCAAGTTCCTCTGAAAAGTCTTTGGTGATTTTTCACTATTGGATCAAGGACTGTGATGAAGTGTAAACTATTAGATCCTTTATCAATCACCTTTGATCATGCTTTCACCATTCATAAAGCCTATAGGTTCTAACAAAGCTCCATTGAAAATTATATGGGGTATTCACACCATTGGATCATCCTTACATGATAAAACATGATCCATTAATCTAAAAATATGTACGAGTTTTAAGTTATCACATAGACATAAAAGAACTTAGAATAAAATGTTTTTATCTAAGTCTATCACATATTAATACACACAAATATACTTAGTTCAAAGCATTTTATGCTAAATTTTAAGTCAAAGAACCAGGCAGGGACTTAGGTTTTAAATACATTAGGATAAGGTTCATTTTGTGTTTATTAAACATGAAATGAACTTTAGGCTAAAGTGTTTATACCTAAGTCTCCTAGATTTATAAAAAAGGGGACCATGGATAAATATTTTGATCACATAGAACATTCTCAAAGGGTCCAAAATGATATAATGATCTAGTGCCAAATAGAGTTTCATTGCATTAATAAACACACTAAAACCTTTGATTAGAAGCATTTGGTCTAAGTTCTATGTCACATATATTCTTTTAAATAAGACTCAGTATAATTCTATAGCCTAAGGTTCATGTTATTTAAATAAAATTCAATGGGGACCTTAAGGTATAGACTTAGACTAAGTTCATTTTGCATATACTTAGACCATAAAACCATTTCAATATTTGAAGTTCAAAGATTTTCAGTATTTGAGCATCCTTCAAGGGCTTCCATTAGTTTGAAAGGTAGTTCATGATATTTTTATAAACATTTTAGAATTCACCTTAGTCTTAAGTAAAATAATTCATTAGCTTAAATTTGATGATCTTACAGACGTCAAATATGTCCTTACATATTCAAATGATAGTCATGAAAATGTCAATTTTAAGCTTGTGAATTTCTTGGCTTTGATGGGCTTAAAGTTGATAGTCAAGTAAATGTCAAACACATCCTTATAGATGTCAAATAATGGTCACATGAATGTCAAATTTATGTTCATCAAACTCCTATGTTCCAATTTGAGAGTGCCACTTGGTACCTCCATGGGGCCTCCTAGGATCTCAGTCCCAATTCACTCCATTAGATCAAGAATCATGATGAAGTGAGAGTTATTCGATCATGATCCAAGAGAATGCTCATGATTAGTCCCTTATATTTTTTGGGCCCCTTTGATTTTAATCTTTGAACATGGGAGTGTCACATGGTAGCTCCATGAATCTCTTGGGCTTTTGACTTTTCAACAATGACTTCACTCTGTCTGATCATTAGCCATGATGAAGTGAGAACCATTGATTAGGATCTAAGTGCTTGTTTGTGATTGGTTCAAAGAACCAAGTTCTTATCTTTGTCAAGATTTTTTATATCATTTGAATGAGAGGTAGTGATAAAGTGTGGATCATTAGATATTACGAGTTACATGTATTTTAAGTTAATACCCAGGCCTTCTTCACTCTATTGGATCAAGATCCTATGATGATGCATGGATCATCAGATCTACAAAGATGCAATGAAATTAAGTTAGGACCCAAGGTAAAGTAAATACTTAGACTAAAGTGTTAAGGCTAAAGTATCATTCATATTAATAAATATGTCAGGGCCCTAGGATTAAAAATTTTAGCTAAAAAGCTAACAAAGGGACTATGGATAAATAAAAGGGACCTTATAAAACCACAAAATAGACTTGGTTAGAAACAATAAGGAACTAATGGGGAAGATAATAAAGGGGACCAAATATTTTTATGCTAAAGTTTAAGTTGTGTTAAAAAACATGACTAAGCTTTAAACATGAAATTTGTGCTTAAGTCCAAAATGAATTTAAAAGGCTCCCACTAATTAATTCCTTCCAAATTCAAATTTCAATTGAGGGTTTATGCCAAGGTTTTAGAACATGAATCCATGATCAAGGATGTAATAGAACCTATGACTTAAATACATGAAGACTAATTATTATCAATGTTAGGTAAGTTTAAAATAAACCATAAATCAATAATCAGTTTTGATAGAGTGGATGATATTCAAATTCTAAATAATATCTAAAACATGCCATACTTACAAGGTTAAGATTCAAAACAACTCAAGGGTTCTAATTTTCAAAAAATGGGGTATGTTGACCTCAATAAATGGTGATTTCCAAGGGAAACATAGCAATATGTTAAAACCTAGAGACTCTTGTGTAGACAAAAAACTAAGTCATCCACTTTATTTGATATATGCCATTATCTAGATCAGTTTATGGTTGAAACAAACCTTTTACTTGAAAAATTGGGATCAAAATGAAGGCATAATCATATTGTGTGTGCTTTGATTCCTCTTACTATTTTCCATGGGATTCAGGAGATAACTTTTAGGTTACTTATCTTTAATCATTAACAATGACTTAAAACATGTTTAGATATTCATTAAGAACCATGATTTTAGCTCAAGGATGGCTAGGGCATTACTATGCTACTATCCAATCATTTATAGCCCCATAGAGATGCCTTTGGTTCCACTCAAGGCCTTACTCCATTACTATCCAAGCATCCATAGCCCCAGTGGAGGTTACTAGAATCACCTATGCCTAAAAATATTTTGATTTTTCATTACAGTCTTATTTTTATATTTTTTAGTTTTTTTATACTTTCAGAAAGGTTGGAAGACAGGATAGCTAGGTTTAAATATTTGGGCAAGTGTTTGATCCTCAAAAAATTACCTATGATTTCAACCATTATACCAAACAAGGATGTTTGTTAAGTGCAAGCATGACTATTCTTCAATAAATTAATATTTCATCTTACAAGTGCAAATATTATTAAAACCAACCAATTCACTCCATTAGATCAAGAATCATGATGAAGTGAGAGTTGTTCGATCAAGATCCAAGAGAATGTTCATGATTAGTCCCTTATATTTTGTGGGCCCCTTTGAATTTAATCTTTGAACATGGGAGTGTCACATGGTAGCTCCATGGATCTCTTGGGCTTTTGACTTTTCAACAATGACTTCATTCTGTCTGATCATTAGAAATGATGAAGTGAGAACCAATGATTAGGATCTAAGTGCTTGTTTGTGATTGGTTTAAAGGACCAAGTTCTTAGCTTTGTCAATATTTTTTATATCATTCGATTGAGAGGTAGTGATAAAGTGTGGATCATTATATATTATGAGTTACATGTATTTTAAGTTAAGACCCAGACCTTCTTCACTCTGTTGGATCAAGATCCTATGATGTTGCATGGATCATCAGATCTACAAAGATGCAATGAAATTAAGTTAGGACCCAAGGTAAAGTAAATACTTAAGCTAAAGTGTTAAGGCTAAAGTATCATTCATATTAATAAATATGTCAGGGCCTTAGGATTAAAAATTTTAGCTAAAAGGCTAACAAAGGGACTATGGATAAATAAAAGGGACCTTATAAAACCACAAAATAGACTTGGTTAGAAAAAATAAGGAACTAATGGGGAAGATAATAAAGGGGACCAAATATTTTTATGCTAAAGTTTAAGTTGTGTTAAAAAACATGACTAAGCTTTAAACATGAAACTTGTGTTTAAGTCCAAAATGAATTTAAAAGGCTCCCACTAATTAATTCCTTCCAAATTTAAATTTCAATCGAGGGTTTATGCCAAGGTTTTAGAACATGAATCCATGATCAAGGATGCAATAGAACCTATGACTTAAAGACATGAAGACTAATTATTAGCAATGTTAGGTAAGTTTAAAATAAACCATAAATCAATAATCAGCTTTGATAGAGTGGATGATATTCAAATTCTAAATAATATCTAAAACATGCCATACTTATAGGGTTAAGATTTAAAACAACTCAAGGGTTTCAATTTTCAAAAAATGGGGTATGTTGGCCTCAACAAATGGTGATTTCCAAGGGAAACATAGCAATATGTTAAAACCTAGAGACTCTTGTGTAGACAAAAAACTAAGTCATCCACTTTATTTGATATATGCCATTATCTAGATCAGTTTATGGTTGAAACAAACCTTGCACTTGAAAAATTGGGATCAAAATTAAGGCATAATCCTATTGTGTGTGCTTTGATTCCTCTTACTATTTTCCATGGGATTCAGGAGATAACTTTTAGGTTACTTATCTTTAATCATTAACAATGACTTAGAGCATGCTTAGATATTCATTAAGAACCATGATTTTAGCTCAAGGATGGCTAGGGCATTACTATGCTACTATCCAAGCATTTATAGCCCCATAGAGATGCCTTTGGTTCCACTTAAGGCCTTACTCCATTACTATCCAAGCATCTATAGCCCTAGTGGAGGTTACCAGAATCACTTATGCCTAAAAATATTTTGATTTTGCATTACAGTCTTATTTTTATATTTTTTAGTTTTTTATGCTTTCAGTAAGGTTGGGAGACAGGATAACCAGGTTTAAATATTTGGGCAAGTGTTTGATCCTCAAAAAATTACCTATGATTTCAACCATTATCCCAAACAAGGATGTTTGTTAAGTGCAAGCATGACTGTTCTTCAATAAATTAATATTTCATCTTACAAGTGCAAATCTTATTAAAACCAAATTTAGGTTAATACAATATTCAAGTTCTCATAAAATAGTTAACCTATTCATTAGTCTTTACTAGTTTCATCAAATAATAACATGAGGCTCACATTTTAGAACCATGGTCAGCATATGTATTAGGTTTATACCTTCATTTATAATTTATGGGACTTCAAACAACTAAACAAACTTTGAGCTCAAGGTTTTCCAAAAGAACTTATTAGAATCAAGGAACAAGGCAAGATAAGCAAACACACAAGTAGAAAGTAGAAAAGCAAGACACAAAGGGAAATAAACAAATATACACATGTTTATATATAAAAAATGGATAGGAAGGAAAGAACTAAAAGAAACTAACTAGCCTACCTACACTAAGCCTAACCATCTTACAATTTTTACTCCATAAAGATTTCAGGTGGAGCAACAGAGAAGTAACGCTTGAAGTACTACCCATTGGTGGGTAGTATGAAATCTACTCCCTATAAGTCTTTAAGATTAAAGGTGTTGTCTCCTAAGGTGTTTGAAATATGGTAGGGACCAATCCATAGAGGTGTGAACTTGACATGTTTGCCCTTAGGATCAGATGTTTTTTTCCCAAAGGAGAGCTAGGTCCCCTTGTTTGAACACCTTGATATTTGATCTTTTGTCAAACTATCTATTTACTATGGTTTGATGTTTTTTAAAGTCTATAAAATCTTTCTCCCTTGCATCCCCCATCTAAATTATATCTAACAATCTTGACTCTACAATCTCCTAAATTTATTCCATGTATTCTTGGATGAATTTATATGTAGCCAACCTGAGGGTGATAGGAAAGATTGGTTCTTGGCCATACACCAACATAAATGGTGATGCTTTCAAGGCTTTCTTAATTCTGATCCTACTTACCCATAAGGCATATTTGAGTAGCTTATGCCAAGTCTTTGGCTTGTCTACAATAGACTTCTTGATTACCTTCATTAGTTTCTTGTTGGTATACTCAAACACTCCATTTCCTTAGGGATAATAATTGAATGAGAACTTAAGACAAATACCATTATCACAAGCCCATTCTATCATCTTAATGGATATAAATGCATATCCATTTTCATATACTAGAGATATTAGATTTCCAAATCTGGTATATATGTTCTCCTCCAAGAAACTAATAACTTCCTTAATCCTAAATTTTTTTGTGGCTATAGCTTCAATCCACCTTATGTAATAATCTATAATAGTTAGGACATACTTGTGACCTTTAGAAAAATTGGGGTTGATCACCCCAACAAAATCCAATCCCCATTGAGTAAAGGGTTTGTCAACCATAACTGGTTGTAAAGGCATGGCTGCCTTTGGTTCTTTTGTGATAAAAATATTACATGAGCGACATTCCCTTACATGCTTATGGGCATCTTTGAAAATAGTTGGCTAATAATAGCTAGCTCTAAGGATTTTATGGGCTATGGTTCTCCTATATGGATGTCTACTGCCAAGTTTTTCATGGAAGGTACTCATGATCTAGATGGTTTCTTCTTGTGGGACACATCTCATGTAGATTCCATCAAAGTTAATTTGATAAAATATCCCATATTTGATCAGATAATGGGTTTTTTTTAACCTTAATTCCTTCTTTTGCTCCCTAGATAGTCTTGTAGGAAAAGTACCATTGATTAGTAAATGTATTATAGAATCATAACACTCACTAGATTGAAAATTATGTTGATCAACTTGCATAATAATTATCTTAGGGTTGGTATTAGTAATCATTTGGATCAATGACACCTTACTAGTTTTATTATTTTCATTTCTATGTCATACTCCTAAAAAATTGGCATCCACTTACCTATGTGTTCTCCAAGCTCATTTTAGCTTAACATAATCTTTGTAGTAGGGTTAGGAAGAATAGCATGCACCTTGATATAGTGCCTAAATTTTTTTATTGCCTTGACTAATGCATATGCCTAATTATCAATTAATGAATAGTTTAACTCAACATTCTTAAATTTAGTACTCATGAAAACAATTTGGTGATGACACCCATCAATATTTTGAGTTAAAACTATAGCCATAGTATGGTTAGATACAAAATGGTAGAGATAGAAGTCTTTTGAAAAGTTAGGACTTATCAAGACTGAATCTTGGCTAATGGTTGTCTTTATATCATTGAATTCCTTCTTAGACTCTTCATTCCAAGTGACCTTGGCATATTTCTTTAGTGTGTCATTCAATGGCTTGACAATCTCTACAAAACTAGAGATGAACTTTATTACAAAGTTTATATTACCAAAAAATGACTTTAGCTCTTTTTTACTATTTAGAGGCTCTATTCTAGATATGGACTCTACTCTTTTAGGATATATAGAAATCCCTCCTTAGTTATTACAAAACCCAAAAATTTTCCTTCAGTAACGCAAAAGATACTTTTCTTAGGGTTTAAGGAAATTACGTACCTTTTACATCTCTCAAAAACTTGTTTTAAGTACATAAAGTGATCTTACCTATTTTTAGAAAAAACTATTAGATCATCCATATATATGATAATACACTTACCAATTAGGCCTTGGAAGGCATGATCAATATCCCTTTGAAAATTATCCCCTACATTTATTAATTTGAAAGCATCCTTTTGTAAACAAAGGTCCCCCACTTGGTTGTGAACATTATTTTCATCCTATCTTTCCTATCAACCAACCCTTGGTTTTAACCTAAAAATACATCAAGGAAAGACATCATAGCTAAACCTAAAATAATTTGAATAACATGGTCAAGAGAAGGAAGAGGATATTTATCATTTTTAGATGCTTTATTCAAGTTTCTAAATTCAATACAGAGTCTAATCTCACCATTCTTCTTCTTGACTGGCACCAACTTAGCCACCTAGGTATAATACCTAATGGGAAAGACTATCCTAGCATCTAGTAATCTCTTGACCTCCTTAAATATTATTGGTTTTAAGATAGAGTTTATAGGTCTCTATTTCTATTTGAAGGGCTTACAGCTTTCTTTAAGGGGTATAATATGGGTGATGACCATTGGATCAAAGATCTTTAGGTTATCATAAGACCATGCTACGACATCCTTATACATGGTTAAAAACTCTTTGGCCTTCTTATTCTCAATATTTTTGTAGGATTTTCCCACATTCACTAGTTTGGGTTGATCTTAGGGACCAAGATACATTTCATTATAGTCCTTCCCACTTCTTCGAGAATCTTAGAAACCTCAGGGTGTTTATCCTAGTCAAATAGGTTCTCTAAAGCAATCATCCCTTTAGGGATTTTATTGTCACTTAAATGAATGACTTTACCATCAAATTTGTCATCCCTAATTGAATTTTCATTAGTATCATCAATGATCTAAGCCTTAAATTCTCCAAAATTAGTTATGAAATATAATATATGTTGATCATCACTAAAGACCTAGAAATGATTCACATTATTAGGTACTGAAGGACAAGGGATCAACTCAAAGCTGAAGTTAGGTGAGTCTTGGTTGGGCATGAGGTTAGCTACAGTAGATGTCAACTCATTAGTAGCTTGGTTTTTTTCTCTTGGAATGTAAATAATGCCAAAGGCATCAAAGGACTCAATTAGATCCCAGGCCCTAAACTTATACCTTTTACGATATGAGATCTTGCACATTCTACGAATAACATGATTACTTTTATGATCACATACCTTTATAGCCTCTAGGGTGAAAACCCCTAAGTTTGTGTCAATAATGTTAACCCTTTCATTCACATTTTTTTAATCAATGATCATGTGCTTCATCCTTATCTCTCTCTCAATCTTGATTTAGTTTGGCACTCCCTTCCATGGTAGCCATAAATTTGATAAATCTTTAGACATGTAGTCATTCAGAGCCTTGGTCCATTCCCTACTTAAAAATATTCCATACACATCAAGAATGTCAACAACTTGGATATAATCAAATTAATGCACTCTAGGCTTAGAAGCTAATTTCATATGAACATTTAAAAGTTCCCTAATTACCTTAAATCTAGATTTATCTAAGTTACAACTCTATCAGACTTAATAGGAGTTAATCCAAGTTGTTTTCAAATACATATTGGCATGATATTGGTGGATGCTTTGGAATCTAACAAATAATTATGAAAATTCTTATGAAACATCCTGATAGTGACTAGGAAAGGAGGAGACTATGCCTTAACTTTTTATATAGTCACATTATCATGGTTAGCCTTAGGTGGCTTATTGGATTTCTTTGATAGTGATTTTAGAAAGAGGTCGCTTTACTCTGTAATCTATATTAGTTCATGTAAAGTGTTGTTAACCTTTATCTTATTCATATCCTCAACAATGTTATATCCAATTTTATTAGAAGAACTAGGAATATCAATATCAGGCTTAGAGGTACTCTCTTTAGGTGGCTCTAGATTATTGCTTGAAGAAGTTTCAGGAGGAGTTTGAAAATTATTTAGAGGCATTAAGGTAGTCAAGGGCTACAATTGCTCTCTATTCTTCAAGAGATAAATCTTATTCAAGAATTGTTGCAAGGCTTGGATCTCCTTAGGGATCTCATTAGGTTCATTTTCCTCTTGAAAGGGGAAATCAAAGGTCTCCACCATAAAGGCTTGATCAGATGATTTGGATCTTGAGGCACCTGGACCACTATCCTTATTAGGGACCACTTAAAATGTGTCTAATTCTTCCTAAAAAGCCTCAAAAGCCTTGAAAAATTCTATACAGTCAATCTTTCCATGCTTCGCTATGAAATGTACCCTATAATAATTAGGTAATGTAATATAAGTAAGATTAATGTCCATAGTCTTATTTCTAGATGATGGTTCTATTGGCTAGATTTTATGCACAGCTTAAAACCTAGGCAGTCATGAGATAAATCTCCTTCATTTAATGGTGAAGCTCTCATTTGTTTTATTTATCTACTCTTGATTAATCTATATCTAAAACCTATTAAATTAAATTTAAATTACTTTATTTTGGGGGTATTACTTTAATCTCTTCATTCATGAACCATAACAAAGAGATTCTACAGCAAGTAAGTAACTGGTTTCAAGAATTTTGAAAGAATATGGATAGTAAGAAAAGAATTATAGTATTTGAGGAAATAGAGTTTGCATTTCATAATAGATAGATTTTTTAGAGTCTATTATATCCATGCAAGTAGATAAACACTTTAAAAGAGATAACTTTTTATAAAATAACTTAAGAAAACTAAGAATTCAATTCAAATTTAAGGGTAATACAAAGTTTACCATTTTATCTTCATATAACACATGAAATAATTCCCATTAGACACAAAGTTCTTTAAAAAAATCCAATTATCTTCTTATTCAATTCCAGTATAACTCATACAAGAAAATCTAATTATCTAAAACATAAATTGTTGGATTTCTTAAACTTGTATAATTTTCCATCTTTTCTTCTTTGCCAAAAATTTGTCATCCTTTTGACACGTAGGCTAGCATTCATATTTATAAAAATCTAAAACTAGAATACAAATAGGAAACAATTTCTTTAATTTCACTTGTGATGTGCTAAAAATGTAAACCGTTGAATGACAACTTCCTCAAAAATCTCCTTTGTGTCATGCAGTGATCAGTGTCAAGTAGCCTTCTTCATTATTCTTGTTTGATTTGAATACAAATTCTTTGCCTATAGTGAAAAACTAGATGAAATATTTTAATTTCACAAAAGACTTCAAGTAAAGACACTTTGAATAAAAATCAGAGAGGGAAAGTGAAAGAAAAGACAAAATCTACTTCAATCTTCAGACATGATTAATCCAATTCTTAAACTTGATCTCTGCATTTTTATCTATACTTGATGTGATAAGATATTATTGATTGGATAAGTCCTTCATCTAGTTTCACAATTTCTTGTCTCTCTATTTCAAATCTTACTATTTCCCTTTCGATGCTTTTACTTTGAACTTTTGCTTTCTTAATCCTTGGACTTATCCTTTTAAATTATGTTTGATAATTCATCAACACTTTGATAGACTTAGTTGTAAAAGGAGTCATGATTGTTTCTATTCTTCACTTGAACTCCTCTATCAACTATTCAATTATTCTTAAGATAGTAGTTATCCATATACCTATGATTCCAAAGAAGTAATCTTTAAGATTGGCATTGACATCACATGACTCTTCTTCTATCATCTTGATTTCTTTAGCTATATCTGGAAAGATGTGTAAATGGAAAGAAAGGAGATAATATTTCTGCTTTGTTTTCTTCAAAGAAGAAGCAATTTGTTACTCAAATACAATTTTCTCATCTAATTTTAAAATCTCTTCAAGGGTTTCCTACTAGAGTTTTAAAAGACCATATCATTTTATAATTTAATTCTTATTATGTTCATTTCTACTATCTTGCCCAGAAGATCACTTTGAGCATATTTACTGAGTGGAAAAAATTTCCCAACTTTTATCTCATCTTTTCAATCAACCTATCAATGGTCCTATCTTTATCTCTAATTTCTTCTACTTTAGTAATTACTTACTAAGTAATCATAGTATCTAGGAACAAAGCTAACTAAGGGATAGACTTTACCACTTTTTCAATTATTTGGCATAACTGATCATTTTATTCCTTTAACTTGTTTTTAGTAGCCTCCTCTTCATCTAGATTTTTAAAGAGATATTAATCAATTCCTGAGTATCTTGCTTAAGTCCATCCATTGTAACCAAGGGATACTCTTATGATTGATAATTTCTCATTAGTCACTTATCCATTGTTGACTCTAGGTGGTGGAGTTTTTATCTCAATAAATTTATGCCCCGAGGACTCAATTATAAATTTTAAGGTCACCTTTGCTTGCTTATATTTCTTCCCTCTTTTCTCTAGACTCTTTAATAACTATAGATCTGCTTCTTCAATATTTATTACTTCTTTTGTCCTTGGAATTGTTTACAAAGCTAGCCAAGAAGAAAAATCTATACTAGTGGAAATAATTGGATGTGTGGTCATTACATGGTATTCACTTCTAGTTACCAACTCTTATGAAGAAGCTTGTTGTGTAGGAGGTTATTTTTCCATTTCCACTTTATCTTTATTTTATCTATAAATTTTTCAATAGCTTTTTTTTTAGGTCTTATCTCTTGCTCCTTTTCTTTTACTGGTCCTTCCTTTTGTGATGCTAGAGTCTACTCAACATTTGCCTTGTTGAGTTCTTCTTCAACATGAGATGGTTCATCTGAAGGAGGTTGGGGCATTTCAGCTTTTGGAGAAGAATGAAGAGGAGGAATCACTTCTTTTTTATAATGTTTTTCTAAGGATTTCATGCCATACCCCTTAGGAGATGAGGGAGAAATTGAAGGAACTTGAACAGAAGTAGTAGCTAGAATAGTAATTGGAATACTTAAAGGAACAAGGGTAAGAGAAACTAATGGTGAAAATACAAAAGTAGATTGGATTGGATCCTTGTCTTTTACTATTGATAAAGTGTCATCCACATTATTCTTGAGCCTTAACTTCTTTATGGGTCCCCTACTACTTTGTCCATGATTTACTTCTTTTCTTGTATGTCCCATAGGTGTAGTTTCACTTAATAATTCTTTCATGTAATATTCCTTGTTTAAAAGCCAATTACAAGTCATTGCCAAAACATTGGAATTTCACTCTAAAAATATCTTATCATTATCATTACCCATCATAATTTTTGGAAGTTGGGCCCTATCTCCTCTTATTGCTTGGAAAACATCACTAACAACTATGTCATCATCCTGAAAATCCTCTAGAATAGTTGCTAAATCAAAGGCTTGAATTTTATCTATATCTAACTTATTGTTATCTCTTGCTCTTATCTCAAACTCATTTCTACAACCCATCCAAAAATCCTTGAGTGTTGGGACATGAGTATACTCAAGATAAACCATATTTTGAGAAACACCTCTATAATTAAAATTTTCTCTAACCTCAAAATGAACTTGAGTACAATGATGATAGATTTCCTTTTGCACATTCCTAGCTTTGTATATGTGAGAAAATTGATAGTGACCAATAATAATTAGAAAATTAATAACTGCCTTATGTGTTTTGGATTTCAAATCATGTAACTCAACTAATTGTCTTCTCGTCTCCATCAGGATCCACTTGCCACTTGTGTCCCTTGGTAGTTTGAGTGATGCTCCTAAGATTCCTCTTATTCTAAGATAAGTGAAGTCATAAAATTGGATAAAAAATACATCCATACAAAGCCACTGCATCCTATGCTTCATCTGACACCCTTTTATGCTTCAATGGTTTTTCCAACTTGCAAATAAGCTCATAAAAGAAACTATCATTCACTACAATATAATATTTGTAATACTTTTCAAGGTCCAACTAAGGATAGAATTCATATATTGGTAATATTGATAAAGTATCAATAGTCCTTAACCTTGAAAAATCCTTCATGAAAGCCGCTGCATATACCAAATATGATGTCATCTTGAAATCAAAAGTCTAAAATATATTTTTCAATTATTGATCAATGTTATCACTAATCATTTTTACCCAATCAATGTTATAAGAACTCTAGGTTACATCAATGGTTTTGATGTAAGCATACATCCATGGTGAAAACCATTTACCATTATTTTGTTCATTGATTCTGCATAGTAGTTTAATAATATCATCTACTTCTTAAATGAAATCATACCTAACAAGGTGTTTAGGAAACCTTTAGGGTTACTTGACCCTTTTTAAGTAGTAAGTATTTGTGATCTTGATGCATTCAGGTATCTTGGTTTCCCATTTCTTCTCAACTATCTCTATTGAAATGTCAATTTCCTTTGGTGATGTTGGGATTCTTAAGAAATAGTTAAAATATTGAACATCAAGCCTTATAACTACATTCTCATTAGTATCCCTTACTACTCTAGAAAAGGAATCATAATATTTTGCACATGAACGTACAAATTCAAGAAGCTGAGCTGAGCTAGGGAAAGTTGTTGCTTGTATAATTCCACTATTGGTCATGGCATTTAGAAGTGGATTCTTTATAGTTGCCTTGGATCTTTTTAAGAGATTAGTAATAGACACATGCCCCATGTCTATGTCACTTATCTTAATTAGCTTTGATGAAATGGATGATTCAATAAGATACCCTTTATATTCGTACTTCATTGTTGGTTCTTAGATCATTACCTTCTTTGCCTTTGATTTTCACTTACCCTTCTTGATAAATTCAAAAAAATTCTCAAGTACTAATTTTGGGACCTCTTCAATAAATTTACTTTGTGATTCTACTTCTATTACTTTCCCATTTGACCTTCCTGACGCTTCTAACCCAGATATTTACTCCTTTTAATTTTGAAGAATGCTTGGTAAATGTTTTGAGATACTCATTGAATACTTCCAAGGAATGAGAAATCTAAGAAAAAGATTAGCTTAGATACTTTTTAACTGAAAGTACCCAAAAAAAACTTTTAAAAGAACAAGTGTTTCTAGAAACTTAACTTGATTTTAAGCTAAAAGTCTTAACATATTTAGGTTGCTCTTTCAAGTTAATCAATTTTGGGTTTATAATAGTAGGAGATAACTTCAAATTTATAAAGTTACAATACTTTGGGTTATTTCTAGTAGAAGAATTTAGGTTCTTCGAGTCACAAGTCTTCAAGTTTACAAAAGAATAAGACTTTGGGTTCCCCAAGGTGTGAAATTTTGGGTTTAAAAAACATAAGACTTCAGGTTTACAAAGATTGATTACTTATATTTTTAAAAACAAGTAATAAGTAATAGAAATTTTGATTGGATCAGTCTTTGGGACTTGGGTTTCTCAAGACAAGTTAGTAGTAGGTATAAACCTGAAACAAGTTAAGGTGACTAATAAGCCTGATTTGGTCTAAGAAATTAGGTCATCCTTGGAAGTCTTTTTGATTTTCTAAATTTTGACATGGAAAACACATAGTAAGGTCTAAAACTATAGTTTTTAACAAAAAATGATGATTTTAACAATGAAAATGAATAATAAGATGAGTATGCAAACCTTAACAAAGGAGAAAATGAATGAAATAAAAAGAAAAATAGAGGAAAAACCAAACCATAAAAAAAAAGAAAATAATGAAATTAAAATAGTCTACCTACCTCAACTACAAGTGGGTCACAAAAAGAAATAGTTGAAATTGTCCTAAATTGTTCCAAAGATTAAAAATGCTCAGCTTAGGGTTCATAGAGGTAATCACTTAGTTTTGATGACTTTGAGTGAGGTGGAAATGAGGTGGAAATTTCAATTATATATATTTACCAATGCATTTATTACAAGTGTTCCAATGCCATGTCAACTTTCTTTGTTGATTAGGTTCTTCAAATTACTTTACTTATTTTAGGATTTTATAAGCAAAGTAGTCTCATAATCCCAATTAGGTCTTGGTTTATAAGTAAATTAGGTTCATAAACCTAAAATATTTTACTTATAAAATTTATAAGTAAAGTAGTCTTGTGAATCTGATAAGGTCTTGGTAGTGTTAATTAGGTTTCATGACTTACTTAACTCATTTAATTTTTATAAGAAAAGTTCTTTAATAAACCTGATTTGGTCTGGGAAGTGTGAGTCAGGTTTTCAAGACAACTTAACTTATTTTTAAGGAATTAAAGTAACTCAAATAACTCGATTTGCATTAGAAAATGAGTTGAGTTACCTTCAGGCTATAAAAATCGATGAATGGAGAATATGGATGATGCTTTTAAGCTGTTTTTTTCAATCTTTTAGAGATACTTGAAGAAATTGAGAAGATAATAACAAAAGAAAAAAAACATAAGTAGGACCCAAATCCTTTATTTTGAAGACTAACTTCAAACAACACAACTGACATACACATACTATTAAGATGCAAAAATTTTAAAAGGGGTGTCTCCCAAAATCTTGAAGTATCAAATTTTGGGGACACCAGTTAGCTCTAATTGGGGACACCCTTATTTCTATCAAAAAAAAAGAAACAAGGGTGAGATCTTAGTATCTCTAGTTTTGCTTTAATTCATTGGTTATAGAGTCATTGCATAAGCTTAGTCACAAAAACTACTAGACTAACTAGAACATAAAGACTTTAAATAAAACAAAAGAAAAGATAAAATATTTATTTATGTATAGGTAGGAGATACCCTACTGCTTATTTTTTGTAGAGCTTCAAGTGCTGCCCATTAAAACGTAGAGGTAGTGAAATCCCATCTTGATGAACTAGGAAAATACTATCTTTCCCAAAAATATTATTTATATCAAAGGGTCCTTTTCACAAGGAATCAAACTTCCCATTATTTCCTTTCTATTCATTTTGCTTATCCCACAGAAGAACTAATTTTTTTACTTCAAATTGTCTATCTCTGGCTCCTTTGTCAAATATCTTCTTAACTTTTTCTTGATGATCCATTGGTCGATCAACAACTTTAACATGAATTTCTTCCAGTTCAATAAGAAACATGATTCTCTTATCAAGGGAATCTTGATAAGTGGTGTCTTTAATTACTTTTACCAATTTCAAAATAGATAATTCAAAGGTTATTGGTATTTCAACATTTGTTCCATATAACAATTGAAATGGATACATTCCTATTGCCTTCTTTGGAGTAATTTTGTCATCCCACAATACATCAAATAGCTTCTTATGCTAGGTCCTTTGATTATTGTCCACTAATTTTTGAATGATATTCATCAAATTCTTATTGCTTGACTCAGCTTGTCCTTTACCTTAAGGATAATGATTTGAACCATGAACTAGGTTTATCCCATAGAAGTAATAGAGTTTAGTGATTTCCATATAAGAGAAGTTATTTGCATTATCTATGATCATCTTAAATGGTACACTGAATCTGACAATAATATTTTCTTTTATAAAATCACACACTACTTTTGATGTAGCCTGCTTAACTGGG
Source organism: Torreya grandis (assembly GCA_037957365.1). Classification (NCBI taxonomy): domain Eukaryota; kingdom Viridiplantae; phylum Streptophyta; class Pinopsida; order Cupressales; family Taxaceae; genus Torreya; species Torreya grandis. Next base: position 1,117,964 of record JARHVA010003152.1, on the reverse strand, counting down.
ATAGCCTCAATCCATTTGCTAAAATAATTAGTAATTATTAGAATGTAGTGATGTCTAACACTTGATGGAGGATTCAAAAAACCAATGAAATCCATTCCCCATTGCTATAAAATCTCATTAATAATTATTGGTTTTAGTGGCAAAGTAGGTAATTTAACTCTTCTTACAAAATCCTAACATGTTTGACACTTAACAACCCATTCAGATGCATCTTGAGACAAAGTAAGCCAAAAATGCCTTACTCATAAAATTTTATGTGCAGTGACTCTGGTTGAAAAATGACCTCCACATGCTTTGTCATGAAATGCCTTTAACAATTCAAACTATTGTTCTTTATCTACACAACAAAGAAAAACACCATCAATTCCATTGTTGTATAGACCATTGTCCCAAATGATATAATCCTTGGATTTTAACTTGATAGTCCACTTTTCTTTCTTTGTTAGATTATCTAGTAAATATCCATAAGTCAAATAGTAAGCAATCTTGTTGTAACATTCATTCACCAGATCAACAAAAAGTACCATGGGTAATTCTTCTTCAGTTTCTCATTGATTTAGAGATGTTGTAGCTTTAGGCTTGCTTTCAGTCATAAATTGGCACAATCCTCTACCTCTCACTAACTTTGTTAGTCTAATGTCAAGATCAAATTCTTGTACTTTATCTACCTAGGTACCCCTGAGTAGCCCTACCTCTTATTGAGTTATAATAGACTTAACTATAGAATCTAGAATGTATACCAAAGTGTGAGAAGACAAAATATAATACCTAAAAACTTTACATGCTTTTACTAATGCATATGCATGCTTCTCTATTTTAGAGTACTTCAACTCTGATATTTTTAGTGGTTGACTCATAAAGGCTATAGGTGATTCAACTCCTTCATCATTATTTTGCATGACAATGGTTGACATTATATGTTCTGAAGAATAAAATTAAAGAATAAATTCCTTACTAAAATTTGGATAAACTAACACTAGAGCTTTAGCTATTGTTTTTTTTATTCTTTCAAACACTAATTTTCCTTCAACATTCCATCTAAAATCTAGATTTTTCTTCATCATATAAGATATGTAGCATGTTAACTCAACAAAATATGGGATAAACCTTCTTAGAAAATTAACTTTACCAAAGAAATAATGTACACCTTTCTTAGACATAGGCATAGGTAAACTTTGAATAGCTTTTATTCATTTTGGATCAATTCTAACCCCTTCACTTAATACCAAATGACCAAGAAACTTACCTTCAATTACAAAAAATATGGATTTCTTAATATTTAAGGAAATCCCATGTGTTCTACATTGGATCAAGACTTCCTCAAGGTCAACTAAGTGGTTACCTCTTTTTTTTGAAAACATAATCAAATCATCTACATATACTACAATAATCTTGTTTCTCAATTGAGTGAATGATAAATACATAGCTCATTTAAAATTTGCACCAGCATTGATTATACCAAAAGGCATCTTTTGATAAGAAAAATTCCCCCATGGTGTTATGAAATCTATCTTGTATTGATCTTCTTTAGCTACCTTTATTTGATTATATCCTAAGAATCCATATAACATGGATAACATTTCAGACCCTGTAACCACCTATAAAATATGATCCATGATAGGTAATGGATAGTTGTATTTTAAAGAAGCCTAATTTAGGTTTCAAAAATCAACACATAAATATATCTCTCTATTTTTATTTCTTATCAGGACAATGTTTGCTAACCATTCTGAATGATGGATTGGATAAATAATCTCTACATCTAATATTTTTCTCAACATGAATCATGCCTAAAATGGTAGGATTATGATGTCTTAACTTCTTCTTGGATGGCTTATACCTGGTTGAAGTGGAATGTAGTATTGTACTTCTTCTGGCTAAAAGGACTTAAGATCTTTATATGACCAAGTAAATACATTAATATATTCTTTAAGAAATTTAGTAAAAGCTTCTTTTTCCTCTTATGATTATCTCTTACCAATGTTAACCATCTCAGGCTCTTCATTACTGCCTAAATTAACTTATTCTATTTCTATAAAATAAGCCTCCCAATTTTCCTTTTTCTTCTTTAGGAACTGGTCATGCTTGTCAAAAATATATTCTAAAGAAACTAAGCCTTTTGGAATCTTATTCCCTTTAAGATAAATTATGTCTTGATCTTCAAAAAGTTTATAATCAGTAATACCTATTGTTATTTCACAGGAATGTGAACTACTTCCTTCAAAATGTATTCCTTCAAAATTGTCTTGTTATTCCAAGAGAGCTATTATTTGTTTATCATCATTAAAAACTTACCAGTGTTCAACATTATTAAGGACCATTGGGTGATAAACCATTTCCACTTTGTAGTCACCTTCTTTGAATATTGTCAATTGATGATCAACCCTAAGCAAGGATGCTATTATAGCAAGTGAATCATCTCTAGAGTTATGATCTTGAGATACTAAATTTATTGAGAAAGTAGAAAAAATCATTATAGCACTCAAAACTCTATCATGATAATGTTTTATCTTATCTTTCTTCACTTGATATTGTCCTTTGATTTTCCTAACTATAAGTTCAGCATCTCCCTAAACTCTAAGGAATTTTATTCCCCATTTTTTTTCTCACTCAAGTCCTAAAAAGAGAGATTAATATTTAGCTATGTTATTAGTGTTTTCAAACATGATCTTAAATGAATAAGGAAAAACTTCTCCAACTATAGAAATCAGCACCACTCCTACACCTGAACCAAGAAAACTACAACTACTATCAAATTCCATAATCCATAACTCCTCTTCATATTTTTATTTTTCTTTTTCTTTTTTAGTTTCTTTACTTGTTTTAAGAAAATAAATTCCATGACCTAACTCCTCAAAGAGGATCTATGATCTTAGATCTTTGGATTTGAAAACTATGTATTTTGATTTCTTCTCTGGTTCTAGCTTATAATTTATTCCTTTAATAGGAATATGTGCACATGACTAATCCATTTTAACTTCTCCTCCCAAATCTTTACATAAATTTTTGCTGAGCAACATTCCATATGAGACTAGGATATTTGCTACCAAGATTGTCATTTTAAGCCTTTTATCTGGGAAGGTTGCTAAAATAGCTTGAGCATTTTTAATCTATCCAATCAAGGAAACTTATCTTTCCATTTAGTAACATTTTCCTATGGACTTGGTCAGAGAAAGGCCTAAGACATTAGATACCTTTGTTGACATTACATTATCAGAGGCTCCTGAGTCAAGAATGCAATTACCTAACTTATATCCATTGATCAATAGAGATACATAAAATGGTTCTATCATGTCTAAAATAGGAGAGGATAATGATGTAGCATCAATAGAGTTATTATGGGAAGGGATTAACCTAATAATGGGTAAAATACCCTTATAATAATTAGATGTATTATTTGACCCCTTACTCTAAACATACTTCACTAATTTTTTTAGTTAATCTAGGTAAGACCTTATATATTCAGCTTCTGACATTTGGATTTTAGTTTTCTTTATGTGCTCAATAATGTCAAAAGAAGGAATGGGTATAAGAGAAAAATAACTAACTTGAGTTACATGAGTGTTTAACTTTGAATCTTGGGAATTAGAGGGAACATACTTCTCTTTAGGAACAAAATAAGGAGGTATAGAACTACCTCTCTTAAAGATACTTTAGTAGTAGGCTAATTATTCCCCTTTTCTTATTCTTTTGATGACTTATCAGTAACTTGTTGAGTTTGAGACCTTGTAAAAACTATAAAATATTGACTATTATCTTCATGAAATTCTTCATCATAGTCAATTTTTGATTCATATTTGAGATAATAGTTGGAGTTGCCAGCAGGATCTACAAAATCATCTTCTTCAGCAAGAGGTTGATTAGCACCATTAGCTATTGAGTCTTCCTCATTCATCTTCAATTGCCAATATTTGATGAGGACCAATAATTTTATTTCTATTTTGATTATTAAAGTTACATATAGGAGCATTCTTGGTTATAGTTGTATGAATTCCTTGAGTAATTTGCCTCTTAACTTGCAGTAAGTCATTGGCAAGTTTTTGTAATAAAGGATCTATAGTCTGAGGGGTAATAGGAATAGATGATTCTCCTCTATATATAGTCTTTTTAATCTTCCCAACCATTATTAAATCATCCTCAACCTATTTTTTAAGATTTTGAGCAGTAACAAGATTAGTTAGATGTGCCCTCTAAAGTTGATAGCTGACTTATAGAAGATGAGCATTGATGAAAAAACATTTTTGATTGTCTACTATAGGCAACACATCTTATGGAATATTTTAAAGGATTATATTAATATTGGAAATGAAATCCTGCATATGCTCATGTAATTTCTTATTCAACTAGGTTAATTTTGTAACTAGAATGTGGGCATCCTCTACATCTTTAAATATTTTTTTGAATTGCCCATGCATAGTAGACCAATTAGTCATAGTGTTCAAAGATAAATGGTAAAACCATTATATTTTGAAGTTGGGTAGGGTTTCAATGAAGAGTCTAACAAAGACATCTTTATGCTCTACATTGATTACTCCACTTGATATGAAGAAAGCAACCAAATGTTCATCATGATTTTGCTTACCATGACCAGTAAACTTAAGAAATTTCTTCCTTGAGCCTTTTGGTAGGTCATGTAAATGAGGTGTCAAATTTAGTGGACCAATATTTTTTCCTCATGGAATAATATGTGGTAATGCCATGCTTTTAGAGACTCAAAATTGGGAACTAGTCGATTAAAGAATTCTAGATGAATTATGATGAAGTTGATGTGTAGTAGGAGTTATTTGCCTAATAGGTGAAATAATAGCTCTTATATTTCTAACTTGAATAGGGAAACTAAAATTAAATTTCTCTTATATCTCAAAGAAATGATTTATTTTCCCTTGTGCTCTTCTTGCTCTGGTGAAAGGTTGATTGGCCAGTTTGAAAATTATGAAAATCCTCTAAAGAAAGATAATTTTATATCTTGTTATGATTACATGCAATGACTTTGAGACAAAGTAGACTGGGAACAAACTAAAATGGCATGGAAAATTTAGTTCAAAACAAAGTAATTAATTTTAATGGTATTTTTAAGATAGATTGACATGTTATTTCAAGCATGTAAACTTACAGTGAGCACTTAAAATCAATTAAAACTAAGAATAACCTTCAAAATTGATGTGTAGGTGTTAATCACTTAGAGATTTTGGTTAGGTTTCTTCCCCACTGGAGTCATCAGAAACTATTGGCTAGATTTTATGCATAGCTTAAAACCTAGGTAGTCATGAGATAAATCTCCTTCATTTAACGGTGAAGCTTCAGTTTGTTTTATTTACCTACTCTTGATTACTCTATATCTAAAACCCATTAAATTAAATTTAAATTACTTTACTTTTGGGGTATTGCTTTAATCTCTTCATTCATGAACCATAACAAAGAGATTCTAAAGCAAGTAAGCAACTAGTTTTGAGAATTTTGAAAGACGATGGATAATAAGAAAAAAAATACAGTATTTGAGGAAATAGATTTAGCATTTCACAATAGATAGATTTTTCAAAGTCTATTATATCCATACAAGAATATAAACACTTTAAAAGAGATAAATTTTCAACAAATATCTTAATAAAACTAAGAATTCAATTTAGATTTAAGGGTAACACAAAGTTTACCATTTTATCTTCATAGAACACATGAAATAATTCCACTTAGACACAAAGTTATTCAAAAAATCCAAATGTCTTATTATTAAATTATAGTACAACTCATACAAGAAAATTTGATTATCACAAACATAAAGTTTTTTATTTCTTAAACTTACTTGTATAATTTGTAATCGTTTCTTCTTTACCAAAAAAAATTCATCCTTTTAGCACGCAGACCAACATTCATATTTATAAAAATCTAAAAATAAAATCTAAATAGGAGATAATTTCTTTAATTTCACATGTGATGTGCTAAAATTGGAAATCATTGAGTAAAAACTTCTTCATAACTCTCGTTCATGTCATGCAGTAATAAGTGCCAAGTAGCCTTCTTTGTGTTTCTTGTTTAAATTGAATACAAAATATTTGCATGCAGTGCAAAACTAGATGAAGTATTTTACTTTCACAAAAATACTTCAAGTAAAGACACTTTGAATAAAAATTAGAGAGGGAAAGTGAAAGAAAAGACAAAATCTGCTTCAATCTTTAGATAGGATTAATCCAATTATTGAACTTGATCTCTACATTTTTATCTGTACTTGATGTGCTAGGAAATTATTGATTGGATGACTCCATCTAGTTTTTCAATTATTTACCTCTCCATTTCAAATCTTACTATTTCTCATTCAAGATTTTTACTTTGAACTTTTGCTTTCTCAATCCTTAGACTTATCCTTTAAAACTATGTTTGACAATTCATTATCACTTTGATAGACTTAGTTGTAAAAGGAGACATGACTATATCTATTCTTAGCTTGAACTACTCTATTAACTACTTAGTTATTCTTAGGATAGTAGTTGTCCATATACCTATGATTTCAAATAAGTAATCTTCAAGATCAGCATTGACATCATGTGACTCTTCTCCAATCATCTTCATTTCTTCATCTATATCTAGAAGGATGCTTAAATGGAAAGAAAGGAGATAGTCTTCTTACTTTATTTTCTTCAAAGAAGAAGCAATTTGTTCCTCAACTACAATTTTATCATCTAATTTTAAAATCTCTTCAAGAGTTTCTTGCTAGAGTTTAAAAAGACCATTTTCATTTTCTAATTCAATTCTTATTTTTCTCATTTCTATTATCTTTCCCAGAAGATCACTTTGAGCATCTTTACTGAGTGGAAAGAATTTCTTAGCTTTTTATCTCATCTTTTCAATCAACCTATCAATGGTCTTAGCTTTATCTCCAATTTCTTATACTTTAGTAATTACTTGCTGAGTAATCACAATATCTATGAATAAAGCTTTTTGAGGGATAGACTTCACCACTTTTACAATTATTTGGCATAACTGATCATTATATTCCTTTAACTTGTTTTTAGCAGCCTTCTCTTCATCTAGTTTTTTAAAGAGAGTATTAATCAATGTATAAGTATATTTTTTAAGTCCATCCATTGTATCTTCTCCAAGGGATACTCTTATGATTAATAAGTTCTCATTATTCACTTCTCCTTTGTTGACTCTAGGTGGTGGAGTTGCTATCTCAGCAAATTTCTACCCTGAGGACTCAATTATTAATTTTGAGGTCACCTTTGCTTGCTTAGATTTCTTCCCTCTTTTCTCTAGACTCTTTAACAACTAAAAATCTACTTCTTCAATATTTATTACTTATTTTCTCTCTATAAATATTTACAAAGCTAGCCAAGATAAAAATATGTACTGGTGGAAATAACTAGATGTGTGGTCATTACATGTTATTCACTTCTAGTTACCAACTCTTGTGAAGAAGATTTTTATGTAGGAGGTTATTTTTCCATTTCCACTTTATCTTTTCCTTTATTTATAACCTTTTCAATATCTTATTTTTTAGGTCTTATCTCTTTCTCCTTTTCTTTTACTGATCCTTCCTTCTATGATGCTAGAGTCTCCTCAGCATTTGCCTTGTTGAGTTCTTCTTCAACATGAGATGGTTCATCTAAAGGAGGTAGGGTAATTTCATATTTTGGAGAATAAATAAGAGGATAAGGTCTCACTTATTTTTTATAATTCTTTTCTAAGTATTTCATTCCATACTCCTTTAGAGATGAGAGAGAAATCGAAGGAACTTGAATAGAATTAGTAGCTAGAATAGCAATTGGAATACTTAGAGGAACAGGGGTAGGAGAAACTAATGGTGAAATGAAAAAAGTAGACTAGATTAGCTTCTTGTATTTTACTACTAAGAAAGTGTCATCCACATTCTTCTTGAGCCTTATCTTCTTTATGGCACCTGACTACTTTCTCCTTGATTTACTTATTTTCTTTTCTATCCCACAAGTACAATTTCACTTAAAATTTATTTCATGTGATATTTCTTGTTTAAAATCCAATTATAATTCATTGCCAAAACATTTAAATTTATCTCTAAAATTATCTTATCATGATCATTACCCAAGATAATTGTTGAAAGTCGGGCCCTATCTCCTCATGCTACCTGTAAAGCATCACTAACAACCACGTCATCATCCTACAAATCCTCTAGAATAGTTTCTTAATAAAAGGCTCAAATTTTCTTTATAGTTAACTTGATGTTTTCTCTTCTTATTATCTCAAACTCATTTATGCAATCCATCCAAAAATCCTCAAGTGTGAGGACATGAGTATACTCAAGAGAAACTATATTTTTAGCAACACCTCTACAATCAAAATTTGCTCTTGCCTCAAAATGAACTTGAGTATAATGATGATAGATTTCCTTCTACACATTCCTAGATTTTTAGATGTTAGGACATTGATAGTGACCAATAAAAATTGTAAAATTAATAACTACATTATGTGTTTTAGACTAAAAATCATGTAACTCAACTAATTATCTGATCATCTCCATTAGGATCCACTTGTCACTTGGGTACCTTGGTAGTTTGAGTGGTGCTCCTAAGAATCTTCCTATTCTAAGATAAGTGAAGTCATAAAATTGGATAAAAACACATCCATTCAAAGCCACTACATCCCATTCTTCATTTGACACCCTTTTATGCTTCAATGGTTTTTTTAACTTGAAAATAAGCTCATAAAAGAAATTATCATTCACTATGATGTAATATTTATAATACTTTTTAAGGACTAGCTAAGGATAGAATTCATGGATTGGTACTTTTGACAAAGTACCAATAGTCCTTAACCTTGAAAAAACCCTAGTGAAAGCTTTTACATATACAAAATATGATGTCATATTGAAATCAAAAGTCTACAATACATTTTTCAATTGTTGATCAATGTTATCACTGATCATTTTTGCCCAATTAATCTTAGAAGAAATCTAGGTTACATCAATGGTTCTCATGTAAGCATACATCCATGGTGAAAACCATTTAAAATTCTTTTTTCCATTGATTTTGCATAGTAGTTGAATAATATCATCTACTTCTTTAATGAAATTAGACCTAATAACGTGTTTGGGAAACCTTGAGGGTTGCTTGACCTTTTTTCAAGTATTAATTATTTTTGATCTTGATGCATTTAAGCATCTTGGTTTCCCATTTATTCTCAATTGTCTCTATTGAAATGTTAATTACCTTTTGTGATGTTGGGATTCTTAACCAATAGTTAAAATATAAAACATCAAACCTTATAAATACATTCTTAGCAGTATCCCTTACTACTCTAGACAAGGAATCATAATATTTTACATATGCAAGTAGAAAATTGAAAAAGCTGAGCTAAGATGGGGAAAGCTAATGCTTGTATAATTCCACTATTGATCATGTCATTCTGAAGTGTATTATTTATAATAGCCTTGGATCTTTCTAAGAGCTTAGTAATAGACACATGCCCCATATCTATGCCACTTATCTCAGTGAGATTTAATGAAATGGATGATTCAATAGGATACCCTTTATATTCATACTTCATTGTGGGTTCTTGGATTGTTACTTTCTTTACCTTTTCTTTTCCCTTACCCTTCTTGATCAATTCAAGAATTTCCTCAAGTAATAATTTTAGGACCTCTTCAATGACTTTACTTTGTGCTTCTACTTTTGTTACTTTCCCCTCTGATCTTCCTGATGCTTCTGACCTAGACATTTACTCCTTTTAATTTTGAATAATGCTTGGTAAATATTTTGAGATACTCACTAAATAATTCAAATGATTGAGAATCTAGGAATGAGATTAGCTCAAATAATGTTTAACTCTTAGCAAGTTTTGAAAAAAAAACTTTTAAAATAACAAGTGTTTCTAAAACTTAAGTAACTTTCTTTTAAGATAAAAGTCTTAACACATTTAGGTTGATCTTTCAAGTTAATCAATTCTCTATTTACAGTAGTAGGAGATAACTGCAAATTTTCAATGTTACAAGACTTCAAGTTTTCAACATTATAAGACTTTAGGTTCTTTCTAGTAGAAGACTTGTAGTTCTTCAGGTCATAAGTCTTTAGGTTTACAAAATAATGAGACCTTAGGTTCCCCAAGGTGTAAGACTTTGGGTTTACAAAAACATAAGACTTTGGGTTTACAAAGATTGATTACTTATATCTTTATAAACAAGTAATAAGTAATAGAAAACTTGATTGGATTAGTCTTTGGGACTTGGGTTTCTCAAGATAAGTTACTAGTAGGTATAAACCCAAAATAAGTTAAGGTGACTGATAAGCTTGATTTGGTCTAAGAAATTAAGGCATCCTTGGAAGTTTTTTTGATTTTCTAACTTTTGACGTGGAAAATGCATAGAAAGGTCTACAACTATAGTTTTTGACTAAAAATGATGATTTTAACAATGAAAATGAAAAAGAAGATGAGTACAAAAATCTTAACAGAGGAGAAAATGAATGAAACAAAAAAATAGAGGAAAAACCAAACCTTAAAAATAAATAAATAAGAAGAAAATAATGAAATTAAAATAGTATACCTACCTCAACTACAAATGGGTCACAAAAGGAAATGCTTGAAATTACTCCAAATTGCTCCAAATTTTAAAAATTCTTAGCTCAAGGTTCTCAAAGGTAATCACATAGTTTTGATGACTTGGAGTGAGGTGGAAATGAGGTGGAAATTTTGATTTTATATATTTGACAATGAATTAATTACAAGTGTGCCAATGCCACATCAGCTTGCCTTGTTGATGGTGTTCTTCAAATTACTTTACTTATTTTAGGATTTTATAAACAAAGCAGTCTCATAATCCTGATTAGGTCTTGGTTTATAATTAAATTAGGTTCATAAATATAAAATTCTTTTACTTACAAACTTTATAAGTAAAGTAATTTTGATAATCTGATAAGGTCTTGGTAGTGTTAATCAGGTTTTGTGACCTACTTAACTCATTTAATTTTTATAAGTAAAGTTCCTTGATAAAATCAATTTGGTCTAGGAAGTGTGAGTTAGGTTTTTAGGATAACTTAAACTACTTTTAAGGAATTAAAGTAACTCAGAGAACCTAATTTGCATTAGAAAATGAGTTGAATTACCTTCAGGGTATAGAAATGGATGGATGGAGAATATGGGTTATGCTTTTAAGCTAGTGTTTTCAATCTTCTAGAGAGACCTAAAGAAATTCAGAAGACAATAACTAAATAAAAACAAGCATAAGTAGGACCCAAATCCTTTATTTTAAAGACTGACTTCAAACAACACAACTAACATACACATAATATTAAGATGTAAAAATTTTAAAAGGGGTGTCTCCCAAATTCTTGAAGTATCAAATTTTGGGGACACCAGGTTCATTATTCTTATTATTATTAAAAATATCATTTTGAAATATATTTTTTGGCCTTTAAACCTTTGAAATGATAAGTTCTTACTAGAGTTGTCTCTAATATTTCCTACTTTTTATGTAACTAAAGGAAATCAGTGCTTAATTTTTGTACCATTTTCAAGATAGACTCATTCTCATTCTTGGGAGCTTCATAATTGTGTGCCTAGTTATTGTTATTAGATGGTATTAAGTCTCTTTTATCATTTACATTGAATCCATTAGTAGGATGATTCAATAATCCTAAGTTTTGATTAGGAGTAACATGACTTAAGGGCAATTGATTTAGATTTGGAAGTTGGTTTAAGGATGGAATATTTTGGTTGTTGTTAGGGAGTATGTTCAGAATGGGCATATGTGGGTTAATGTTTGGAATAGAATAGGTCATTTGTCCCTAGGGTTGCATTTGATCATTGATTTTCATTGCCTTAGAATAAACCCTGGCTAATGAAGTTATAGCTGGAATATATCTCTTCAAAAATATAGAGGTCATGGGATCTACTGCATCCTTGTAGATTTCTAAATCTAACACATCATCAAGCTTATAAGTTTCTATGGTTTTGCTATACATTTTATAAAATATAATATTAAAATAACTAATAGGCTCACTTGCATCTCTATTAATGGTGGTGAACTAATGGTAAATGACATATGGACTGACAATTTTAGCAAATTGATCTATGAAAACATTAGTAAAGGCCTCCTATCTAGTGATATCATTATCAAACAAGTTCAAAAAGCATTCGTAAGCAACATATTTAAAGGTAAAGGGGAATAACCTGAAAGCTACATCCTCATGCAAAACATTTAATAACCTTAAAGTAACCTTGAAAGACTTAATGTGTTATTAAATAGTCACTATACTAGTTGGACTAAATGTAGGCAAATACTTTTCAGGGTTGTGTGGGAGACCATGTACTACACCTAGCACATTGATTGAATATTCTACCAACCAAACCATACCTAGATGAAGTTTGAAGGAAAAGGTACCTTGAAGAGGTGAAGTTGGCAAAGATTTGGATCTTTTAAACCTACCTTTGTCATGCTTGGCTCTTTTATGAACCTCAAGTTCAAGCAAAGGCTCCCTAGTCTCTGAGTGTGACTTGGTTCACATCCTTGGCAATTCTAGCTTGAATATTGAAGATCATATTTCAAATATGATGTATCAAGATAATGTTTATTAATAACAAGGATTAAACCTACACATTAAGCTCATTTTTTAAATATTACATAAATAATAGTAAAGGACATTGATCTTTGCCTAAGATAGCTCAAAGGCATGCCCAATTATGCTAATATGATCTATCTTTATAATTTTAAGCTCAAATAAACTTATATATATGAAATATATGCCAACCTTTGGTCAAAACAAGTTGTCTTAACCTCAAATACTATGGATTCTCAAAGATTTAGCTAAATTTACCAAAAGAAAGCATCAAATCTCAATGAACTTTGATATTTGTCTAAAGAAATCAAAAATATATTCCACAAACCATAAATTTCAATGATCTTTGCACTCCTAAGTAAATTATTACTTAAAAGCACAAAGATGGCATTAATTTAATATCAAAATAGACTAAGATAAGTAAAGATCCAACCAATCTATGGAGTGACCCTCTTTCTATCACTAGTGGGACTTGTTGATGCCTCTATGTGTGCCATATATGTCCTTAGTATTCAAGAACACTTATCATTTTATAATTATAGGAATTTAGAGCATGAGTAGTAGGTTGTGGCAACTTGATCTTACCTATGGTGAAATAGCAGCAAAGTAATGTTTCATTGTTCCCACAAATTTATGTTAATTGATGGTTGGGAGCCATCTTAGTCCAATTCTCTATTAATTGAAAGTATCTATGCTAATGCTTAGTTAATTATAATCAAAACTTAAGGTACAATATAATCTAGATAGATATTTATAATGAATTCTAAGTTACAGTGATTTGGTTTTAAAAAAAGAGCAAATGAGAAGAGTAGGATAGAAAGAAAATGAGTGATTACTTATTTTAGCCTCGAAAATTATGATAAAGGATAAATTACAATTGATTATGCATTCAAACCAATATAAAGTTTAAAATATCCTAAGCTTAGATTTCACTATATACCAGGTAAACTTTGAAGGAATGATGTAAAGAATCACAAGTAAGAACCAAGTTTACTTTAAAGATTTACTACATAATAAAACAGCATTTGCACATCTGAATACAAACCAAAATTAAGTGAAGCAAATCTAAGATCCTTCAACTAATCTAGCATATGCACAAATTAGAAACACTATGATTAAATATGCAACCCAAAATTCAAAGAAACTATTCAAATTTAAGACATAAAACTTGTTATTTAGAGAAAATCTATATTAAAAATTGACACATCAATATGGACAATGTTTTAAAAATTCTTTGATTTTATTAATTTCTTTAAGTGTACAAAATTTGCTCAAAAATCTCTCCATTTTACTAGTGGTAGTACATGCCTTTTTTAGAAAGATAAGGAAATATACTAGTTAGTTATAAGATATAACTTTACAAAAGATAAGGATAGTTGTCCTTATTAAGAAAGATCTAGAATACATTCATTTCTCAAAATTGGACTAACCTAGAGGCAATATGCTAACAAACTAGCATATGCCTTACAAAAAATTATTCCCTATTTCAAATATTATAATGATTTTCAAAAAGGAATATAACTAAGTTGGTAGGCCCATTACCTAAGGATCTCCTTGTTAGTCTTGTAGAAGTTCCATGGACCTATGATTTTTATTCTTTGATAATATCTAGGTCCATAGCTAGTTTCATGAGGTAGACCTCTTCTTGATAATCTAAGTCATCTAAGTCCCTATCATCTATAATCTTTTCCTCTACTATGAAGATCATGCCTATAATACTACCATTATCACTACTTGATATGAATTAGATCTTACCCTTTACTTCATTCATAACTAAAGTGACTCTATGTTTGTACTTTGTATCATCAATAATCCCCAAGGCTATAATCTTGGTAGGATTGGGCAGCATAGTGGCCAAGATTTTCTCAGTCCTAGTGATCAATTCCTTATCATCAGCCAGGATTCTATCCCAAAAAAAATTACATGCACTTAGACCCTACATTTTGTCCACTAATATTCCTATTATGCCATTTAGGTGAGCCAAGATAATATATTTGAATTTTAGAATCTTGTTCCTAATCAGAATGTTAATGAGGTCCCTTATCTGGTCTCTACCTCCTATCATTCTATTATTAACCCTTTAGATACCTCACCTTTTTGGCTTAATTCATCCTACCTTAGCCTTATTGATTTGAAATAATCAAACATGTCAAATAATGAAGCCTTACACACATTTATTATGGCATCAATCATTGACAAAATGGCCTGTATCTTTAAATTTTCATTTTCCTTTTCCATGTTTTGGATTTTTTTGCTTCATTCTTCAAATGTCTGCTCTAACTTGGGCATTGTGAGCCTTTGATAGGCTTTCAATATTATCCTCATGGATAGGACCCTCACCAATTTTATACCCTTCATCTAGGGTTAAGCCTGTAAATGACTCAACCTTTTGGAAGGTGAATTCCTTAGTTCCTACCATGGCCTTCCTTATAGTGACCCTTTCTAATCTAGCTATCTCTGGATTGAAATACATAATGGTGGATGTTTTAGTGAATTTTTGAGGCTCTAATACCTCTAATCCTATGTTTCTTGATGCTCCTAGAGCATCCATTTTCTTGTTCTCTAGCCATGTAGTGGCCAAAATTATTCTTTCTTCATGTTCTTTCATTAAAGCCCTAATCCATTGATTTATTTCTTCATGAACATCTACATTGATATATTAGGTCAAGGCCCAAGGGTGAGAGTGGGAAGGGATATTTGGTAGCTTTCCATAAATGAAACAATCAAGGATGATTGGTCCATGAATGGGGAACTCTTCACTAAATAGGTTGATCTCACTTATGGGATGAGTGAGAATCAACCTTGGCCTCTATCTTGGTCTAACAAGGACTAATTCTAACTCTACCTTCTTATTTTCTATTTATGCCACTAGGACTATATCAAGGGATATATTTCCTTCCCTTTCTCTTGCTCAACTTGCTCTACCTCCTTTAGCCTGTGTGTCTTCTTTCTCAGAGCCACATGCTTTAGCAACATCTTTGAGGGAACCTTTTACTATTTCATTAGGTTCAAGGGTAATCAACTCTAAATGCTCAACTAGGGATGGTGGTCTCTGAGGGGGAGCTGAGGATGAAGGTCCCTCACCATGTCTCTCCTCCATCTTTTCCTTGTCATATCCCTTTAAAACTTATCATTGAGGTTGTGGTTGCACCAAGTGAGGTTGTTTTTGGGGCTGCCTAAAGGGTCCATGCAATAAATAGTACTTGAGGTCATGCATTTTCCATATGTCCCCTACTAATTTGATATCACTTATCAGTCTATGTAAAATATTGAGGTTTGTTCTCTTAAACCTAGCCAATACTTCCTCAAAATTTTTGGCCTTTATGTACAAAGTGTTATGAGGGCCCAATTCATACTCATAGACTAGTTGGGAAATTATGTGTTCTTTAAATGTGGGCCTATCACATTTTTAGGATCCCACTATCTGAGATCATCCAATTGAAATGAAAAATAGTCTCTATGTCTAGACATGGTGTCCACCTACTTCCAATCTTTTAAAATTATTCTTCTTATGGTCAAAGGAAATGGATGGAGAAGACCTTTCCTTTTTTCCTTGTAAAATCCATCAACACCATGAAGGAGTTGGGATGCAATTTCTTATTCTGATAGCTTATGAGGAATGTTTATTGGCAACCAATAGGGTTGGGTTAGAATTTTCTCAATTCTAATAACCATGTAATCTAGATAAAACCAAATATCACCCATCAGTTCCACATACTTTTTGATCAAAGGGAGAATCCTTGGCATGATAATTCCTATGATGGCCTCCACCAATGTAGGATAGACATAGTCACATATGAATTGCATGTGGTGCCTATATTTGAAGATGTGTAGTTTTGAGTAGTGGTGGGAAATGGTGGTTCTTCCTTCAAGAGACTAATTCTTGATGCTAAGGATCTTGATGGAAGCTATTAGGGTATCTAGAAATTAAGACATCATGTAAAACTACTTGTTTGTCTTCCTTTTGATTACATTGAATTGTTTTCCTAAGAAGATATTGATCATATCTCCAATTGGAGGAACAAGCTCTTTCTCCACCATAAAGTAAACATAGGACACCCAAATTTTGTTGACATAAGTGGTGACAGGGGATCTAGATAATTTTTTTAATAATTTCATGATAACCCTAATCCCTTCCCTAAAATGGAAAATGGGGATCTTTCCTTCAAAATCCTGTAAGACATGGTTTCCTTGGAGTAACAATGGTTTTAGGATGGTATCTAGGTCATGCTCAATGGTCCATCCTTTGACTATGGGGAAATGTAGGCTACTCTCCTAGAGACTCCTTCATGGATGATATAATCACCATCAATTATATAAGAAATGAAAATTGGAGCAAGGATATCAATGCAGTGAAGTACCTCTAGTTTGGCAATTGCATGATGGAGGCCAAACATTTGAACTATAACCAAGTTATAGTTCTTTCTGCTTACCACACAAATCCTCTACTCCTCCTTGGTGATGGGTTTCATCTCCTCTATGGTGAATAATAGTTTTTACCAATTCTTATTTCCATTATTTATGGTTATGACATCTAGTTCCATATCATTAAAAACATTCCCTTCATTATCCATAGATAGGTACAGTTCTATCTCATCTCACAATTGTTGTCTTTAATCTACCATGGCTTCCATTCTTTCAAATTATTCAAAATTGGATTTAAATTGGTCTCTATGTTTAAATATTCTTTATTCAAATCACAATTAATCTCTTCTCAAATTTAAATGTGATTAATTGGGTTCACTTATAGTTTCTTTTATGCAGGGTTTAGGGTTCCAAAGATTTAATGATAGTAGCTCATTTAGAATTTGGCTCATACATGCTTTGGATTTGATTTGTACCTTTGAATTTATACTTTTGCATTCTAAGGCACATAATATCTCTTATTTTATCATTTTCATGCTTGCATAACACATATTTGGCATCAATATGAAACCTTTCATGACATTTCTCATAAATGCCTTTTGAAACACTAGAAATTAGCATTTTAAATGCCTTTTTGTTTCTGACCATTGGATAATATTTCCATGTTAAAATGGGAGATATTGATTTTGATCTAAGATATCATTCATTATTGTCTCTTTGGTACCAATGCCCCATGATTGTGCCACTTAGCACCACCACAGGGCTTTTGAGTTCCTTTGAAAAGTCTTTGGTGTTTTTATACCATTGGATTGAGGAGTGAGATGAATCATGAACCATTAGATCCTTTTTAAATCACCTTTTAATGATTTTTCACCACATTTCAAGCCCATGGGCTCTTAGAGCTCCATTAAAAAGTCTACAGGGTCTTCACATCGTTGGATCATCCTTCCATAATAAAATGCAAGCCATTGATCTGCAAAGATGTATGAGTTTTAAGTTAGAGCATAGACATAAAAGACCTTAGAATAAAATGTTTTTACCTAAGTCTATCTCATATTAATAAACACAAAGACTTAATTCAAAGCATTTTATGCTAGGTTAAGTCAAATAACTAAGTGGGGACTTAGGTTATAAATACCTTAAGCTAAGGTTCATTTTGTGTTTATTAAACATGAAATAAACTTTAGGCTAAAGTGTTTATACCTAAGTATCCTAGATTTATACAAAAGGGGACCATGGCTAAATATTTTGAGTTAAATTTTACACTGTCTTTAAATAATACAACATATATTTTGGGTTAAAATATTCATGTCAAGCCTATAAGACATGCTCAAAGGGGTCAAAATGATATAATGATCTAGTGCCAAATAGAATTTTTTTGCATTAATAAACACACTAAAACCTTTATTTATAAGTATTTTGTCTAAGTTATAAATAATAAAGACTCTTTAAAATAATACTTAGCTTAATTCTATAGCCTAAGGTTCATAGTATTTAAATAAAAAGCAATGGGGACCTTAAAGTACATACTTAGACTAAGTTCAATTTTCATATATTTAGACCATAAGACCATTTTGATATTTTTAGTACAAATATTTCTATAATTTGAGCATCCTCTAAGGGATTCCATTAGTCTATAAGGTACTTCATGAGATTTCTAGAAACATTTTAGAATGCACCTTAGTCCTGAGCAAAATAATTCATTAGCTTAAATTTGATGGTCTTGTGGACATCAAATATGTCCTTGCAAATGTCAAATTATGGTCATGAGAAAATCAATTTTAATCTTTTAAAGTTCTTATATTTTATGGGCTTAAATTTTATTGTCACATGAACATCAAACACATGCTTATAAACATCAAATTATGGTCATGTGAATGTCAAATTTAAGCTCATCAAACTCTTATGTTTCAATGTGAGAGTGCCACTTGGCACCTTTACAAGGCCTCCCAAGATCTCAAGCCCAATTCACTTTATTGGATCAAAAATCATTATGAAGTGAGATCCATTCAATCATGATCCAGAAACATACTCATGATTGGTCCCTTCTTTCATGTCGGCCCCTTTGCTTTTAATCTTCAATTTTAGGACTGTCATGTGGCAGCTCTATGGAACTCCTAGGCTTTTGAATTTTCAAAAATGTCTTCACTCTATTTGATTATTGGCCATGATGAATCAAGAATCATTGATCAGGGTCTAAGTTCTCACTCATGATTGGTTTAAAGGACCAAGTGCTCAGATTTGTCAATATTATTTTCATCATCCGGTCAAGAGGTAGCAATAAAGTGCAAATCATCATATCTTGTTAGTTGCACATTTTTTAAGTTAAGACCCAGACCTACCTCACTCTATTGGATCAATATTTTATGATGAAGCATTAATCATCAGATTTGTAAAGATGTAAAGAAATTAAGTTAGGACCCACAATAAAGTAAAGACTTAGGCTAAAGTGTTAAGGCTAAGGTCTCATTCATATTAATAAATACTTCAAGGCCTTGGGATTAAAACTTTAGGTTAAATGGCTAATAAAATGACCATGGCTAAATGGGGAAGATAATAAAGGGGACCAAACATTTTTAGGCTAAATTTTCAGTTGTTTTAAAAAACATGACTAAGTTTTAAACATGAAACTTGTGCTTAATTCCAAAATAAATTTAAAATGCTATCACCAATTAATCATTACCAAATTCAAATTTGAACTAAGGGTTTGTACAAGGGTTTTAGAATATTAATCCATGAGCAAGGATGCAATGGAATCTATGACTTAAATACATGAAGACCAATTATTAGCAATGTTAGGCAAGTTTAAAACAAACCATAAATTAATAATCAACTTTGATAGAGTGGATGATCTTTAAATTCTAAATAATATACAAAATAGGCCATGCTTGTAGGGTTAAGCTTCAAAACATCTCATGGGTCTCAATTTTTAAAAAATGGGGTATGTTAACCTCAACAGGCTTTTTATTAATTAATTTTTTAGATTTTGAGATGTAGAATGCAAATATGAAAATGTAATATTTAAATAGATATGAAAATGTGAATATCCAATTTAAATGAAATTAATGGCTGTTATGACTTTCTCAATTGGTATAAAAGCATACTCTATATGAATTGTTATAAAATTATACCAATTTTTTCACATAATGATTCTACTTTACTACTATAAATGAATAAAATACACAAAAGTGTGATGTAGTAGACAATGAATAGATGAAACATTGCTAGAAAGAATAAAATATAGGTATAGGCTATTGTGGGTAAGTTTATTATGCATGAAAAAAAATACAAACCTAGTATTTATGCTTATGAGTATCTGTAGACAAATAAAGGAACTTATTTTAATATAAAATAAATTAAAATAACATTCAAAGAGATTTTGAAACTACATTAGGGTCTTACACAAGTAATTAGCTCTTTTAGTTTAACAACAACAAAATGAGCATTAGTTATTTATTTAAAGAGGAATTAGATGTATGAAGAATAAACACACACAATTCCAACACTTTAGCTTTGTAAAATATTCAAATAAATTTACACATGAAATAAGTTGTGAATCAAGGGTCATACACAAACAATTAGTTATTTTAGTTTAACAACAAAAAATTGGCAATATCTATTTATTCAAAGAGGATTTACATGTATGAAGAATAAACACACATAATTCCAACACTATCATCTTTGTAAAATATTCACATCACTTTATTTTGATTAATCATTTCAAGGGTCATATCATCAGTCTTTTGTTTTTCCTTTTGAAATCCCTAGAAGCCATGGTTATGAATTTTAGTAACAATTCCTCTATGGATATAATCCACTAAGGGTTGATTCTGTTGTTGGTCAAGAAGGGTGAACCACTATGGTCAAAAATTGTGATGGAGGTG
Organism: Torreya grandis; assembly: GCA_037957365.1. NCBI lineage: Eukaryota > Viridiplantae > Streptophyta > Pinopsida > Cupressales > Taxaceae > Torreya > Torreya grandis. The sequence goes on along the minus strand of JARHVA010003152.1, from coordinate 1,097,194 downwards.
ATTAACATTCCCAGTGAATAAGAATAATTAGATAAGGAAGAGGATTTATCTATGGATTCTAAGTCTAATAAAGATGGTAAGGACCAGATTGAAGGCTCTAGAGAAAATGTGTCTTAGGAGGATTCCAAAGTGAGAGGAATGGACATGGGGGTTCTTGAATATGTGTCATTGATTGCTAGTAGGGGTTGGGGGGTTATTAATCCCAAGACCAAGGAAGAAATTTAGCAATCACTTGATAAGCTATATACTAAGGTATCCATTTATAAATTAATATGCAATTAAATTATGGATGAATTTGAAAAACTTAAAGGGATTTTGGTTCAAGAGATGACAATCATGAAGTTTGAAAAGGAACATGCAATTATTGATGAGCTCACTCCCCAAGGAAACTACACCACTCATAGAGATAAAGTGGAGGATACTATAAGTCTGAGAAGGAGAAGGAGAAACCCAAGCTTACTAGTATGAAGCACAAGAGATAGGGTAAGGAAAAAGACCAGACTATTGGGAATCATACTAGAGGGAAGAGCAACAAAGGGGAAATAATCAAGACCAATAAACTGGTCTACTATTTCAAATCTAATTAGTTGGTCCTTTCCTAATTTTCTTTTATCAAGCTCAAGGTTTTTGTTGAAACTTAGTGTCTTTTAGGCAACATGAGGTTTTTCCTATTGGGTTCTTATTTTATCCTTTTTGGTTATGTTGTTGTATCATGCTTATCTTATAATTTTCTCTTGTATGGGTAAGGGACCCTTTCAACCTAGTACTTAACCTATCTAATAAAAAAAAGTTATGAATAAATTAAGATAGAAAAAAATAATTAAGTTGTGGAAGTTTATAGGAATGAAAACACTAAACATACACCCAAATAAAAATTTATTAACTATCTATAAACTGATGTAGAATGTGAATAATTAGGGGTGAATATGTGAAGTAATTTTCCTTGATAATTCTATAGTCCATTAATTTTACAGATAATGAGCCAATGTAAAGTTTTGAAAATTATTGATATGCACATATAATGTTTTTTGTTTGCAATAAATATAACAAAAAAATTTAACTAAAACAATTATAATCTAAAAACAATAGGATTTTTTTATTGCTTACACAACATGCCCTAATTTCTTTATGAAATCATGGAACCTCTATTGCTCTAGGGTCTGGTATTTTGTTTGACTGAATTGGAGGTCTTATCTTATCTAATCTATTAATATAATGTAAAAAAGTCTTGAGGATGTTGCAATCTATACTTTAATATTTCTTTACTATTTTAACCAAGTCTAGATCTAAAATTTTCATCATGTGCCCTTAGTTTGAGGAGATTGCATATAGGGATCCATTGATTTTATTATCTAAATTTTCCTAAATCTAATAAGTATTGGTCTATCTTGAGACATGTTTTGAATAATGATAAATTTCCATTTTTAGACCATTTCACCTTAGGTTTGGACTAATTCCCTAATTGTCTTATGATCTTTGTACTCTTCTCCTTAAACTAGTTAGATCCAATTCTACTTTACTTCGAGTTAAGTGGGATAAGAGTTTGTATCATTTCAATTCTTAACTTAGTCATTTAATTTTTTATTAGAATTAATTATCTATGTTTTTTTGTCAAGTGGGACTATTTTATCTCTTGGATTCATCCCCATTATACCCCATCACTATTCCTGTTCAAAGATATATGTCTAAGGATTTTCATGCTTCCATCTTTATACTTAGTCATTTTCAGTGTTTTGGGTTTAAATTTAGCTTCAAGGTTGATAAAGTGCATGCCTTTATTTTATTAATATTATTTCCTTACACATTTCATTTGATTCTAGTACTTAGTTATTTTTAGACAAAATTCATATTTGAAAACTAATTGTTATTTTATTTTTCTATAGGCTAAATACTACTTTTAATTTTCAGAGGCCCTAAATAAAGGTGGAGATGCCACTTGTCACCCACTCACTCCCCTATGATATTTAAATACTTCATATATTTCTAAGAGTATATGACCTTTGAGACACCTAGGATGAGGACACCTATCATTATAGTGAATCCTCACTTCATTAAGGTGACTTGATTATTGGGCCTCACCCTTGAGCTCTTGGTAAATGAGATTATGCCATATGGCATGATCTCATTTCTCTGAGACCTTAGGGTAGTTAATAAATTTCAAGTTAGTGACAAGGACCCTATGTAAGTAAGATGATGGCATGTGTCATGATTTAGCTTCCTCACATCCCCAAATGATCCACGAACATAAAACACACTTCCAATCCTATAGATCTGTGGGAGTATGCCACTTGTCATGATATTAGGGCCTCACTACAATTAGTACCTATTGGATTTTGAGTCAGGGATCACAACATCCTAGGTAAGTGAGAACATGCTACATGTAATAATCTCACTACATCCCAACTACTAGATAGATAGCCTAGTTGGAACCCCAATCAAGCCCCATACGAATGAATGACTATCATGTGGCATGACCCTCTGAACTAGAGGACATATTGGCATCCATGTCAATAATTCATGAACTTAAATTTTATATCCATTTATCTTATCAAAGCTATCAAAACTTGAGAATAAAATTATTTGGATTTTTATCTTAGCATTTGGACTATTTTATTTACTAAATTATCTTGGATCATTTATTTTTACTTTGTTTTAGATATAAGTGGTTAATTTTTTTACTATTTCATCTTAATGACTTAGTAAATTTTAATTTTATAATGGGTTGATTTAGATTTGTCTATAAGGGACTTTATTTTCACATTTACATATCCATTTTTATTTAAAATATAAAATCCTAATGGTTACCTTCTATATTTAATATTTTCAACCCTAGATGCACATGATACAACCATGTGGTGAGATCTAGTCTCCTCATATACTTCAATGGTCCATATGTGCTTCATTTTATAGCTAAATTTTAGTTGAATGGGATGATACCACATGGAAATATCTCCCCTCACCACAGCCCTAAGATGGTTAATGAAATCAAGGTAGGTAGGAGATTTATATAATAAATAGGATTATGCCACATGGAGTGATCTTACTTCCTCTTGGTCCCAAGATATTCCATATATACTAAAGGAATATCTCCATATGCATGAGATCTCACCACTATCAATATATTAGGGCTCTAGAGTAATTAAATTACATGTAATCTCGAGCTAAGACTAGTAAGCTCTGGGTAAGTGACATCACACCATGTGGTGAGATCTCATTATGCTAGAGGTAAAAAAAGTTTGAGAAAGTGGGTCCTTGGGCTAGGTTTCATATCAACAAAAATATACCATGTAGTGTGTCCCTAACCCATGAAGGTATGTGGGCTTCATGAAAGAGTTGAAATCTTCCACATGGTGCCAAATAAAAGGTATGGGTAATTCATGGTAGATAGATAGAAGAGTCTCATATGTTTGAGATGAGGCAACACATCAAAATCTTAGGGCTCTAGAGCAGTCAGGATACATTAAGCATATAACTAGGACTAACAAGCTTTGGGTGGCCAATATCTCACCACATTGTGAGATCTCATTACATTTTATCCAAGGAAAATTCAAAAAAATGTGGGGTCCCTAGCCAAGCAATAGATGAGTAGAGTATCATCATGTAGCATGATCTCAACACATAAAAGACATGTTAAAATTATTACATAATGGGAAGTGGCCAAGTGTTGTATATGTATTGAGATGGATACTTGGTCCTCCATGAAAAGGATCAAAGCCTAAATTTGGTGGTTGTCTTGATCGTCTAGGTCATCAAAGTATATAAATTAGACTACAAGACCAATCTATATGTGTAATCAAGTTATATCTTGTATTCTAGTGTAAGAGGGATATCACAAAGCCCATAGTTCTAAGTAAATAAGGTAGTGGCATTGATTAATTAATGACATGCACTTTGGGACCAATTCAGAGTCACAAAAGACAAATTTTACCTAAAATAGGCTTGGTATCCAGTCACAAGGTGTGTCCACTGACAATCTTGAATAGGATCCCAAATACATTCCAATACATATAATTTAGGTGGAATTTAGTTATCATTATCTGTGACACTTGGATCTTGATAACAATGGGACTTGAGTTAGTCTCAGGTGAACCTAGCTTGTTGAGTTATCCTTGGGCTAGGCTTGGGACTGGTTGGATTGAAGGTATATATAAGGCCATCTCTTCATTGTGAGAAGGGCTAGTTGATTTAGACTTATAAGATAGAATAGAAGAACTAGATGCCATTTTTTATTCTCTTATTATTTTATTACTTTCCTGATTAGTCTATTTTTTTGTGATCTATAATTTTCTGAGGCATTTCTATAATTTCATTTGGAAAGGGTAAATCCCACACATTGTTCCTTTTATGAAATATATCTAAATTGAAAGGTTACAAAGTTAATTTTCATAATTTACACATTAATATGGTAAATGTGTTCCTCTTTCTTCATGGAAAACGTTTCATTAGACTTTATCACTACCTTTTTTTATGACTGTGTCAATACTAGTTTGACAAAAGAGTGGTTTCATTGGATTTATCTAAGTGAATGAACCAAATTTATATGAATTATGTTGTATGATCCTTTCACTTTCTCTTTATCCTTCATATTTTTATATTATTTTATAATATTTATATTAATTTTATAATATCCCAAACTATAATTAGTGTTTAAAAGTTTCATTTAGATTACATGTTCATCACTTGTCCCTTATAAAGCATTGTTTAATTTAGTGTATTGGGGACAAGTGTTGCTCAAAAATGAATTCATTAATATATTTGAATAAGTTAGATACTTATTATTCTATGTTTAATTTATGGATATAAAATCATATTTTCAATTGGCCCCTTGTATGGAATAACTTGCATCATCCAACTCAAGTATCTAGTATGTCATGACTTGGTAGATGAATACCTAGGGGAAGTTATTGTTGATATTTATTCCTTTTAGGTGAGGTAGAAAGGAACATGGGAAATAGTTACTAGTTGATCATTTCCTATTCTATTTTCCTCCTTTAGCTGGTGTGTTGTGCCAAATGGATCACCAATGTATTGGTGATAGAAGGAGGGCCTAATGAAGCATTCTTTGATATTAATTTTTTACTATGTCTAACATTTTTTAGGCTTGGATTTGATAATAATATTACAATTTTATAAAAATATGAAACAAAAGGGTTGTCACAAGTTTGAAGTCCATTAAGGGTGATTGTGAGCTATTGTAATTCTCAAGACATAAGACAACTAGGACTGATAAAGGCAAGTCTAAACCTAACAAAATATCTTAGGCAATAAATCCCCCACAAATATAGTTCCTTTCATTACTCCTTTTTCTCTTTCTTAGAACCCAAAAATGGCTAATCCTGCCTAGTTAGGATGAGGAAGTTGTCTTGTGAACATTATAGGACTTTTCTAAAAATATTGAGAAGTTTTGTCCAAGATATGTTCATGGTGGGGTAATAACAACATAAGAACATAAACAAACCTTCAAGGATGCATTGATAATAACTTAAGTTTAGCATGAATATGTCACTCATAGTCTATTACCTTAAAATTTAGATGAGTCAACATATGGTTGGTATTTAGGTCTCCTAGATGGATCCATCACCTCTTAGGATAACCTTGAGATTGTGTTCACTAGCCACTTTAGGATGACAGTATACCCTGCCATAATATATTAATTCATAGTTACCCATAAAAAAACCAATAATCCCATGAGTATTTTTAGAAATAGGTTTCACAAACTATACAAAAGGTTGAAATACCCCTAAATGTAGACCAATCTTATTGATATACAAACATAATTGAGGTCCCTAGACCCCATGACATCTATGTTCCTTTGGAGGAACCCAACAAGTCTTATATCTTTATCCTTAGCCTACACAGAAGTAGTCATTATTAAATAATATATGGTAACTCAAGGATATGGTATTGATCCCTTATCCATATTAGGATAACTTTGTGCCTACTACTAAATTCTTAGGGTCAACTAGGACCTTATGTAGAACACCCATTTGATTAATTCAATCCCATGAGCTATGTATTAAAACCCAACCCCAATATATAATATAATGCCCTTTAACTATATACCAAAAAATCATCCCTATGCTCCTTTAGATCATGTAGTGTCATATCATATGAGTCAAAAAAAATTTCCAGTTGCCTATAATAATAATGCTACCATACCTAGTTCAAGTGGTTATGCTACCCCTAACAACAACTAATAGGCTATCCCTTCTTTTCTGAATAATTATATGCCAACTAATAATACACATAACATAATTCATACTATTATCCCTACATTTTTAAATTCTATTGCATTGGTGTCTATCCCACCACTTCAAGTAAGAAGTAACCAAAGTGCCCTTGTAAACCATGAGGTAAATAATTATTAGTAAATGGTATAAAGATTGACCAATGATATGGTCAACTTGTGCATAAAATTTCCTCAAAACACAAACCAAACCATGAATATCCCACCTTAGTATCAAAATTACAACTTTCATAAGACTAATACATAGTGGAACACTATGCCTAATAATGGAAATGTGCCTAATCCAATTGACAACACCAATCAAATAAATAATAGTGCCTCTAATCTAGTAAACATGGTAGACTTAACCTTACACACTTGGTATAGACTACATAATATGGTAGACCACATTAAATTATATTGTGATAAGTTTGCATTAGCCTCAATCATATTCCAAAAGGAAAAGAATAACCTTGAAATAGTGCCTATACTAGATAATGGAAAACTAGGCCCAAGTGGAGACAACCTGAGTGCTTATATGGTCTTAGAGACCTATGAGTTTCCATTTAAAAGGGTAAATGGGCCTAAATACAACCTAGATGATTTCCATGCTTTTAAATAATTCCAATTAGGGAACAACCATTAGTTGAGAAGTTTTAAAGTCCATTACTAACCTCTACTCTAAATAACATCCATGTTCTAGTTGATGAAATCTTGATTAATAACCCTTCTCCCCCTAAAGTAAATATGGCCTCATATTATCCTAGGATCAAAATTTTGCACATCCCCAAGCTGATAAACCACTAGATAAAAATAACCTAGATATAACATTGTTGAGGAACTTAAGAAAACCAAGTCCACCATAAAAATATTTAAGTTACTTTAGATGTCTAACCAAAAGGACTTGTTGCTAAGAGAATTATCTGATCACAAAATTAAAGAAGGTAATATCATATTTGACACTCATGTTTTTGTTTATAAGTAAAAAAATGAAACTCCCCATTTTATACTAATAGTTAAAAATTTTGAAAAAAGCTTACACAATTGTTCGGTAGATTCAGGTGCTTTAAGTGATGCCTTATGCCATTTTCCAAAATCTAGGACTAAAACTTACCAAGTTTACTATAAAAATTGATAAACTAGACAAGTTAGAGGTCAAGGTGGTTGTTGATCTCAACCAAATTCATATGCAGTTGGAATTTGATCCAACGTTCTAATAGTTCATTGATATCCAAGTGGTGGACACACCCGAGGCATATGGGATACTTCTCAACTGAGATAGGTCTAGGACACTCAATGGGTATATGACCACCAATTTCTCCCATGTGTGCATTTTATGGAAAGCCATTAATAATTAGATCAAGATTGAGAGAGAGCCAAAGATGGCTCACATGATTACATAGTACAATAATACTAATTATATCTTATATGAGGAATCTAAACTAGGGGTCTATGTGCTTGAGAAAGAAGAAAAAACTTATGGTAGATTCCTCATTAACATTTTGATCATCCAAGAAAAAACTAAAGTTAAATAATTAGATTAGTTAGATGAGGAATATATACTATGCACATCATAAGTACTTTCAATTCATGTTGCTTCCCCAGCACGCATAAGGGTTGAGTAAGGTCATCCATGTGAGAACAAGGGATGCAAAGGCTTAGAGGATACCTACGATTTAATTATAAATAATTTTGTGTTGATATTACTTTTTCTTACATAACACACCCTAATTTATTCATAAAATTAGGGATCCTTTTTTTCTCTAGAATCCAGTCTTTTGTGTTTTAGTCAAGTTTGGGCCTATTTTATTTAATGATTTAATTGAAAAGGTTCCTTGAGAAGTTATAATATTAATTATATATTTGTTTTATTATTTAAATTAAGTCTGAACTTAAGATTCCCATCATGTGAACTTAGTCTAAATGATATTTTAATTAGGGCCTCATTAAAATAACTATATGAATTTGCTTAAATTTGATAAGTCTTGGTATGTTTTATGACACATTCTGATGTGTATTGAAATTTTCATTTTTGGACCATTTCACATCAAATTTATGTAGATTATTTGACTATTTTAGAGTTTCTTTTTTTTCTTGAAAAAATTGATTTAATATTGTCTCTTTTTAGGTTATTTATCTAAATATTTGCATTTCTTAGCTTTTAAAACTTAGCTACTTTAAGGTCTATTAGACCAAATTAGATTTGAATTTTGAGAAAATGATAACATTTTATATACTGAATTTATCTCTATATGGTATCTTTTTTTCCAATTTAGTTAAAATAACTAATATTTTTCATGGTTTCCATTTAAAATAGACATTTTCCTTGTAATGGACCAACTCTATCTTCAATTTTGGCTAAATGCATGTCTTTATTTATTTATATTATTATTATTCCCTTTGCATTCATCTTTATCCTTACTCTTTTTTGTCAAAGTTTAAATTCAAATTCTAATGGATACTATCCCTTTTTTAGGCCAATGGTCACTTTATTTTCTAGCGATTCATTGAGTAGGTGAGGAAATACAACTTGTCACTCATTTATTTCCTTGAACTTCTTTGGGACTTAGTCACTTTAGATATATTATAGGCACCCATGATGAGGATGAGTGATACACTCTCATTTCCATGCTTCTCTTGGCCCTCTCAAATTCCAAGAAAATCTAAAGACCTTTTGGATGTACAAGATAATGCCACTTGATGTAATCTTGTTTCCTTGGGCCCTGGGGGTAATTTTTATACTTTCAATTGATAGTCAAGTTCCTAGATGCCCAAGATCATGCCACATGTTACAATCCTATTTCCCTACTCCCTAGGATGGTTTATATGTTTATAAGCCTTTGATGAGGCCCTAACAAGTTTCAATATATCACCACATCAAGATCGTAAAGTAAATAGTATAAGTGGATGATCAATAAATCCCCTAATGAATGAATAGATGACATGTGGTATGAACTACCAAATAGATGACACATTGGTATCCATGTTAGTGTTGCATGAGTTTATATTTGATGGTTGTCTGGACCATAAAAATCATCAAAAATTAGGATTTTCTCTTTTAACCAAATGTTTGAGCCTACTTAAGCCTATGTAATTTGGATCACTTTGAATTTTTTCTGAGTGCTCTAAAATTTCTTAGTTAGGAAATTTAACCTTGGACTTTTTATAGGTTTTATTTTTGTTTGTGGATATTTTATGGGTCCATTTTCAATTTATTCTAGAGTAAAATGAATAATTTTTTATGAAATTATATCTTATATCTTAGTCATTTTTATAAGAACGGATCACATGGGACTTCTAACTTTTTCTTTTAATGTTTTTGCCTTAGTTGTTTTTACTCAAGTTTCATTTTTGAACTCTAACAAATAGTATTTTATTAAAATAATAATGAATAAATTTATTTATTGCAAACACAAATTAAGTGAAGAATGACTAAGTATCTAAATATCAATATTCCACTTACCTAGAGTGCCTTGGACAAAGGGCTTATCCAAAAATACTTTCAGTTCCCAAGATGACACCACATTACATAATATCATTATTCTAGTCCTTCTGATGGTCTAAACATATTTAACATGTGGTATACTCTCTAGGTTAATATGATGATTCCATGTGGAAACAACTTGCTTTTTGATACCGTGAAGTCAAAAAGATCAATAAATCATAAATTTCAAGTGCCCAAAATGAGGCCATGTGTCAACATCTTAGGGATAAGGAGGAGTTAGAGTGTGGAACCTCAATCTAATACTAGTGATTTATGTGTGAATAATATCACACCATGTGGTGAGGTCTCATTACACCAAGGCTAGATAAAAGGCATAAGATATGGGGTCCTTAGACCAAGTGGAAAAGAAACAAAAATCACCATTTACTATGGCCTTGGCCTAGGATGATGCTACCATATTTTTGTTGTGGGAAGCATACACAGTGTGTGAATTTCATAGTAAGGATACATGGGACCTCTAAAAATATAATTTGGGCTCAAATTTGATGATCATTTCAGCCCATCAAGGCCATCAAAACCTATAAATTAGGTCTTGGTTCCAATATGATTAGTGTGATTAAGATATGATTTATTCCCTATCAATGAAGATATCATGGGATGTAGAACCCAAGTTATTTAGGTAGTGGAATTTATAAAAATATTTGGCATATATATTGGGATTAAGTGAGAGCATAAAAGACAAAGTGTTGTCTTAATTAATTAAGGTCATCACCATGCAGAGTATGGCCAACTAGTTATTCAAAGGGAATATTTAATAACTTCATCCACCTAAAATTCAATTTAAAGATATATTATCATGGAATTGATCCTAATTTCAATATAATTATGTGTGTCCCAATTCAAATTTGGGAAAAAATGGGTGCATCTCATTAAGTATTTGTAACTACCAGTCAATGGGAGAAGATTTAGGACTAAGTGGACTGAATCATCTATATATGATCAGTTAAAGGATGTAAATAGGGCTAGTCTATTTATAATTAGATATAGATTAAATGTCTATGCCATTTTAATTTAATTTATTTTCCTACTTTCTTAGTTTATTTTTCTTTGTTTTGGCAAGAGATGAGGTTGTTTGAAGATTTTTATGTAACTCGGCTAAGTATTGATGAATATTAGATTTGTGTTTCATAAATCATATTTTATATGGAATATTTATGAGTGATATTAATTTTATACACCTGCCTATTGTGAATTTGTTTCACTTTTTTATGTATCCACTTGGTCCTTAGACTCTTACACCATCTCTACTTTCTAGTTGTGCTATGTTATCCAAATAGAGACTAGTTTCTCTAGGTATTTATATGCCCACTAGAGATATAATTATCCTCACTAGAAAGTGAGATCATATTTTATTTATCTTACCCTCTCTCTTTTTATATTCTTTCCATATCTCTATTAGATTAGATTTATAATAGTTTGAATTGCAATTAGTTATTCAAGATTTGTCTAGACTACATGTTCTTCCATTTACTTCTCATCTTGTATGCATTAGTAAAACTAGTAGACTAAAGACAAGTGCCAACCATCAATGATTTAATTGATAAATCTAAATGATCTGGTTCTTATAGGAAAGATATACCAAAGTTTATTTCATAATTCTTAGATTGTACTTTTAATTATCCCCTTTTATAGAATAGATTGCATCAACCAACTAAGGTATCTAAGTTGCACTGACCTAGTAGACAAAGACCTTGGGGAAGTTTATCCTAACCTACTTAATTTTATAATATTAGGAAGGTAAAAAAGGAAATCTCACTATTTGATTCTTTCTTCTCCTGTTTTACTCCTAGAGTTGGTATGTTGTGTCGAAAGGACCACCAATAAATTAACACTAGAAGGAGGGCCAAATGAAGTATTTTTTAGTATTTATGCTTGATTATGTCTAAAATCATGTAGTTTTTTATTATATAGGAACATTATAGTTTTTTAAAACTATAAAATAAAATAATATTCATAAGGTCAGTGTCCATAGAGGGTGACTTTTAGCTATTACAATTCTCAGGACATAAGAGAACTAAGACTGACAAAGAGAAGTCTAAGCCTAAAAAAATGTTAAAATAGTAATTATTGTATTGGGAAACCAATTTAAATATCCATTATAATGTAATAATTTCAAATCCTACTTAGTTAGGAGGTAATTTTCCTATGTACATTACCAAACTTGTCCAAAAATCTTCAAGGTATGTTGATGGCAGGGTAAGAAAAAAAAACACATATAGACCTTTAAGGGTGCCTTAAATAAAACTTAAGTTCAACATGAAGATTTTAATTTTATATTAATCCCTTAGTCTCTAGATGAGTTAGTGTATGGTTATTATTTAGGTCTCCCAGATGGATCCATCATCTTTTGGGATAACCTTGAGATTGTATTCATTAACCACTTTATAATACCAATAGACCATACCATGATCTATTAATAGTTTTTGGATTCCTATAAAGGTTGTAGTGAGCCCACGATTATTTTTAATACTAGGTTTATGTTGGAAATTTGGCTTGACAAGGCCAAATTCCAACCCATTTAACTTGAAACTTTTCATGGCACTGTTATAAGCCTCGACATGGTGGTCTACTATAGGTATGTTGACTAAAAGTGAAGTATTTGGAATTAAAATTGTTAATTTTGAGTCAAAAAACCACTAAATAATCCAAAATACCTTAATATTTTTGTCATTACCTTAATTTAAAATTTTCATTCTTTGGAAATAGCTCTTCATGCAAGCCTAAAGTGTCGAAAAGACTCCAAGAGCTCCCACATGCCAAATTTACCCTTATTTTGGTGTAAAAAGACTTAATTATTATTTTTATATTGAAAATGACTCATAATATTCTTTTTTTGGTCCTAAATTTCTGGTTTAAGACTTGAATTATGAAGAAAAGGCAAAAGAAAGGCTTTTTATGTGTTTTCATGTAGAAGTACAGATTTATATGGCCTTTCCCATACAATAGATATAATTATATTGAAGTTAATTGGTTATTAAAATAATATTCAAGGAAGAAAGACCTCATATAGGTTCAAAATTTATTCACATACACCACTTATCTTCTTTTCACATCAAGAGAGCCCTTCATGTTTGTAGATGGTATGACCATGAGAGAGAAAATCAAGGTCTAGAATTTTTGGTAGAGAAATGGGTATGAGAGAGATTCCATAATTGGAAATTGGTTCTCAATTTATCTCTCTCTTCTTCATGAACCATACCTAACAATATAAGCCACTCATTATTCCTTTTTCATCCAAGCAAGCAACTAGTTTTTGGAGATTTAACCTCATTTGGGCATCATGATAGAAAAATGAAAGTTTATTGAACTTATCAAGAGTATTAACTACCTTACCATGATAGTATTTATATTATTTTAAAAAAATTAGTTCATATGGATCTAAATAAGATAAATGAATGCAAATTTTGTAGTCTATAGGCAGTTGGAGAGATTGTATGGTTTAAAGGATGATCCATGGTGATCAAGATTCATCATGACATGGTTTACAGGTTTCCTTCATGTTCATGTGTTCCTTTTTCAATATTATAAAATATTAATCAAGTTAAATTCCTTTCAAAAACCATTAATAACCTTATAATCTCCTCTTATTCATAGTTTATCAAGGATTAAGGAAACTTAACATTTGTCAAGGTTTTTGATGATTCCTAGGTTTCCATTTTTAGTAGTATATGCTTGTCAAAGACATACAAAATGGAATGTTTTATTAAGGAATATTACTATGATTATATAATGGTCTTCATGAATATTAAGAATTTTTATTCATGTGCATTCCACTCTCCATCATGTTTCATTTTTACACAGTCTTCTCATTGTCATTCATCACCATTTTAAAAGCTTCATCTCCATATACATTCTCATTTCCCATACATTACCATCATATCACCTTCCATTCAATTCCACATCATTTTTATATTATATAATAAGGATTAAATACTATTTTAATCATCATAGTAATGAAAATATTGTATAAAAACCTTAATACATTACTAAAAAGAACTTAAAGATCATCTACAACCAAGATTACAAAATAACCATAGTATTCTATTAAGGTCAATTTCAAGTAAAGTTCATATTTTGAGGTCTATATTAATCAAGGTTTGAACTCTTATTAATTTTAAATAACACAATATATATATCGATATCCTCTTCAAGCTCCTCTATCACCCAATCCTTATCTCAGTCCATACAATCAACGAAGGAATCTCCACTACGACCATACTAACAAAGTTGAGATCAAAGATGAAAATTGGGGTCAAATAAAGACTATGAGGAGATATTTGAGATAATTAATAAATTAAAGTGAATCAAATCATTATAGTGACTATTTTATATTGTTTTTATTTCATGACCTAAATCTCGTACATAGTTCGTACAAGAACTAAACTCTCATACACAATCAGACCTATAAGGAGGAAAAGCTTATTTTCAAAAGGGTAAAATAATAATTATGGATGTGATAGTGTGATAAATTTATACACATAAAAATTAGCTCAAATTATTACCATTTTATTGATCAAACTTATATTAGGTCATGTTTTCATGAGAATCTCTACCTATACCAGGTTTGAAGGGTTTTGAAGTATGTCAATACTATATCAAACAAAGACTATGAGGGAAAATAGCTATGATTTTAATTTAAATATGGTTTTTAACCCAAATTTGAGATTCAATTAATATGGTGAGATTTATCATACTTAGGTCCAAATTGTAAAAGGTTGTCTCAGTCTATACACACAATTAAAGAATATCTATAACCTTACCAAGACAAGCCTATATCCAAGATTGTGGAGAGGATGAGAGCAAAGTGTCTATTGAAGAGTTACATGATAAAATGGAATATTCATGAGAGTTATGAAGTATTAAATAGGTTATGTTATGAATAAGGTTTCCCAAGAAAGGTACATAAGTTCATCTTTTAAATGTCCACACATAGCTATGCTAAGGGTCAATTATATTGATATATCTATACACCCTAGATAGTTATAGTTCAAGAAGAAATTAATTAAATAAGGAAATTTGTGAAGTAACCTATGTTTTAAAATCACAAAATAATCAATATAATGTCTCTAATAAATGTACTACCAACTCAAGAAAGAATAGTACACATGCCTATGTATGAAATCAGGACTATGTAGGATCCTAAGAACATTATTTGAAGAGAAAATATGCTAAAGAAGTGGCTGAGAGAAGGGTTTAAAATAACTTGTGAGGTATTAAATTTAAAATTAATGTATAAATATATCTCAAACACTTCCATTTCCTCTAATAACCACCTACAATAGTATGACAAAGGTAGTCACTTTGAGATTTTTAAAGAGATATGGTGTTTGATAGGGTATATAGAACTAAGTTTGATAAATGGATGATAAATCCTATTAAATAATTTACCTAAACTATCTAAAAATTATTATTTACATCCTTAAACAAATTTACAAGACTCAAATAATCAAACTTAGTCATGAACCATTGAAATATTGAAAACATAAAGATCCCACTAGCTAATTTTGAGAAAAATACATCTTGAGGCCTCTACATGTATGATCCAATTGTAAAAATTGGTAAAATTGATTTTAATGAGTGTTTTTATCCATCCATAATATTATTTAGGTAATACAAATAGTGTAATGATCCACTATTTTTCATAGTCCTATGCTTGTTTATTAATAGTCAACATGGAGCTAAGTAGACTTCTTAGAGGGCTATAAGGTTTGAGAGTGTGTTTCAAATTCATGTGAGAGTTTTTAATATAAATAAGAGTATTTTTTATTCCTAATGTGTCTTTTTTGATGGATTAAACTCTTATTTTCATACAAATTTTCCCTTGAGGGCTAGAATAAGTAGACAAGCTTTAAAACCCTTAAGACCCTACCACCATGATTAAATAATTCATGGGATTTATTTTAACTTAATAAACATTATAATGAGGTAGAGGGTCATTTTAATTATTTAAGGAGGTGTTGTATTTGATTTAATACAATGTAATTATCAATTTTGACTCTCAAACCTTTCTTTCTACTTGTGTAATATAGGATAACTAGTTGAGGCATAACTTCACTATGTTCTTATATTTGAAAATATTATGCATAGGAGCATGATTTTTTCATGGTTGTTCAAAGGTTAAACTTACTTCATATATATGGGAATAAATTTTCAATTAGGTTTCTATACCTTATGAACTATTTTTAAGAATTTCAGACCCCTAAAACCCTTGCAAAACCTTAAAACCTACCTGATGGAGTAAAGAGGCATAAATGTGCATTAAAATGACGTGTTTGAGATATTAAATGATATTTATGGTATTCTCAATTCTCTTTATATTCTCCATATCCTATTGGTTGTCATGTGAAAGGCTCTTACTTTATGAACTAAGCTAAAGAAGGTTATTTTGAGCATATAAGCAAGTAAATGAAAGGTAATTACACATTAAATGAGTTAGAGAAGAAATATGGTGTCCTAAAAGTCATAAATAACATTGATAAAATAATCTACAAAGGTCTAAATGGCTATTTTCACAAGTAGATAGGTCTACATGTCAAAATAAGAAGCTATGCCATGTAGGTTAAAGGTGGATGGCTTGATCAAACCAATTACATAAATCAAAAAGACCTTGTATAGGTTATTCAAGTCCTATACATTATATAAGAGCCTTTAAACTCATCATAAGGTCAAAATACTAAAAAAAACTTGCATACACATATGCCAAGATGTTAGCTTCATGATATAGTGCCATCAAGAAGGGGAAGTAGGAGGCAAAGTAATGTCATGAACGAACTTCAAATCTTCATGAAAATAATCATCAGGTCCTGATAAAGGTGTATTTCAAATTTTAATCACATAGGAGGTAGCATGACTGGTCATTGAAACCTTAGAACACTAAACATGCTTAGAAAGCTCATTTTATACTCTAAGAGGTGACTTCACATGCTCACCATGGTATGTATATTTTTCATGGGAGGATGAGGACTTTAAGAGAGGTAGAAGGCATAATATACTAATGTTTTGTGTCATTGGTTCACACATTCAATGCTCAAGATTTATGAATCATCATTAAAAGTCTTGAGTACTTTTAAAACCTACCAAAACCCTACTAAAAAATTGATTGATAATATTTTAGAGTTAAGGCACACAAAAATATTTAAATAACTTGAATACCATCTATATCATCTAGTACAATATGAGAGCTTCATGTCCATGTTAATTTGTTATGTGGATGATGTATGAACCTATTAATAAGTGTAGAAGGAGATGTAAAAGGTAGTTTTAGGAAGTTAAAATCATTTGAGAGTGAATATTGACACTTTTTATACCTCCTCAAATAATCATATGATTATAACCATGCCTAAAAGTGCCCTTCGAAGTGCATTCTAATTAGCCATTCTCTAAGATTGAAGGATAAGGTGACCTAGTCACCCAATTTGACAAGTTTGTAGGTGTTTCTTACCCAAAATGACCTATATTATTATATGGGATGTTTATTCATGTATAAAAATCACTCTTTAATAGGTTCTCAAGGTTTTGTGTAGGGTTTTCATGGTCATCAAGTACTAAGAGTTAAGCTACTAGGCTTAATTGGCCTAGTAAACCTACTCGATCAAGAAATTAAAATGAAGAATGGCATGAAAGGTTGTTAATGAGAGTTTATGTGGAGTTATATGCTTCATAACTAATATTTAAGTGGATATCCCATGCACAAATGGACCTAAGTGGCAATCAATGCAAAAGAGGGATAAATAATAAGTTAATTGATATTAAGTGATAAACACCCTAAATAATTGATGTTTAACTAATAATCGATGCATATTCCATATTTTTCATATAGGAATGATTCACTGACTTAAATTGGTCTTATGCTAAAGGAAGCATAAGTAGATATACGCATATGATGGCCCACCACCTTGTTTCCACTGCCAAATAACTCATGCAAGAGCATCAATCAAGGAGAGATTTTATGGAAGATATTTACAACTAGTCATAATTGATTTTTATTTGAGTTAATGATGGGATGACCTCTTGTTCTCTCTTCTATGCCATTATATTGGATTCTTCTCTCCTCATTTTCTATATAATTAGGATTTTAGGCCTTATTTTAAGATCCCTCTCTTGGGCATGATGAAACTCTACCAAGATTGAGATTTGTAACCTCTTAAGTGAATAAAATGATTGTATTTAGATTCTTTGATATAAGTTTAGTATGTTTATATTTTTTTATTTGCATATGTGGTAGTGTTTTCTCCCTTGGCAAGTCCTAATCTCACCTAGTTGCTAGCATGTCATATTATACAGGTCATATATAATGTTTGATGTTGAGTGAATGAGATAACAGTGGAGATATTGATTGGTTAGTGCCTTAAATCAGGGCTTCCATCATTTCTATCATTATTTGATTACTTGATGGAACCTTTATGTAAAACATTGTTGCATGAGAGCCCTTTAGAGTTGTAATATTTAGTGATTTACATTACTTATTAGTGTTAGTTGGAATTCAAATTGAATGGATGAATTCAAGAATTGGTGCATCACCATTATTAGTATAGGTTTTCACTTTTAGTTATCTTTTTGACTCTTTTCACCCTGAAATAAATTAGGTTTTAGCAAACTAAGCAAAATTGATACATCAGAGGAGCTAGCCTCATAATCTAGAGGTTTGGTCTAAGTACAGGTATCCCACAACCTATAGGCCAATCCAACTATTAGTCTAGGTTTGAAGGAGATATGAAAAATATACTTTATCAAGGTAAAACTTAGTTTGTTCATAGTTTTATCATGCTCGATGGGACACATATCCAACCATTAAAGTATTCATTTTCAGCATCTTAGTCTTCACAAGAAGTTTCAATCACTCATATAGTCATCATCTTTGAGGTGAACGGTAGTTATTGTTCATAGTTCATTATTTTTAATATGTTTTGTGGTGAATGATGGTAGTATATGGGGAAAAAAATCATATACTTCCTTATCATCATTCTTATGATCCATCCCAATTTCAATATGATCCATATCCATCTTATTATGACCCCTATTAGCCTTATATTTACCCTAATCAATAATATGTGAGTCATTATTAGGCTTATGATCCTTATGAATCTAATTCACTTAGTTGGTATCATGATTATTTATCTAATTAGTCATGATAATCTCATGACATTCTTGATTAGCTCAACCAAGTTATAAAATAATCCATATCAAGTTTTAAATAGACCTTGTTTGGCTATGAGAAACACATGGTGAACATTGACACAAAATAGAGCTATGGATAGATCCCTAAGCATGATATTGAGAGAATGAGAGTTTCATTGTAGAAAGATAAACAAGTATTGACATATTTCATAAGACAAGTCCATTCAAAATTTAGTAGTGATATGTTGTATATAGGTTGTCTAATTTTAGGCATTAGAGAGAAGTTGGTAATCCATGAGAGACACCAAGTTCACCATAACTATAAGCCTGTTCCTTCCATAATTCCACATCAATATTTCATTGAACTACCATTTTACCTTCAATAATATCAAATAAATGTGCATCACATCCCTTAAAATTCCATTTAGACCTTTTCAGCTTTTCCTACTTGGAAGTATATCTGAGAGAGACCTAAAAAGGTGGAATAATTATGTTTTGAAAAGGTTAAATTACATGTTTCATAGAAGATCATGCAGGGGAATTTATCCTCTGATCAACATGGAGAGATCTCCAATAAGACGGTGCTTAAATTTGAGGTTCACCTTGCCAAACAAGTTGAGCTTGTAAACCAACATATTCATCAATCAATAGAAGCTAAAAAAATCAACACAATTTTATTAGGAATTTCCTCCATTCATATTCATATATAAAACAAGTGAAAAGGAAGAAGTCCCTAAACCCAAGTTCATAACTTGTAAGCAAGTACAATAGTCTAGGGAGAGAGAAGAGAAGTCTAGTAAAAGCCAAGCTGCTAAAGTCAAGGACAAGTTTGAAATAATTTATCCCCCACCCATCCCTACTTAATACCCAAGGCTTTCCCTTCATGAAATTCTATTCAAGGAAAAATGCAGTAGAGAGAGGAAGTGATGATTATCAAATTTGATCATCCTAATGATTAAAATCAATCATCTATGGCAATACCATTAGATTTATCTCATATTCTTGAGTATTTCTTAGGGATCCACCATGCCACTCTTTGATAATGAGCCTCTCCTTTGTGAGGTAAGTAAATAAGATATAGTTGAGGTCTTAGAAAATAAGAGTAACTTGAGTAAAAATGAAAAAGAGGAAATCATCATTGGGACTCATTTAATCTTTCATAATACAAAAGAAGATGAGTTGCAAGAGGTTGTTGAGATGCATGATGAGTTACAAATATAAGATGAGACATAAGAAACAAAGATTTTAGTTAAAAAATAAGAGGTAGTTTCTAAATAAATCCTCAGTCATATAGTAGATATCCTCCATCAAGATGTTTATGCAATAGTTACCATAGATAAGTATAGGCCAACCAAAGAAGATAAGTGCCAAGGTGACAATGATGACCTTTGACAATAATATATGAATGTTTAAAATGAATATCAAGCTATTATAGGACTCACACTTCTTATTGAGTATGTTAAAGATCAGTTTATTTCTGACCTTGTCAAGTTTTGTTCACAAAAAGAGTAGGTACATGATGATTTAAAGAATGAATAAATGTTTGTTGAGGTAGTACCTCAAGTTGATACTCTGAAGCACAAACCAAGTTAAGATTTATTATCCTTTAACATTCACAAATAATTTAAGATTTCATTCATAAAGGTCTTGAAAATTAAAAATTCCATGTGAAGTAGAATGAAACCATCAATCAAGACATGGAAAATCTTTGACAACCCATGAATGATGTAGAATTGACATTATTCTTGCAAAGTATAAGTATATGGGAGGGGTATGACTGGGTATTGGACTCACATATACAATTTAAGAACCTAAAATTAGAATTATAAGGCCCATATAATTCCCCAAGAGTCCATGAACATTCAAATTATCCTATATGCAAAAATAAGCTATCAAGACATGGTAATCATACTTCAAGGTGCCATGATGTAAAATCAAGTTTTCCATTTGACCCTGGAGGAAATATTTTAAATTAAGGTTAGTTGTTTTAATTTTTATCTTGTTTAAATAAGTGGTTAGCACAAGCATTAGTCTATTATCTTGTTTTTATTTTCCTTATGTTAGGTGTGTTTGCCCCTTCATTTAGTTGTTGTTCCTTTTATTATCTCTATCTTGTCTTATTGTTGTTGCAACCATAAGAGGTGTATCAAAGTACAAAATTTTGTTTGATAGTCAAGTTAGTCTTTAAAATCATGTTGTATTATTTTAAAATATCATTATCATATGAAAATTCATAAGTTTCTCTTGACCAACTGGCTGGTCAACCCATGTGAATCACCAAAAATGTTGGCAATTTGGCCTGTCAAGGCCAAATTCTAACCCTTATAACTTGAAACTTTTCATGGCACTATCATAATCCTCTACATGGTGATATACTATATGGATGTTGACTAAAAGTGAAGAATTTTTCATTTAAATGGTAAATATTGAGTTAAAAAACCACTTAAGCATCCAAAATGCCTTCAATTACCTTAATATTTATGTCATTACCTTGATTCAAAAGTTTCAGGTTTTGGAAATAGTTCCTCATGTAAACTTAAAGAGTAGAAAAGACTCCAAGAGATAAAAAAAATTCCAAATTTATTCTTATTTTGGTGTCAAAATACTTAATTATTGTTTTTATATGTCAAATAAATCATACTATTCTTTATGTGGCCCTAAATTGGTAGTTCAAGACTTGAAGTATGAAGAAAAGGCAAAAAGGCTATTTCTATGTGTTTTTATGCAAAAGTTTGGATTTGTATGATATTTTAAATATATTAGAGATCATGATATTTAATTTGCATTTATTATAGGTGATTTATATAATATTCAAGGAAAAAATACCTAATACAGTTTCAAAACTAATTCATATACACCACCTAGCTTATTTGTGCATCAAGAGAGTCCTTCAGGTTTGCATTTGGTATGAGAGAGAGAAAATAAAGCTCTAGAATTTTGGATAGAGAAAGGGGTTTGAGAGAGATTTTAAATTTGTAAATTAGTTCTCAGTTTCTCTCTCACATTTTCATTAACCATCCCTAACAATATAAGGCACTCATTATGCCTTCATCTAAGCAAGAAACCAATTTTCTAAGATTTCTCCTCATTTGGGCATCATGATAGAAAATTAGAAGTTTTTTGAACTTGTTAGGAGTATGAAATACCTTCCCATGATAGTCTTAAATTTTTTCACACATGTGTGAGGTCATATGGATCTCAAGAAGACAAATTAATGCACATTATGTAGTCTATAGGTAATTGGAGAGATTCTACAGTTCAAAGGATGATCCATTGTTATCAAAATTCATCATGACATGGTTTGTATGTTTATTTCATGTTCATGTGTTCCTATTTCAATATTCTAAAATATTCCTCAAGGTAAATTCCACTAAAACACTATCAATCACCTTTGAATCTCCTCTTAGTCACAGTTTAGCAATGATTAAGGAAATTTAGCATTTGTTAAGGTTTTTAATGATTCTTAGGTTTCCATTTTTAGTAGTATATGCTTGTCAAAGACCTCCAAAATGGTATTTATGACTCTCTAATGGTCTTCATGACTATCAAGGTTATGGATTCATGTTCATTCCACTCTCCATCATGTTTCATCCTTTACATATTCTTCTCACTATCATTCATCACCATTGTAAAAGCTTCATCTCCATTCTCATTTCCCATCATATCACCTTCCATTCACTTCCACCTCATCGGTATATTGTATAGGAATGAGTAAATATTTTTGGAAGCATCCTGGTCATGCAAATCTTATATACAAACCTTAATACACTACTAAAATGAGATTAAAGATCATCTTTAACCAATCTTAAAGAACATACATAGTATTATGTTAAAGTAAATTTCAAGGAAAGTTTATGGTTTGAGGTCTCTATTAATCAATGTTTGCACTCTTATTCAATTGGAAAAAAACCATGGACATATTGGTATCCTCATCAATCTCCTCTATCATCCAATCCTTGTCTCAATCTTTATAATAAACAAAGGAATATCCACCTATATCCATGATAATAGAGTTGAGATCAAAGATGCAAACTAGAGTCAAATCAAGACTGTGAGGAGAGAGTTGAGATAATGAAGAACTTCAATCAAAGGAAATCATTAGAGTGACTATTTTTATGTCTATTGGTTTTGTTTCAAGACCTAAAGCTTGTACATAATCCACACAAGAGCCAAACTCTCATACACAATCAGACCTATAATGAGGAAAGGACTATTTTCAAAAGGGTACAGTAATGAGTCTGAAGGTGACAGTGTGATAAAGTGATGCACATCAAACTTGGCTCAAAGGCAAATCCTTGTATGGATCAAAATAATATTAGGTCATGTTTTCATGAGAAGCTCCACCTAAAATATAGTTTGAAGGGTTTTAAATCATGTCAATACTATCTCAAACAAATATTTTGAGGGATAGTTGTCATGCCTTTAAATTTAATACAGTTTGAAGCCCAAGATTGAGATTCACTTAAGATGGTGAGATTGATAATACTCAGGTCCCAATTGTAAAAGTTTGTCTCAATCCATACACACAATCAAAGAATATCTATAACCTTACCAAGACAAGCCTATCTCCAAGATTGTAAAAAGAGTGAGAGGAGAGTGTCTCTAAAATAAATCCATGATAAAATGGAAGATTCATGAAAATGATGAAGTGTGAAATATTCTAGGGTATGAAGAAGGTTTCCAAGAAAGGTACATTCCAAGGGCATATTTGAAATGTCCACACATAGCCATGCTAAGGGTTAGTTGTATTTCAAGATTAAATTCATTAAATAATTGTGAAGTGACCTATGTTTTCAAAGAACAAATTGATCAAGACCATGTCTCTACTAAAGTTACTACCAACTCAATAAATTATAGTACACATGCTTATGTATAGAATCATGAATGTGTAGGAGCCTAAAAACATTGTTTAAAGAGAAAAAATGCTAAAGAAGGGGTTAAGATAAGGGTTTAAAATAGTTTGTATCAAAGTTCCAATTCATGGTGAAATATATCCCAAACACTTATATTTCCTCCAATCACCACCTACATCAATATGACAAAGGAAATCACTTTGAGATTTTTAAAGAGACATGATGTTTGATAGGGTGTATAAGACTAAGTTTAATCAATTAATGATAAATATTATTTAAATAAGGTCCCTAAAATATATAAAAATTATTTTTTACATCCTAAAAAATAGTGACAAGACTCAAATAATTAAACTCAATCATGAACCTTTGAAACATTCAAAACATAGGCAGCCAACTAGTTAAGTTTGAGAAAAAAGCATTTTAAGGCCTCTAAAAGTATGATCCAAATGTAAAACTTGGTACAAGTGATGTTCATGAGTATTTTTATATGTCCATCTCCTTAGTGAGGTCACATAAATATTAGAATCATCCACTATTTTTTCACAGTCCTGTGCTTATCTATTGACAGTCAACATGGAGCTAGACAAACTTCTTAGAGGGATATAAGGTTAGATAGAGGGTTTAAAATTCATGTGAGATTTTTTAAGATATAAAATATTTATGTTTATTCCTCATGTGTATTTTTATATGGATTACACTCTGATTTTGATACAAATATTCCCTTGAGGGCTAGAATAGGCAAACAAGATTTAAAACCCTTAAGACCCTACCATCATGTTAAAATAATCCATGGGCTTTATTTTCACTTGATGATAATTATAATGAGGTATAAATTAATTTTAAATATTTAACAAGGTTTTTGAGTGGATGGAATACAATAGACTTGTCAATTTTGACACTTAAACCTTCTTTTTTGCTTATGCAGTATAAGACAACCAATTGAGGCACAACTTCAATACCTACCTATCTTTGAAAATATTTTACATAGTAACTTGATATTTTCATGGTTTGTTTATAGGGTAAATTTAATTCATATATATGGAAAGAATTTTTCAATTAGGGGTCCATACATTATGAACTATTACTAAGAAGTTTAGGCCCCTAAAACCCTTGTAAAACCCTAAAAACTACCTAATATAGAAAAGAGGCCTAAATGTTCATTTAAATGATGTATTTGAGCTATGAAATTAGATTTATGGTCCTCTCAACTCTCCTTATCCTCTCCACATCCTATTGGTTGGCATGTGCAAGACTCTCACTATATAGACTAGGGAAAAGAAGGTTGTTTTGAGCCTATAACCAAGGAAATAAAAGGTAATTGCTTAATAAATGAGTTATATAAGTAAAATGGGGTCCTAAACCTCTTAAATAACATTGATACAATCATCTATAGAGGTATAAATGGTTATTTTCACAATTAGATAGGTCTACAAGTTAAAAAAAGAAGCTATGTGTATGCAAGTTAAAGGTGGATGGCTTGATCAAGTCAAATTCACGACTCAAAAATACCTCATACAAGAAATTTAGGTCATATAAAATGTATAAGAGACTTTAAACTCATCTTAAGTTCAACATACTAAAAAAACTTGCATACATATATGCCAAGCTATTAACTTCATGAGATAGTGCCATCCATAAGGGTAATTAGGAGGCAAAATAAGGTCATGAACGTACTTAAAATATTAATGATCATCATCATCATCATCATCATCATCATCATCATCATGATGTACTAAGAAAGGTTTATGCTAAATTTTAGTCATATAGGAGGTAGCATGACTAGTCATTGAGACCTTAAACACCAAACATACTCAGAAAGATTATTTTCTACTTTAAGAGGTGACTTCACATGCCCAACATGGTATGAATATTTTACATGGGAGGCTAGGGACTTTGGGAGAGGTATAAATTATAATATACTAATGTTTTTTGGCATTAGTTTGGACATTCAATGCCCAATACTTATGAATCATCATTAAAAGTCATGAGTACTCTTAAACCCTCCCAAAAGCCTAACTACGTACCTGATTGAGAAGATTTGAATGTTAAGGTACAAAAATAGATTGAAATCACTTGAATACCACCTATATCATCTAGTACACTCTAAGAAATTCATGTCTATGGAAATTTACTATATGGATGATGTATGGACTTATTTTAAAATAGGATTTTAAGAGGAAAAGTGCATAAAGAGAGGTAAAAGGTAGATTGAGGAAGTTATAATCATTGGAGAGTGAATCCTGACACTTTTTATACCTCATAAAAGCATCAAATGATTAGAACCATGCCTAAAAGTGACCTTGGGAGTGCATTCTAATTAGCTAGTCTATATGATTGAAGGATAAGGTGACATATTCACCTAATTTGACAAGTTTTTAGGTTTTTTTACCTAAAAGGACCTATATTTTGATATGGGATGTTTATTCAAGTCTAAAAAAAACTATTTCATATGATCTTAAGGTTTTATACAAGGTTTCCATATAAATAAAGTACTAAGAGTTAGGCTATTAGGCCTAATTGGCCTAGTAAACCTACTTGATCAAGCAAGTAAAATGTAGAATGACATGGATGGATATTAATGAGAGTTCATGTGGAATTATCATGATATTTTAGTGGCATTAAATGGAATAACTAATCTTTAAGTGGATATTTCATGCACAACCAGACTTAAGGGGCAATCAATGCAAAAGAGGGCTAAAGAATGAGTTAACTAATCTTAAGTGGAACAAAACATAAATAAAGAATCCTTAACTAGAAATAAAAGAATATTAAATTATTTTCATGCATGAAAGAGTCACTCACTTAACTTGGTCTTGTGTTAAAGGAAGGAAAAGTATCTATATGACTACGATGGCTAACCACCTTGTTTCCAATGCCAAACAGTTCATGCAAGAGCATCAATCAAGGGGAGATCTTATGGATGACTATTTTAAACTATTTTAACTAAGTTGTAATTGATTTAATGATGGGATGACCTCATATTCTTTCCTCTACACCATTCTCTTAGCTTTTTCTCTCCTCATCTTATATAATCATACTTTTAGGACTTATTTCAAGATCCCTCACTTGGGCATGATGAAACTCTACCAAGATTGAATTTTATAACCTCTTAAGTGAATAAAATGTCTATTTTTATCTTTATTTATATAGTTTTATTATCTTTAAATTAATTTTATTTTCACATGTGGTAGTGTTTTCTCCCTTGACAGGTTCTGATCTCACCTAGTTATTAGTATGTCATCTTATGCAAGTCATATATAATGTTTAGTGTTGAGTGATTGAGATAATAGTGGATATATTGATAGTTTAGTGCCTTAAATAAATTATTCCATCATTTCCCTCATGATTTTATCACTTTATGGAACCTTTATGTGAAACACTATTGCATAAGAGCCACTTTGAGTTATATGATTCAGTTATTTACATTGCTTATTAGTGTTAGTTGGAGTTTAAATTGAGTGGATGAATTCAAGAATTATTGCATCACCATTATTAGTATAATTTTTACCATTTTATTATCTTTCTAACTCTTTTTACCCCTAGTTTGAGTAGGTTTTAGTAAAATTATCAAATTTAATACATCAAAAGATCTAGCCTCATAATCTAGAGGTTTGCTCTAAGTACATGTATCCCACAACCTACAGACCAATCCAAATGTTAGTCCAAGTTTGAAGGAGATATAAACAATCTAATTTAGCAGGGTATAACTTGGGTTACTAAAAAATTCATAATATATATAAAATATTGAAGGTACCCTATACATAAATTGAGTTGGTTGTCATACAAACATAATTAAGAGACCTAGACCCCATGACTTCCATGTTCCTTAGGTTGACCCCAATTAATCTTACATATTTTTACTTAGCCTACAATTAATTAGTTAATATAAAACAATAGATGGTACCTCAAGGGTATGGTGTTGGTCCCTTTCCTTCATTAGGACAACCTAGTTCTTAAAACCAAATTCCTATGGTTAGATATGCTCATATTCAAAACACCCCTTTAATGAATCCATTTATATGAGTTACGTATTCAAGTCTAAATCTAGTCTATAATATAATTCCCTTGAACCCTATTCCAAACAATCAGCCCTATACTCATCTGAATCATGTTTTTCAATACCCTTAATCAACAAATCATTCCATATTCCTATAATAACATTTCTACCACACTAAGTTAAAGTGATTATGCTACCTCTAACAAAAAATAGTATGTTATACCTTCATTTATAAATAATTAAACACTTGATATAAATACCCATCACTTAGTGCATCTTATTGTCCCTATATTTTCAAATGATAATACACTAGTGGCTAGCCCATCACCTCAAGCAGGAAGTAGCCAAAGTGCCCCTATGAGACTTGAGGTAGCTAATTTTTTATTTATGATCTAGAGATTGACCAATTATATGGAAAATTGTATAGATAGGTGCCTTAAAATGTAAACAAAGATGTAAATAACACACCTAAACATATAAATTAGAACATTTAGAGGACTAATAGACAATGGAACACTAGGCACAATAATGGAATGTGCCTAGTCCCCTTAACAACACCAATCAAAAATACAATAGTGCCTTCAATTTAATTAACACATGGAACACCTAGCCTTACCCATAGTGTAGACTACATAATACAACAAACCATTTTGAAATAGATTGTGCTCAATTTGCACTGGCCTCAAATGTCTTTCAAAAGGGGATAGATAACCTTGAAATAGTGTTTGTAATAAAAATATCAAACCAAGCCCAAGTGGAGACAACCCAAGCATTACCATGGTATTGGAGACCTATGAGTTTCCTTTTAAAAGTGACAACAAGATTGAGGACAACCTAGATGAGTTTCATGCTCTAAAAAAGTTCTAAATAGGGAAAAACTATTAGTTGAGTAGTAAGTTGTAGAGTCCTTTGACCACCTCTACTCTTCTAAACAACATTTAGGTCCCACTTAATGAAAAATTAAGTAATAACCCTACTCCCCCCAAAGGACCTACTTCCTCATTTTATCCTAGGTATAATTTTGCACATCTCCAAGTTGAGAAACCACTAAAATAAATCAAACATGGATATAACATTATATAATACATGAAAAAAATCAAGGCCAACATAAAAATGTTTGAGTTACTTCAGATGTCTAACTAAAAAGACTTGTTTCTAAAATTATTATCAACCCCAAGGGGAGAGAATCTAATAACACAACTGATACTCATGTTGTCTACAAGGAAAAAATAAAAACTCTCCCTTTTCTCCTAAAAATTGGATTTTTGGAAAAACATTACACATTTTTTTAATGTATTCAAGTGCTTTAGAGAATTTTATGCCTTATGTCATTTTTTAGTAGCTGGGACTAACACCCACCAAATCTAATAAAAATTTCATTTATTTGGAAAAATCAAAGGTAAAGGTTGTTGGTTAGTTTAACCACATCAATATGAATTTGGCCTCTAATCTTAGATTGGAACAATTTATTAGCATACAAGTGATAGATATACTTAAGGCATATGGGATAATTCATAAATGAAATTGGTCTAGAACACCCAATGGGTATATGGATATCAATTTCTCCCACATGTGGCTTCCATGGTGAGGCATTCCTAAATATATTAGGATTTATAGAGATCCAAAGATGAATCACATGATTACAAAAATATAATAAGATAAATGTGATCTTATACGAGGAATCTAAACTAGGCATCTATGCAATTGATAAAGAAATAAAAACTTAAGATAGATTCTCCATTAAAATTTTAACTATCTATGAAGATGCTAAAGTTGAGTAATTGGACCATCTCTATGATGATTATATCCTTTGCATGATAGAATTATGTTTATTACACATTCCTTCCCTAACACATGAAAAGGATGAGCAATACCATCCATGTGAGAACAAGGAATGAAAAATATTAGAGGTTTCCCAGATTGCCATTTTGAATAATTATGTTCTAATGTCTACCATTGAGGATCATAATAGAAGGTCATTAACATTTGAAGAGAAAGGTATGTTAACCCCATAAGTTAAGGAAGGTAATAAATAAGTGAACATCGCTACAACACCCACCTTTAAGATTCCACTTCTCATAATTGAAGATCACATATGGACCTTGAATATTGATGGATCAAAATCAAAGAGTGGGTGTGGTGTTAGGATATATCTCATAAACCTAAGAGGTAGGTCATATTTAGTATCCTTCTAACTATAGTTCACTTATACCAACAATGTGGTTAAGTATAAAACATTAGTGCATGGCCTCCAATTTTAAATAAGAAATAAGGTGAATAAAATAAAATTCCTTAGGGATTTAGAACTTGTGGTCAAGAAAATCAAAATCCATTATAATTTTAATGACATGAATATTTATAGTACCAAAACAGAGTATGGAACCTGATTTAATATTTTAATACATTCAACATCTAGATGTTTCCCCAAATAAATAATTATATGGTAGATGCATTGGAAATGGTTGTAAGTACCCTAGAACCCATTGTTAACTTGAGATTAATAACATTCTCAGTAGAGTTGATACACCCTTAACCTTTGGCATGTCTTTGGATATGTATGGCCGACTTGTGGCTTATATACCTCTTTTATATTATTGTTACATTTCTCTATGTTCTTAGTTAGGTTGGCCTATGAAATAATCATGGCTAAGTAGATTACATATAGGAGGTAGTGGTTATTCTTTGATCATCATGTTAAGTATTCTAATCTTAGTGCATTGTTGTGGAGGTTTCCCCCTCGAAGTGGATTTGCTATATTATCCGGTATTGTATTCTACTATCAATTATTATTGTGTGATCTCTCATATTTAATTATTATGTGTGATATGAAATCATTATGTGCAAACTTATAAGTAATTTCATTACAAGTGGTATTAGAGCTTTGATTTGGGCAAGCTTCATGTGGTGTTGATTTTTACAAATCTGGTGAGGCACGACTTCTATGAGGGGATGGACCAAAAAAACATAACTTGCAATCTAGGAAGAATTATTTTTTTCTATCAGCATAATATTATTTGAAATGATTTTTTGAAAAAAAAATAATTAAAAAAAATTTATAGAATTTTTTTTTCACCTTGCACATTTGCAGTCATTGGATTCATCTCGATGAGATAATCACAATGGTATAGTCTATCGGTACACCTTTTTGTGCTAAAATGTTTTACCCTAGTGCTCAAAGGTAGTTATTGGATTCATCTTGGTGAGGTGATCATAATGTTACCATCCTTTGGTACACTTTTTTTCAAGGCAAAAACCCTCATAGGGTTTGTATATGGCTGGTCCTTCTACATGAGGATGAAAAGGGGGTAAGAAACTCCTAATACTCCTACTGATGACATGGAATCTGGAGCTTTAGATCTATTAGTTTCTTTAATTTAGGTTGACATAAAAGGCTTGGTGTAGCATGATGAATTTTTTGTAGTTCAAAGTGATGTTTCAGGTATGTGCAGAGAGATTAATGGGGTTCACAATCAATTGAATAAGATCATGCTTCATTATCTACTCTTTCATCTTAGTTATAGTCAAATAACCCTCCACTTCAACATTTGGGTCCTCCTCCTCTCAACACTAACAAATCCAATTCTAGTGTGAAACCAATGTTGCCCAAAGTGGACATGAATAAGTTTGATTCTAAGGATCCTCTCACTTGGATTACCCAACTTGAGAATTTATTTGATCTGTATCAAACTCCTAGTTCTCAAAAGGTGATTGTGGCATCTCTATATCTAGAACCTTACTAGTTCATATGGTACCATTGGTTATATGCTAAAAAAAGAATGGTGATCCTATTACATGGTCTATTTTCATTGATGAGTTATTTTCTCATTATTTGAATAATGTCTTTGAGAACTACTTCAGTTAGTTAAACAAATTGTGGAAAATAGAAACTATGAAGGATTATATTCATTAGTTTCAAAATCTATCCTCACAGGTGGAAGACATCACTAAGGAAAATTTGATTGATCTATTTTTTGGTGGTCTCAAATATAGAATCCAATTAGAAGTTTGAATGTTTAACCTAGAATCTATATCAGAAGCTATCCCATGATCATGCATGGTAGAGGAAAAAGATATGGTCAAATGGAAAACCTTCACTACTGCTCATGATCACACCTTTCTAACACCATCATATCCTCAACCCACCATATTGAAACCTCAAAAAATTGAGGAGAAGTGAGCCAAAATATTTTAATGTGATTGTGATAGGAAATGGAACAAAGACCATCATTATTCTAAAAATAATCTATTTTACATCGAAGGTGCCAATGAGGATGATAATGATGAGAAGGTACTTGGTGAGGATGAAGAAGGTCTTGAGGAGGAATCTAAAGACTCTCAGCTTACTATTTCATGTCATGACCTTTTAGGTATTAGTACTCCCCAAAATCTTAAGGTGGTCAATTTCCTTGAAAAATAGGTCATTATTTTGATTGATTCTGGGAGCACACATAACTTCATCAACAATAAGTTGGTTGTTCACTTGAACTATTTCATTTATCTCACTCTAGAATTTTAGGTCATGATTGTAGATGGTGATACTATCAGTTGCTAAAGAAAATTCCATAGTATTAAGCTGGCCATGGGAAACTACTTATTAGATTCTCCTATATTTGTTATTCCTATGGGGGAGTTGACATTGTTCTAACATTACAATGGCTCACCACTTTTGGCACTATTGAGATGAATTTATAGGAATTATTAATGAATTTTCATTCTGAGGGAAGGAAATTTGATCTAATGGGATTAAGGGATAAATATCCACAACTTTTTAGCTCCTATCAGATGACAAATATTGTTTGAAAGGGTGCTAAGGGATTTGTAGCTCACTTGTTTTCCATGGAAGTTCATCCAACTCAGCCATCTACACCTCTTAATCTAAAACAAGTGATTGATGCCCATTCAATTTTTTTTGGTGACATGCTAAAATTACTTCCGCCTAGTTTCATGCATGATCATGCTATCAAACTTATTCTTGGTAGTACACCACCCAACATCAGGCCATACAAATATCCCTATGCTCAAAAAAGTGAAATTGAAAAGATGGTACAAGAAACGTTGGATGCAAGAATCATTATCCTTAGCCAAAGTAAATATTCTTCACCAGTTGTCATGGTGTGAAATAAATATGACACTTAGAGGATATACCCTAACTACAAGGAACACAATAAGTACACTATCAAAGATAAATTTCCTATTCCTATCATTGATGATTTTCTAGATGAATTAAATAGTGCTCTTTATTTTACCAAGTTAGATCTATGTTCTGGGTATCATCAAATCTAGATTCATGATGAAGACATACCCAAAACTACTTTTAAGACTCATGAGGGCCATTATGAGTTTTTGGTTATGTCTTTTGGGCTAAAAAATGCACCATATACCTTTCATAGTTTGATGAATACTATTTTTAGGCTATTTTTGAGGAAATTTGTTGTGGTATTTTTTTATGATATCCTCATTTACACTAAAAATTGGGAAGACCATTTACACTATGTGAAAAATGTACTCTCAATTTTGGAACAACATCAGTTGTATTCCAAACCTTCCAAATGTACTTTTGGAGCTTGTGAGGTTGAGTATTTGGGTCATCTAGTTTCACATACAATATTAAACATGGATCTTAAAATAATCCAAGTAATGGTGGACTAGCTGATTCCTATGACACTCAAGCAACTAAGGGGATTTCTAGGGATAACTGGTTACTATCTTAGGTTTTTCAAAAATTATGGTAGCATTATAGCCCCACTCACATATTTTTTAAATAAAGACTCTTTTTAGTGGACTGATACAACTACTAGGGCATTTAAATAATTTAAATTGGTGATGTGAACCACTCCAATGTTGGCTACTCCTAATTTTTCCAAGATTTTCATGGTTGAATGTGATGCATCTAAGTATGGTATGGGTGTTGTACTCATGCAAGAAGGCATACCAATTGCATTTAAAATTCATCAACTGAAGGGTAAAAATCAGCACAAGCCCATTTATAAGAAGGAAATGATGGTCATTTTACATGTAGTCAAATAATGGAGGCCTTATTTGATGGGTCATCACTTTTAGGTAAAGACCAATCATGATAGTCTAAAACGTATTTTGGAATAAATTTTAGCATCTAAAGAGCAACAAAAATGGGTAACAAAGATGTTAGGATATGATTTTTAAATAGTTTACAAGAAAAGAAAGCACAATGTAGTGGTAGATGCACTATCTAGGAAGGATGAATTAGTTGAGTCCTTGCTATATACTATGACCATTCTACATGCAGATTGGCTAAAGGAAGCATGATTAGAATGGGATAATGATGATGCTACCCATGATTTGATTCAAAATCTTTAGCAAGGTGTAGACACTAATTTTATACACCCTTGTGTATTAATGTGGTGTATCGTCACATTATTATGTTATTTCTAACATAATGGCCCCCATTCATAATTATTTAAAATAATTACATTCATGCCACCCATTTACCTTTGCCACATAGGTTAATTAAACTTAATTAGTATATTTAAATAGTAATTAACCCCTTTTTTACCATTTCTAAACATAAAATCCTAAAAAAAGTAAAAACAAAACCTATTCAATCTCCCAACAACTTACCCTTGTCAAAAACCCATGTAAATAACTTAATGCTACATTCACTTAGTTTGACATGTGGTTTGAAACAACCCAAGCCAAATTTTGACCAAATTGGGCTAATCAATTTTGATCCTCCATGATCGATGTTGATTCTCCCAAATCGACATCGATCTATATATACACAGAAAACCTCCATGGCTCAGGAAGGATGGTGACTATGTTTTTGACTTTAAAACTCTACCAAAATCTCATTGCAACCTACATACAGATGTTGTCAACATCTTGATACCTTATGGAACCTCTTCTTGAGAGATTATAAAAAGGATTTTGAAGGTTCTTTAACTCATCTTGTCAAGTTTATTGTCAATTCTAAAGATTAGTATTGCACTTTAATTCATTCACATTTTAAAATTATAGCCTTCTACATCTATCTATCACTATCTTACATTTGGTTTTTATTATTTTATTAATAATATAAGTCATTATTATAGTTTATTTTTAAATTTTAGCATTTTACAAAGAATTGACATCAATCCATATGAATTTATGTCAATCCTATAGGATCATCATCGATCCCTGCTAAACTTTCAAAACATTCTTGCAATATATTTTCATAACATTCTCAATCTTAAAAACCTATCAAAACCTACATTTTATTTTCTAAAAACCTATCTTTTACATATATATGACTCTACCTAGATTAGCACATGATATTGTTAGCATATTTGATCTTCCCATTGTTCAACAACCATTTTTCATTGATCAAAGTGACATCACATTTGAATTAGGTCGTTGTAATGTGTTTTTCACACCTAATCAAGAAAGCATTAATGAATAACTGGCTATAATTCAAGAAGACATTGATATTTCTATTGATTTTTGGGATAATTACTTTAATCATATTAATATTGTTATAGAAAAGATATCTTTGGCATTGTCTATTTATATCTTATCTATATATATCTTTGTAATTTCATGTTTATTTATAAACTTGAATGTTAAACATGGGCTAACATCCATCTAAAGAAGTGTATCACTTCTTAATATTGGCTTCTTATCGACAACCCACTCATCTTTCTATTAATCCATTTTTTGTGTGAGTTAGTGTGATTTGCAGGTCATTCCTCCCCAACTAAAGAGGAATTCCCACAAAGCTTGATCAATGGTGCACAAATAACCTTAATCTTTAGGTAATCTTCAAAACCCTACATTTACTTTATTTTTAGTAGCTAATTAGATCATATTGAAAAATAAAAATAAAATACTAAAACATTCTGGCATGCCCGTTGGGACCTCAGTCTCATCTTTTGTCTTAAAATTCAAAATTCTTGAATTTTCTTTCTTTCCCTTTCTTTGTGTGAATTCATCCAAAGAAAATCTAAAATTTTCATTTTTTATTTTAAGGTTAAAATACATTGCATCCATATTTCTTTTTTAGGTTCTTTCACATACAATAATCTAGGCAACAATCTATCATAGTCATCACTTTATCCATAAAAAAGCCAAATCACTATCATAAATTAACACATTTAAACACCTGACATAAGGAAACTGACAGGGATTTCATCACATCATGGTAACTTTTATTCCAGTGATCCCACTTGGATTTCACCAGCAAAGGGATGACTAACTTAGTTCTCTGGCTAAGTATAATCTTTGGACCATTAGTATATATTGGCTAAGCACCCTCACTAGTTATGGGATTGTTACATAAGGGGAGCAAGCCACAAGTATCAATCCATGTACTGGTACCAATACAAATTTCCTTTGAGAGATTAAAAAAATACCTAAAACCAATCTTATGTTACCATTTGTTAGGACCCTCATTATCCTTTTTCTTTATTTCTTCTCACATCTTAAAGTTATAAAAAAAGATAAAAACTTCTTAGAATGACTTTAGTCTGTTTATCTTTCATCCATAATTAAAAGTGAAATAATTTAAAAATAAATTTTTGTTTTATTTTTATTTTTCCTTTTTTGTCTCATGGTTTTAACTAGACAACAGTCAAAGAAAGAATCTGAGGAGGGTGTCACATCCTCTCCTATGGAACATACACCTATTCCTTCCTCTACCCCTGAGTCCTTTGAGAATCCTATGTTCCCACACTTTTATTCTCAAGGAAAACCTTCTTTTATATAAATATTGGACAATAACCCCATTTTTCTCAATTACTATCTTAATAGTCAAGCAATACATATTTCTCCTTCCCCCCCATGCCCAAGATTCTTGATATAAATATGGGATGCCTTTCGAGGGAACTGAGAAAACTAAAGAATTTACCATGGCCATGGTAACCTTTTCCACTGAATCTCTTCCATCTAGTTCTTATACTCAGGTGATGCAACCTTTATAAAACCAACCACCCATAATATTTACTAATTCTCCAACCCCCATTACTCAAATTAAAAATATTTATACCACTTAGCCTATATCCACCATTCCTCAAATGTTAATATTATCAATTCTTGAAATTTTCCTACCCATCAAAATGAATCTATAATATAGTTATCAATATCTACCACACACACAAAAAATCCTTCACACACAACAAATCCCTCATACACAACAAATCCCTCTAACACAACTTCCCCAACAGTATGCCTCCTTGACTACCTAGTACATGGCTTCATCATAACCATCAGTAACCACTTACTTCTAATCTTCTATGTAGTATAATATTCCACTATAAATCCCATAATACATAATGGCATCCCATCCCATTATGTCCACTATAGTTGGATACTCTTCTTTACAACCCCTGTCTACTCTTTTGCCAAATTATCAAACTCTTTAGCAAGGTATCTTAGGGAACGTACCTCAGAATAACACCAAAGTAGACCTCATAAATACACTTATAAATAGGATGGCTAATTTGGAAGCCTCCACCTCCAAACACAACAATATGCTCACATATGAGCAAATTTGTAATGAGCCTATCCACCCATCTGTTCCTATCTGACCATATCCCTCATAATGAGAACTTCCCAAGTTTAGTAAGTTTCATAAAAAGGAAGATCCCTAGTAGCATCTTAGATCCTTTCAACATGCATGTTACCTTATAGCACATGATGATGTGTTATTACTTAGGACATTTTCCATGTCGCTAACAGAGGTGGTATTAGATTGGTATAGAACCATTCCTCAAAATTTGCTCTTTTCCATTGGTCAATTGGCCCAAATTTTATTATAACACTTCTTAATAAACATTACTTATAAAGTGACTATCATAGATATATACGCCATTCAATAATTTGAATATGAATCCGTTAATACTTTTTGGCTTGCTAGCATAGCCTAATCAACCAGTTAACCTTTTTCTTACCATAGCCTAAATTAATTGAATTGTTTTCATGCTCTTATACAAAAAATATCTCATCCATGTTACAAGTTCAAACTTTTAAGACTTTCAATGAAGCCTTTACCATGGCATGAAAACTCAAAATTTGTGGCATTGAAGAGGGAAAAGTTAAATTATGTAATAAAAAATTCAAACTTTGAGGTTTTTATTACATAATCAATCAAGACCATCGACTTCATAAATGATGTTATTTTAAAAACTTCTACCCCTCCAACACCTAATCAATCAAGACCATCAACTTCAAAAACACAACCACCTAAGGGCCTTACTCATTTTCCCCCTAAGAAATATACCCATTTAGGAGAACCTTACACTTATGTATTGGGTAAACTCCTACAAGCAAATGTTATTAAGATCCATCTAATTAAACCAATCGATGATACACATCCTAAACCCACTTGGTATAAAGAGGATGAGTTTTGTGCCTATCATAGGGTAATATGACATAACATATAATGATTCCAATCCTTTAAATAGTTGGTAAAAAACCTCATTGACAAGGGGGACCTCCATTTGGATAATCCAAACGATTATACTAATCAATCTTTAGATATTTTTAGACAGTCATTTTTAAACCATCCATCCACATCAAATATAGTCCAAGCTAAACCTAGAGAAAAACAAAATTAGGCTACATATATGATTGATACAATATATGATTAGTTATTGCCTAAATAATTTATAGATAAATATTTGATCTTGGATCTCCTTACGAGAGACGATTTTGATATAAGTCAATCTGAAACTATCAAAATAACTCCCAAAACCTCTATAGAGCTCCCAAATCTCATTACATGGGATCATTCATGTGAACCTTCCCCATCATCTTCTCACATTGAATCTCTTAAATATTAAAATTAAAATCCTCCTCAGGATGTCATAGATAAACATCCTACTACTTTTAGAGTCAAACATTCTACCCTTTGGCCCCTAGCAAACCTATTCATAATATGCTCCAAGATTATAATATAGCATGATCTTATCAATTCACTCAGTACCAAGACCCATTTAAATCATCCTCTATCACAACACCTCCTTATCTTAAAAATACTAAAGGAAAGGGTAAAACTCTTATCATTGATAGCTGGGATAATTATCTTGGTATTCCATCAAATAAAGCCTTAGCTCATATTCAAATTAAAGTTGATTTTTTTCAAACATAAAAAGACAAAAACCTTAGTCTAAATACCCCATTTTTTAACACATAAAATAACAAAGGTCCAACCCATTTTGTATCATATGCATCATCTATTTTAGGTCCCCATCCATCTTCTATCCTTGTCATAGGTTATTCCATTTAAACACATGCGAAAATGCAAAGTTTCCCTCCATTATTAGTCACACCTCCATCCTAGTATCCACCATATTTTTCTAAAGGCACATTCAAAGAAAAGGTGCCTAAAGTCATCCCTACTATAAAATCTAAACATCAAAACCAAACAATCAATAATTTGCCAAAAGAGATTACACAACCTACTATAAAACCACAACATGACCCTTTAAAAGGATCTTATGTTGTAATCTTAAAATAATTGTTGGATACATCCCTCATTATGATACCACCTATATGGTTCATTAATATTTAGCCCTAAATACTTGCATGGTATAAAAATTAAGAAATATATGCATATCATAGAGTACCTGGACATGATACAAAAAATTGTAAATCCCTTAAGGCCATAATCCAATAGTTAGTCCAAGATGATTATCTATTAATTGATGATCTAAATTATAACACTCCTAAGTAAAAGGTCACTATTCCATCCATTCCACACACCCATAATCTTGTTAGTCCTATAGTGATAAAGTTTCAGTAGCTTCTTTGGACCCTCCATTATTACACATAGATGTTATCCATGTAGCCACCTACTCTCAAAATGAGAGTCATAATAAATCCAAAGTTTAAATTATAGGTTCCTCTACTCATAATATGCCTAAACCATCTAGACAAAATCCTAAAGTCTCTATTATAAGAACTACCCCAGCTGAAGCCAAGGAGTTGGTACAAATATCCATATAAAAAACCTCTACCAAACACTTATAAAAATGTCATTATATGAACTTATAAAAAACTCTCCACACCATTGACAAGTAATGATAGAAGCTCTATAGGCTATTGAGGTCTATGCAGATGAACCTTAACCATTATCAACATTTATAGGGGCCCTTCAAATGGCGTTCACTGTTAGTTTCACTGATTCTAAGGTCACTCCTTTATCACCTGAAGATCAAGATCCCTCACTTTTCATCATATCTCAATAAATCAATCATTAATTAAAATATTTATGATTGATAATGGTTCAAATATCAATATTATTTATTCACATACTTTCTAATAGTTACAACTACTAGAAACCATTATTTCCCAGTCCTTAGAAATTCTTTGTGTTCAATAACATGGTTGCACCCATAGTAATAATGGTCATCCTCCCCATTTACATAAGTTATCGCACCCTCCATGAACTCTTTTATGTAATAGAGGGGACTTTATAATATAATATTTTATTAGAATGTCCATGGATTCATGCGATGTGATGTGTCCCCTCCATAGTCTATCAATGCCTTAAGTATGAACATGAAGGCCATGTACACATCATCCCTACTAATCTTCATCCCTTCAAATCATACAACTTCACTTTTTGAATAAGTGATATCATAATAGCCTCACCTGACACAATCCCATCTTCATCTTCTAGTCAAGCCTCGACTAACACAACTATTCCTACTTCAAAACTACTAGGTTAGGAATTCATTGATTCTATGATGTAACATCTTTCAATAGGGGAATACCAAATATTAACCCTTAACACATTACCCACTCCTAGGTAATATGATCCTCCTGACAAACAACCCATGTATTCACCTAGCCTAGGTGAGCTCATCCCATTTTGGCCACCTTTCTTATGTACTCACTTAATATATTATTGGAATCAATCAAATTACCCCAGGGCCTAATAATTTCACCCATAATAAACCCTTCACATTCAATTTATCATTTCTCAATAAACCCTAGTTCACACAAACCTACCTTTATCAGTGTGCCTAGAAAGGCTTCGACATGGGTAGATATGAGCAAGCTCCCCAAGACATCACATTAGGAGATTTCAAATAACCACATGAAAATCATGAATTAGGATTTGAAAAATATTCTAAATCTTCTCCCAAACCCATTCTTTTACCATTCTTGGAAGAAGTGTAATCTTCATCATCCTATACCTCTTCTTTGACTAGCAACACTGTATCCATACCTTCTGACTTTTTTTTAGCCAATTTAATCTCCATAGAACCCCTCATCTTTCACCATTGTGGTAAGACTTGAACCATCCCTTTAGCATATCCTAACTTAATAGGACCTGATATGTCAACTATCCATATTCTTCATTGTCAAGATGATGAGTCAATCTTGACTCATTTGGGTGTTGAAAACTCTTATTTATGCAATTCTATTCCATCTAAAACATCTATATTATTAAATGAAGCCATTACTAATATTAATATTGGGTCTTAAAAGACCTTAAGAATTATTAAAATTAGCAAATCCTTAACTCCTTAGGAAAACCAAGATTTTACTACTTTTTTATCAGATCATAGTAAGGCCTTTACCTAGTCTTATAGTGATATGCATAGTATTGACCCCATAATCATTATATATAATATCATCACCTTTCCTGATGATAAGCTGGTAAAATAAAATCTCTACAAAATGCATCCTCATGTCACACTCATGGTAAAGGAGGAACTACAATGCCTTTTATCTGCTAACTTTATTCAACCCATTAATTATCCTCAGTAGATGTCCAACATCATTCTAGTCACCAAGCCTAAGGGGGGACTTTGTATCTATACTAACTTTCATTATTTAAATCTTGCCTATCTAAAAGATGATTTCCCTTTCCCTAACATCAAATAATTAGTGGACCTAATAGCTAGCCATGAAAAGTCATCCCTTATGGATGGTTTTTTTTGTTACAATCAAATACTTATTACACCAAGAGATTAACACAAGACTGCATTCCTTACTCCTTGGGGGGCATTCTATTACCATGTTATGCCCTCTAGCCTAAAAAATGTATGAGCCACCT
This sequence comes from Torreya grandis, assembly GCA_037957365.1. Lineage (NCBI taxonomy): Eukaryota > Viridiplantae > Streptophyta > Pinopsida > Cupressales > Taxaceae > Torreya > Torreya grandis. The sequence goes on along the minus strand of JARHVA010003152.1, from coordinate 1,055,479 downwards.
ATCAATGGGCCATAACTTATATATTTCATGACATAATCCACAAAATCATTGAGTACTATGTAGATGACCTCCTTGGGAAGTCAAAATTCTGTAAGGACCACCTATCTATACTTAAGGTTATTTTTGATCATCTACTTTGATATCATGTGTGTCTAAATCTAAAAAAGTGCATTTTTGGTGTCCTGATGGGTAAACTCTTGGGTTTTATTGTTTCTATTCATGGAATAGAAGTCAATCTCACTAAAATCAAGGCTATTTTAGAAATGCCTCCTCCATCCAACCTTAAGCAACTTCATAGTTTACAAGGCAAGCTCTAGTCTATTCATCATTTTATATCTTAGCTCTCCAATCAGTGTCAACCTTTCCACCATTTATTAAATAAGGATAGTCACTTTATATGGGATTCTAATTGTCAAGAAGCTTTTAATGCAATTAAAGACTATCTTCTATCACCTCTAGTCCTCACTTCACCTAAGAAAGGGTAACCTTTATTCATTTATATCTTAGTTATTTACCATGCTCTAGGTGTTATGCTTTCCCATAAAGATGAGCATCATAAATAACAATCTATTTATTATATAATTCATACCCTTATAGAATACAAAACACATTATCCACATGCTGAAAAACTATGTCTAGCATTGGTTCTTATAGCCTCTAAGCTTCATCACTACTTGCTTAACCATAAGACATACATGATTATGACTACCAACCTACTTAAGTTCATGCATTCTAAACCTTATCAAAATCAATGAATGGCTTGATGGATTATACTTCTAGCTAAGTTTGACTTATAATTTCTCCATCAAAAAATCTATTAAAGGACAAATTATTGTTGATCAACTAGTTGAAGCACCTCTTAGTGACAACCAACCAAACAATTATGAATTTCTTGATGAATCTATTGCATCCAATTCCTAATTAGTAATGGAATATCAAATTACTCTATTCTTTGATGGGTCCAAATGTGAGCAGGGAGGTGGTGTAGGAATTATATTAATCCCTCTTTAAGTCATTCTTATGCCTTTATATTTTAAATTATACTTTGATTACACTAATAACATGGTTGAATATGAAGCATTGATCATAGGCCTCCAAACTACCCTTGCATTAGGATTTATATCCCTTAATATCTATGGTGATTCTCAATTAGTGGTCAATCAAATTACTAGTGTATATCAATGTAAGAATGATATCCTCCAAAGATATAAAACTTTGGCCAATTAGCTCTTTTCCACTTTTGAATGTTATGCCATCCAAACTACTCCTATATCAACTAATAAGTTTTATAATACTATGACATCTCTTTTCTCTTTTATCCCATCCTCATCTTAGAAGTCCAAGCTATTTGTCCTTATCTATTGACTTAACTAGCTTTCCTACACAAGAACTGATCTTTCATCTATAAATAATATTAAGGAAAACCTAGAGGAGCCATGGTATGCATAAATATTTACTTATTTATCTATAGGACTATCTCCTCCCCATCTATCCAAAGGTACCAAGCATGTATTTCAATAGAAAGCTACCTGTTATACTATATTGGGGGGTGTTCTCTATAAGCATGGTTTTGATGGCATTATTCTTCATTTTATTTAAAAGCATGAAGCTACCTTAGCTATCTAATAATTATATAATGGGTTATGCGGTGGACACTTTAATGGTTGTGCTAATGCTAAAAAAATCTTACATCTAGGATATTATTGACCCACTCTGAATCAAGATTATTGCACATATGTTAAGAAGTGTGTAAAATGTCAGTAGCATGAAAAATTATCCCATGTACCTAGTAAAGCCTTATAAGTAGCAAGGTAATTTTGGCCATTATCCCAATGTGAACTTGATCTTATAGGGAAAATTAACCCTAAGTCCTCTCAGTGTCATAGTTTCATCATTATCATTACAGAATACTTCACCAAGTGGGTAGAAGTTGTACCACTTATCTCAACCAAGGCAAAAAAGATTATGTATTTTATCCACCATCAGATTATCTATCATTTTGGAATTCCATATAAAATAATAAAAAATAGTGGGAAATCTTTCAATACTAAGAAATTCTAGGCACTATGTAATTCATTTAATATCAAATTAAGTTTTTCCTTGCCTTATTATCCCTAGGCCAATGGTCAAGTAGAAGAATCTAATAAAACCCTAGTCAAAATCCTAACCAAAGTTATCAATGAATTTGGGAAATATTGGCATCTTCACATCCCTTTCACCTTATGAGCATATTGAACTAGTATTCAAACCCATATAGGTGCTACTCCTTTTTTTCCTTAGTCTATGGTACTAAAGTTGTACTTCCTCTAGAAGTCCAAATTCCATCTCTTTGTGTCTCTCTTAAATACATTATTTTTGATGAGGATTTTCATCATGAGCATTTATCCTAGCCCAAAATCTTAGATGAGCATCATGTGATAACCCTTGATCACCTTTGTATATATCAAGAATGACTAAAATGAGCATATAATCAAATATAAGAGAATTAGAATTTGATATTGAAGACCTTGTACTTAAATAAAATCAACATGTCACTAATATGGAATGAATTAAAAGGGGTAAATTTGCTCTTAATTGGCTTGGACCATACATCATAACCCATAAATATGGATCTAGATCATATCATTTGGCCTCTCTTAATGGTAAACCAGAATGAGAACCTCTTAATGCATTGCATCTATGCCCTTTCTATAATGAATATATCTTGTCTCATTTTGGTTAGTTTATCTCAAATACTATCATATCCCTTTATCCCAAAATATCAAATAATGATATGAGAGTTATGTGGTTATCTATTAGTCACTATAACCTCAACCTTGAATATGTATACCCCAGCTCTATACATACCATTCTCTCATGGATAAGTTTCACCTATGATGGGAGAAACCATAGATAATTATTTCCCATACTTATTAAAGACCATTAATTTTCCAAGATAACACAATCACCTCATGTAATGAATTCATATAAATTATTCTAAGGTATCTTTTTATGTCAAACCTTGCATTATTGGGATCTAAAATCAAGTAAGCAGTGAAAATCCAAAGTATCAAAATGGGATAAATAAAAAAACTAATCCCTCGAAGGATAGTTGTAATAAAATATAATGGAAAATAATAGATTGATCCCTTGAAGGATAGTTGTGCAAAAATGTCTAAATGTATACCACTCCCTTGAAGGATGGCTACCAAGTAGAAAACTTCCTGCATTTATCAGTTTTCAAAGTATGCCACTTAAAAGACCTAAAAAAATCAATAAAATAAATTATCAAAAGAAATATCCTATGAAATCTTCTTGTATTGATTAGAGTTCTAATTATAGGCTTCCTGTATTGATCAGTCTACTCATTAGCATAAAAATGATCCCTAAAAGATAAATCTTGATTTTGAAATGTGGTGTGAAGAAGGTTATCTCTAAATAAATCTATCTCCCATCCTACCAAAAGCATATTGTCCTTGCCTAAGGCTAAAGCTCTAGCTAACCAAGGTTGAGTTAATATCTTTTATCACCTACCTAAGGATGCATAGGCCACGTATATGAGAGGTTATCTTTTGTTTATGGTCCAAGTTAATGACATGAAAATCCATAATCTATAAACACCAAAATTCATAAATCCATCACAATAAAGCTATCTATAATCCATAATCATCATTAAGCATAAATCTAGAATCCATAATTTATTTACATTTAATCATATAAAAGCCATAAACATCTAAAAAGGTTAATAATAATCTATATCAAAAACTAGCATAATCTATAATCATAATCGGTTAGTAAAAACTCATCTCATGATATAACATGTCAAATCTATAATCCATTCATATCATATATGATAACAATGATCATATTAAAATAAATAACATCTAATCTATAATCCATCACATCACATCATCAATAAAAACATAACATATCCACAACCATCAGTAAATCCATAAAAACACACATGATCCATCCATAAACATAAACATAAATATCTATAAATATATATTGAATGTCTATAAAAATGTCATAATATGAATAAAATGGGGCTCTCAACCCATATAATGTGATCTACTCCATAAACTCAACCCTACTAAGGTGAATGTTATCACCTCCCTCATCATCTCCTCCTTGACTCACTACACTCCCTCTAATAGTAGAGCCCCCAAGAATCATCTATTATCTACTACGAATAACCACATATCAAGTGAATTGAGCCACTTATAGTAGCCATCTATGTACTATCCTCTCATAATATGACATCTCAGTAAGCAAATCCCTGTATCTCTAGAGTGGTACCATATTTGGAGGTGTAACACTAGATCTTCCAAAATCTAGATCTGGTCTCTCTACCAAAGTAGACCTCATATACTCTAGCTCTTCTTGGTATCTGTCTCACTCCTATATTGCCTAGTCATGTTAACCTCTCATGCTATCTAGATTGCCCTATAAAGTGGAAATCTAATCCTATAATGTATCATGGGATATATGTACCTCCTGTAGCTCAGGCATCAGTGTCCCCCTCTTTGTAATAACTATAGCTATATCTATATACTCATGGGTGGGTCATCTTGTAGTGGTACATCCTCCATGTGTGCATCAAGGGCCTTTAGATCCTCCATGTGTGCATCTGGGGCATCTGGCTCAGCCTCCCTCACCTCTTCCACCACTACCTCATGTTTTGGTCTCACTATTCTCTCTTATTGCCTCACTATCTCAGCTATAAACAAAACTACATAATCATTTGTATACCTAATGACATCTAGGTCACTCACCATAAGTTCTTATGGCCCCATAAAAACAACTATAATGTTAGGTATAGGCCAGTCTAACTCTATATCCTCCTACCTATACAAGCATGGGGCTAAGGGAACATCTTGTAATAATCTAAACTACTCATAGACCTTATCAAAATAAAATAGCTCAAGCTACTCCCACCATCATCCATGTACCCATATCTCTTGGGTAACATCACCTGTCTCCACTGCTAAACTAAGCCATGTTGGGAAGTGTACATAAGGGACATAGATAACATCCCCTATTTGTAAGCCACTAAACACCTATCTATAGTGTTTTAAATCCTACATTACCCTATCTACATATGGAATGACTAAGTATTCCTTCCACCAAAGGAAGCCTACACTGTAATCCATGTATCCAAAACTAGTTCATGGGGTCCCTATGGGGTGAATAACATGGATGTACTCATATGCCCAATAATGTAATATAAAGTGATGTCAAGCCTTGATCGATGCCTAGTACACTAGCTCCACAACTCCTTATATATCTACCCCAATAGTGTAGGCACCCAAGAAAATAGCCCAAAACTCCACCATGTCTATTATAATGCTAGTAAAACTCTATGGTAGTCATCCTCCCATATAATCAAGTAGCACATAGTAGGTTAGTGCCATCATCATCATCGTTAACACTAGTGTCACCATAGGATCGTAGTCATATAATGGTTAGAATGAGAACCCCCAGCAAATAATTTGATTTCCACTACATCCTCATCATATAATCATGCCAGTGCCACTGCTTACCCAACCTCATCCATAGTATATATAGGAGCACCTAGGATTAGTAGTCAAAGAATACAGTGGATGTCATCTATGGTGATTGTCATCTCACTAGTCAATAATCAAAAAGTGTTGGTGGTATAATCCCATTGCTCTAGTAATGCCACTATCATATCGATATCCTGATGGAAATGGTGATAATGGTGAATCCCTCTGAATCCAACCACCTCTAGATGAGCCTAGTCCTCATCACCCATAAACTCTTCCAACTACTCCAACAGCAGAGGGACCCTATCCCTCATCATCAGTAGCTCTCATGCCTATCAAAAATATCTTCTTAGTTAATTAAAATCATAATTTTTATGCTTTCTATCAATCTTCTATGAATTGATGTTGATTTGAACCCAATCGATAGTGATCCTTATTCCTTCAACCCAAAAAATTCCCTCTTAGGTTGTACATTCCTAAAAAATAAATATATATAAAAATATACCTACCTACCCTCCCTCTCCCCCCACAAATTTTCTAAAAAACCAAATTTCTTATGAAAAACCAAAATAATAAATAAATTATTAAATTTAGCCAAAAATACATAATGCTTACCTTGTACTATAGTCATCATTGTCATCATCTACTCTTACTCACCTCCATTGTCTCTCACATCCACTTACAAGGTTGACACATGTCAAATTTTACTCTTAGATTATTATTCACATCGATAGCTAAATGAGCCTTATACCATGTTAGATACCTGTATATAGCCTTTCTCACAATCGATGTTCATTACTTTAATCAATGTCAATCCATTGAATTGACATTGATCCCTTATAGATAGATGTCGATTGTCTTAGTTTGTTGAAATTTTTACACTTATGGACCATTTCACATGCTCCTAATTTATTTCCCAAGCCCTGTAATGTTCCCTTTGCCACTGCTATCCAATTTTTATGTCATATTACACTTTAGATTTGAGGATTTTGACCCCTTGTCAGTTCCCCAATATCCTTAAATGCATACCCCTTTTTTTGGTATCTTCTCATTGTAAGATTATGAGGGTATATTTTGTCTCAAGAACATTCATCTATAGGTAACACATACACCATATGCACACTGGATGCTAATGTCTATCATTCATATCTTTTGTTCTCTTGCTAGTCTTACTTATGCCCACCTATTTTAGCTATGGCATTTTGTTACTCAATTTGGTCCTTGGGGCATTACTGCCTACATTAATTTTTATCTTGTTAAGTGAAATTTTGAATCTTCCTTGCATCATCCACACTTTTGATTTTCCTTTGCTATCATCTACTTGTCTCTTTCCACTCACCCCATTGCATTTTTACCTTTCATATTTTTCAAACCTGTCATCCATTTCATCTCACTTCTCAATGCTTTATTTGAGGGGGAATACCTTTTTACAATAAATGTGGGGCATTAGACACCTTATAGTTTTTGTCTCATGGCCCGTTATTGCATACCACTCCATAAAAAGGGGAAAATGTAGATGTTAGTTTTATACACCCTTGTGTATTAACATATTGCATCATCACATTATTATGTTATTTCTAACATAATGGCCCCCATTCATAATTATTTAAAATGATTACATTCACCCCACCCATTTACCTTTTCCACATAGGTTAATTCAACTTAATTACTATAGTTAAATAGTAATTATCATCTTTTTACTATTTCTAACCATAAACTACTAAAAACAAAAAAAAATAAAACCTATTCAATCTCCCAAAAACCCTTCCATCAACTTACCCTTCTTAAAAACCCATGCAAACAACTTAATGTTACATTCACTTAGTTTGGCACATGATTTGAAACAACCCAAGCCAACATTTGACCAAATTGGACTAATCAATATTGATCCTCCATGATCAATGCCGATTATCTTGGATTTACATCGATCCATATATACATATCAAACCTCCATGGATCGAGAGGGATCGTGACTATGATTTTGGACTTTGAAACTCTATCAAAATCTCATTACAACCTGTGTATGAAAGTTGTTAACATCTTTCTATCTTGTGGAACATCTATTTGAGAGATTATCAAAGGATTTTGAAGGTTTTTTAGCTCATCTTGTCAAGTTTATTATCATCTATAAATGTTAATGTTACATTTCAATTCATTTAAATTTTAAATTTATAGTCCTTTGTGTATGTCACTATTTTACCTTCAATTTTTATTACTTTATTAATAATATAAGTTGTTATTATAGTCTATTTTTAAAGTTTAGCATTTTACACATAATCAACATCAATCCATTTGAATTGATGTTGATCCTGCAGGATCATCATCAATCCCTATTAAATTTTAAAAACATTCTTACAATCTATTTTCATAACATTCTCAATCTTAAAACCCTGTCAAAACTTGCATTCTATTTTTTGAAAACCTATCTTTTACATGCAGATGACTCTACCTAGATTAGCACATGATATTGTTTATATATTTGATCTTCCCATTGTTTAATAACCATTTTTCATTAATCAAAGTGACATTATATTTGAATTAGGTCTTTATACTATGGTTTTCACACCTAATTAGGAAAGTGTTAATGAATAATTGGTTGTAATTCAAGAAGACATTGATATTGCTACTGAATTCTTGGATAATTACTTTGATCATATTAATCTTGTTATAGATTAGATATATTTGGTATTGTCTATTTATATCTTATCCATATATATCTTTGTAATTTCATGTTTATTTATAAACTTGAATGTTAAACATGAGCTGACATCCATCTAAGGAAGCGTATCACTTCTTGGGACTAGTTTCTTACCAGGTAGCCCACTCATCTTTCTATTAATCCATTTTTTTGTTAGTTAGTGTGATTTTTAGGTCTTTCCTCCCCAACCAAAGAGGAGTTCCCATAAAGCTTGATCAATAGTGTGTAACCAACCTTTATCTCTAGGTAATCTTCAAAACCCTTTATTTACTTTGTTTTTAGTAGCTAATTAGATCATATTGAAAAAGTGAAAAAAAAATACTAAAACACAAGGTTTGGGTAGATTTGAAAAATTCACATGGAAGGGTGATGAATTATGGTATAAAGATAGATTATACCTATGTAAGAATTCTCTTCTTAAATAAAAAATCTTTTAAGAGCTTCATGTAATTCCAATTGGGGGTCATTCAATATTTTTTTAAACCTATCATAGAATCAAGCAAGATTTTTTTGGGAAGGACTCAAGGGGGATGTCCAAAAATATGTGGCTATATGTATGATCTATCAAAAAAAATAAAAGAGAAACCATCAAAACCCCAAGTCTTTTGTATATTTTATCCATCGTGAGCCAATGTTGGGAAGAGGTGTCTATGGATTTCATTACAAGATTATCGAGATCTGATGGTCAAAATGTTATCATGGTTATGGTAGATCATCTTAATAAGTATGATCATTTCTATTCTTTATCATAGCCATTTTTTGTTATTACAATAGCTTCTACCATTTTTAATATAATTCAAAAATTGCATGGTACCCCTAAGATAATTGTCAGTGATTGAGATCTCATCTTCACTAGTAATTTTTGGATGAAGTTATTTGCATATCTGGGGACCCAATTGACTCATAGTTCATCATATCATCCTCAATATGATGGAAAAACTAAGGTAGTAAACAAATGTTTGGAAGGATATTTCTATTATTTTGTTTCTAATAAACAAGATAAAAGGGTTCATTGGTTGCCACTTACTAAATGGTGGTATAATACTTTTGTTCATAGTTATTCCAAAATGTCTACTTTTTTGTCACTATATGGATACCACCTACCATCCATCACTTTAACCTTGAAGGTCAATCCTAAAGTTCATGTAGTTAAAGAACATATTCACCATCAGTGGGATGTCCTTGCTAGTTTGTGTGAAAAATTAGCCATGGCATAAAATCACATAAAATGGCTTGTAGATCAACATAAGAGTGAGAGGCACTTTGAAATTGGTGATTGGGTTTTTATTCACTTAAAACCATATAAGCTATCCCCTAAGTATTATGGGCCTTATCAAATATTGTAGAAAAGTGGTAGTGTGGACTACAAACTAGAGTTTCCTTCCTCCACTTGCATACATCTAGGATTTCATGGATCATGCTTGAATAAAGTCATTAGACATAAAGTGGCTACCCAAACTGAGTTACCAAAATTAGATCAGGAAAAAAGATTTGTTCTTGATCTTGAGGTAATCTTTCAAATGTGCACTAAGTAGTTGTGGTCTTGATCAATTAAGGAGTACCTAATCAAATGGAAGAATTTTCCCAATGAATATCCTACTTGGGAGGATGAATATTTTGTGCAACAACATCTAGAGTTGACTCAATGTTGGGAAAAATTATTTTGAAGGGGAAGGGCATGCTACACCCTTAACCTTTGGCATGTCTTTGGATATTTATGGCTAACTTGAGGCTTACATACCTCTTTTATATTCTTATTATATTTCTTTATGTTCTTAGTTAGATCAGCCTATGGAATAACCATGGATAAGTAGATTATATATAGGAGGTAGTGGTTAGTCTTTGATCTTCATGTTAAGTATTCTACTCTTAGTGCATTATTGTAGAGGTTTCCCCCTCAAAGTGGCTCTGCTATATTATCCAATATTTTTCATTCCTATCAATTATTGATGTGTGATATCTAATATTTTCTTATTCTATGCAATATAAAATCATTTTGTGTGAACATATAAGTAATTTCATTATAAGAGTTTGTCTCTATTCTTATTATAGACAATGTCAGATGCTTCCAAGTCTTTAATGATGGCTAATATATAATTGACTTCATCACCAAAATCAACATATTTGAGTCCCAGACATTGATGAGGACAATGGGAATGAGTTAAAATTATATGAAGGGGTCATCAAGTTGAAATCTAATAACATACCAAAAATTATGGTGTCATTATATAGGTAATTCAATATGGACTATCATGGTGAGAAATACAAAACAATCTTTGCCAAATAGATTCCCCATCAACATTAAAATCTAGGCAATGCAAGGGAATCAAAACATGTTATTTTAGGCATAAATTGCATCCAAATTGAAAATAAATGGATTGTGTGGGCATTGAAACACTTTCATGACACAATTGCATAGAGCTAGGAATATTTGAAGGTATTTGACGCATTTATTCTTTCACATATTATTCCTCTAAAACCTGGCGTTAAACCATTCTGTTAGAGACAAAGGCTAAATGATCCATTATTTGAGCCTTTAATTTTCAAATAAGTATAGAAGATAATTTCTATAAAAATCATCTATTCTATTAGGTGATTCACCTAGGTGTCCAACTTGGTGCCCATTCAAAATAAGAATGGGGAAATTAGATTCTATGTAAACTTCAAAAATCTAAACAAAACCTCTAAAAATTATAACAACTCACTACCTTCACTAGATGAAATATTGTAGATAGTGAATGGTACTCGAATGATGTCATTTATTGATGGATATTCAAGTTAAAATTAGGTAATAATCAACTATTAGGACAAAATAAAGATAACTATTATCACTCTAGAGTGTACCTTTCTTGAAGATGTGCAAGCACACCCTCACTCTAGTTGATAAAATGGGAAATTATTAGAGTTTGGGTGACTCTATGATGATAATAACCTCTAGAGAGGATTGGTTCCCTTAATATTTATCAATTAAATCTAAACTACTGTGATTTTGGGGTGAAAAGGGAAAGGGCAAACTAAAATTGAAACCTATCTAAATGGGTGATGCACCTAAATTGATTGTATCCTCTAAAATATGTTTAAATTTATGCATGCATATAAACCAATATAATTCCTATTTTTCCCTTAAGCATAAATATTTTATATGAAGGCTTAAAAGGATTTTGGATTACAAACCTTCTTTTACCTCTTCAAATGATCTATAGAAGGTGAGATAGAAAGAAATAGGTGAGGAAGGACCTATAAAAAGGAGATATAATATAACTTATATGATGATTCACAATCAAATACACTCTATTCTCTATCAAAACTCATATGCAAAACAAAATCTTCTTTATTGATGTATGGTGCATATTACAAATTCTTCTTCTGCTCTAGGAATTATGAAAAAATAGCTTAAAAGCTAATAAATATGTCTAAAAGCTTAATCTAAACCAAAGTGGCATGTAAAATAGAAGGATTAGTCTTATTTGATTTAAATTAATACTAAAATCCTTTTACAATATTAATTAAAGGCTTTAAAATCTTCCAAGTCTTCAAAAATTGTATGTTCTTCATTTTTGGCATAGAATTCAGAAGTGGTGGGCCCATGTTGCATTGTCAACCTTAAATACATGAAAATAGTGCCATAAATTGGAAAATAAATCCATATTAAAATTGGGTTTAAGTTCTTGAATTTATTTATCTTTCATGAAAAGCATGGGAGATGCATGAAACTAGTCAACCGAAGAGATTTGACCTTTAAGGACTAGTTAAATCAACTTGAATTCAACTTGCATGAGTTGAAACTTTTGGATTGACTTGAGAATGAAATATACACTTTAAAAATAGCTTAAAAGCTAATAAATATGTCTAAAAGCTTAATCTAAACCAAAGTGGCATGTAAAATAGAAGGATTAGTCTTATTTGATTTAAATTAATACTAAAATCCTTTTACAATATTAATTAAAGGCTTTAAAATCTTCCAAGTCTTCAAAAATTGTATGTTCTTCATTTTTGGCATAGAATTCAGAAGTGGTGGACCCATGTTGCATTGTCAACCTTAAATACATGAAAATGGTGCCATAAATTGGAAAATAAATCCATATTAAAATTGGGTTTAAGTTCTTGATTTTCTTTATCTTTCATGAAAAGCATGGGAGATGCATGAAACTAGTTAACCGAAGAGATTTGACATTTAAGGACTAGTTAAATCAACTTGCATGAGTTGAAACTTTTGGATTGACTTGAGAATGAAATATACATTTTAAAAAAAAATATGGCATGTGGTAAGTACAAAATTAATTAATTTGATATATTTTCAACACCATTATTTACTAGTTTGATTGACCAATTAAGCCTATTAGGCCAATTAAGCCTATTAGGCCAATTAGGCCTAATAGCCTATCTTATTATGTTTAGACTCCATTAAACCTAAAAAAATATGCCATGAAACTTGAAAAAATAATTAAATATAACTGAAAAAACTTTTCTCATCACAACATATTTGATTTGGATGAGAAAACACTCACCATTCAGTCAATAGGGTTGACTAAGCATAATTTGCTCCATTTTTCTACAGACTGACCATTTTGATTGAGCTAGTTGGGACACTTATAGGATAATTTATTAAAAAAATAAAAACTTTTGATGAATAAAAATTATTATGATTTGATCTCTATTTATTATATTTCATTGAAGTGTCCTATACTTCAGTTTACATGCTTTTTTCCACAAAAAACATGAGTTATTCCCTCATTCATATAATTCCATGCATAAAATCAACATTTATGGAATCCTCTCTGAGTTTACTTCAAATTTGAAAAACCTTTAGGTTTATCCAATATTATTTTATGGAAATAAAATCAAATTTATGTAAAAATAGTTTTTTGAGGGTTTATGAGGGATTTGAAGTTGAATCTTCAAAATGATGGTTCATGAAGTACAGACCTCCAAATCCCAAAATATTTCCATTTGTTTGTATAAAATTTACCCCCCTAAAATTCTTTTAAATATTTGGTTCCTATGCAAAATATATGAAAATTTATCACGTGGAAAAATTTGCCTCTGGGGTTTTAATTGCATTTTGAGCTACCTATGCTCTTAATGATTGTTCATAAATAAAATACCATAAAATAATATAAAATTTTCATTAATTGTAATTAAATTTGGGTCTTAAAAACATACTAAGATAATTCAAAAAAACTTCACATATGTTGAAAGATATGAGCATCTGAACAAGAGGCTAAGAAGGGTGTCTAAAATTGTAAAAAGTGAAAATTTCACCAAAATAAAAATAACTCTTCACCTTACTCCAAATGAATTAAAAAAACATCATGGGGTATATACCATGCTATAAAAACACTCTAAAATCACATTTTTCTTTAAAAGTCAAAAAAAAAAAAAAAAAAACCCTTTTTGGCCTTTATGACTATTTGCTTGCAAAACCCTATATGAGCATGGTTTACTTAAAATTTGGAGTTTGACACTCTTTAAATGTCTTATTATGATGTAAAAACATCATCCCATGATTCTAAAACTTTTACCTAGACTTAGAAGCTTCTGTATCACTCTAAAATGATGCCTGCTCCAATGGTGATCTACAATGAACATGTTGAGGAATGTTAAAAAAAGTGATTATATACAATATTAAATTGGACATGTAACTTTTTTCAAAATTTTATCAAGTCATGATGACCTTGTGTACAAAATTTTAGGTCCTGAAACCACTTGAAGCTCTCAGAATCCTTAATTTCCTTCAAAAATGACCTCTTGTGCATGGATTATTTGTATATTTGAACTTGACAATGCTCTTTTTAAATTAAAATTACGCATTTAAAATACATTTTTGATAATTTTTACAAAAAATAGTTATTTTAGGTCATAATTGATTGGTTTTACCTATTGCAAAGGGATATTGGTGAGATTTATGAAAGTTTTGAATGATAGGGGTAGTAATGTGACCTTGACAGGTCAAATTACTAATAATTTTGGCAAATTTTGGGGGTTGACCAACCTAATGGTCAAATAAATCAAAAAAATTGGCTATGAAAAAATTGGATATACACTGAATATTAGAAGATATTTTTTAGGCAAAGACACAAACAAGACAATTGACATAAACAACAACAAACATGTGCACTTAGAAGAATGGACAACAACCGAAAAGGGAAAAAATAACAACTGAAAGCATGTGTAGGTATACACTTAAATAAAATAAAAAACAAGAAGTCTATTAATATAAAAACTAATCTCCAACTTTATATCCCTCCTTGATTAAATGGAAAGCTATTTGATGCACCATGGAACTTTGAAACATGATTGCTTCCTTTTGATAACCCTCTTTTGTAAATGGGAGCACTTATATGTTCATGTGTTCTGGATGATGCAGCTAGGCCTCCAAATTCCATTCTTAGGTGAATATATTGAAGATATATATCTAGGATCTATTTAACTTTCTCCCATATTCTCCTTTGTTGCATCAAAAGTGTTATCTCAACCTCATTCATAGGTTGATCATGATTTGACACATTCTCATTCAATGATTGTATTGACAATTTAGCTAGTATACTTAGATTGATGTCTTCACTTGACTCCATTTGAAGTGGTACTTTTTAAAAGTCTTTATATCCTTGATAAGCATCTAAACATGGCTATAATATGACTTTAATTTATTCTTGATGAACAACTGCAACAGTACTCTTTTCAAGACATTCATCAATCTCCACTTGGGGTGGATATGGACCATTAAATTTTGCACAAAAACTCTAAAAGTCATCCCAAAAGGATTCTTCATCATGATCAATGGAAAATACATGAAATTAATTAGTATTATTACCATTTTAAGCATTTTTATCACATATTTATACCTTTTAGATGAAGTCAAATAAAATTTCTTGATCTGCTGCACTTGTCTCATCTTCATCAGGAATATTCTCTATCTCAGCAATGGCTCTATGTAAGTTGTCTTCATGGCTACCTTTTGAAGAAATATTGTTTTGCACTTCATATATCTTAGTTGAAAACTCTTTAGAATCCTCTTACAAGTCATCTTCTTATTCATCATGGAAAATTGAAACATTTTTGTCCTTGCCAAGTGGTGTCCTAATTATGATTTTTTCTTCTTGATCACTGGAATTATCATCATTCTCTATCTCTTTAGCTACATCTTCTTCACTTGCCTCATAAATAAGAGGTTATTGCTCCAAAAGTGGCATGGTAGATCCTTGAAAGTATTTAATTAAGATGTGAAAGGTCTATATAAGTAACCATAGTACCTAGTTTTATTCATGAGGCTTCTTTTCTTGGATCACCTTCACCTCATCTCTCTGCTACATTTTTTCTTTAATGGCTTTCCATGAAGGAAAGGATTTAGGTTTCTAAGGAGGAAGAGATGAATGTTGATAGATCTCTTACTTGAATTCAACATCCTGATGATGCTTTATTGTTCCTCTTTCTTTCTTGACTCCATGATTTGGTTCCAAGATGGGAAAGATAAAGGATCTTTGTTGACCTTTTGATTCTGGTTCTCCTCTTATTTCCTTATCTTTAACTCCAACTCTCTAATCTGATTATCAATATTATCTTTGGACATCTTCTCTTTAAAGTGGTCAGTGATCTCAACATTAGGCTATGATATAACATTCTATTTCTTTCTTTGACAATTTTCTTGGATAGATCTCCAAGAAGGGAAGGTTCGAGAAACACATGAAGAACTTGGCAAACTCAAAGGGGCTCTTGGAATGGTCTTTTGAGGAGGAATGGATGGCATATAAGAAGGTTGTGTTTGAACCAATTTTTATTTAAGGCCTTTTAATTTATCCTCAATACTTTGAATGTAACTACCTACATCCATCATTTCACTAGTGAGATGGTTCCAATTGGTTCTCTCAATAGGTGTTCATTGCTCTTTTATTTTCTTCAAAGAATCTCTCACATAATGGATCGAGTGAGTAGGGGTATCTTGGCCATAATAGCTCTATGAGTACAGCTCTAGTGCATGTTTTTAAAGGCTTACTAAATTTTTTTTAAGTGTTGATATGGATTGGGTATCTACAAAGTGTGCATGACTATGTTGGCTAGATGAGTAAGATGGCTCATGATAGGGTAGGTTATACTGATCATAGTAAAGATTATATGGATCCATACTGAAATAAGCCATTAGAGACCATTAGTAAGCCAAATGTTGAAAGCAATAAATATTCAAATGATACCTAATGTTCATAACTAGATTTTAATAGCTGAAAGTGGTAATGATCTTCTTTTAAATGCCTCTAAAATCCAAATTACTACCCTTGCCATTTGAAATTTTCTTAAAAACTGATCAATTTCCCTTTGTAGTTGGTCAAATTGGTCAATTTGAGCCTTAAAATATGAATTTTGGTCAAAAACATTAGGAATGGATTGAAAATGAGTCATTTTCATTGAAAAATATCTTTGGACATTTTCAAAAACATAAAAATATCTGAAGTCTAAAATTTCAAGTCATGAAAAGGTGTTTTAAAAGGTTAAATAGCCCAAAAGGGTCCTAAAATAGCCTCCCACGTGCCAAATTTGCATTTTTAAGGCATGTAAAAAGGTTAAAAATATGTATTTTTCATTTTATACCACTTATTTCTTCTCATATCTTCTTTTTCAAGTGGTGGAATCTTTTATTTGGCTTTAAAAGGCAAAAAGGAAGGCCTTTTTCTGTTATTTCATGATCATAGTACAAAATCCATATGGATTTCATATATTCAAAGGTAGGTTTTATAATATATAGGTAATATCCAAGATTCCATATTATTTTAATAAAGATTCATGGCCATATAGGCCCTAAACCAGTCTTCTTTTGGTTTCTTATTTCTTAGCATAGAGAGACATGCTTGTAGGTTTTTTGATGGTATAATTTTTTGGAGGAGAGTAAAGGTTTGAAATTTGGGGTGAAGAAACTATAATAAAATGGATTCATGGTTGTATAATTTTTTTCTCAATTGTATTCTCTAGGCTCATGAACCATCTAATTGAAGTCAAGTCAAATTCTACTGCTTAGCATCTAGAAAGGTAGTTGTTTTTCTTATATTTCTCTTCACCTAGGCAGAGTTTTGGGAAAATTAAATTTGTTTCATAATATTTAAGATTTTATATACCTTTCCATGTCATTATTAGGTTTTTATTCATCCAATTCAAGGTCAAACATATGTCACCAACTTAGTTAGTCCAAATCTACAGTTGGCAAGCTTGCAAAGAGAATTTATAGTCCAAGGAGAAGAAGTTAGCTTCAAATTTTCAAGAATTTATGATTTCCAGAGTTTACATCAAATTTTCATGATTTAATGCATAAATTTTATAATATATCTAAGATTTATATCATAAATCCATCTCCATGCCCAAGCAATGTGTCTCAATGAGGCCTAGTTTAGCATATGTTAAGGAATTTTTGCATATTTTAAGGTTTTTGAGGAAAAATATGATTAAATTTTCACCTCCTTTCACTCATTAAATTGTCTCAAAATTGTGATGGTATGATAATTTGGTATACATATTTCCAAACACTCCTTCTCCTAGTCTTGTCAAGCTCCACCATGCTCCTTCCCACCACCACCCCATCCATCCCCATCTCACTACCATTCTCAACCAAATCACTATGTTTTCACCTTCTTTCCACCCCCCATCATGTTTTATTCATCATATTTACACTCTTATCACCCTCAAACCACACCTTCATCTCAATATTTTCATTGTCAAGGAAGGTCAAAAGATGATGAAAGGTGTTACATGATCTATAGGAGAATGCAGGCTAATTGAAGCATCAAGTCATGGTGAAATGACCTCCCTATAGAAAATTTTATACAATCAAAAGGTGAGGGATGAAGGTTCATTTCCTATGTTCAAAAATAAATAAATCTACTTGAAGGATAAAAAAAATAGGAGACCATTTATATAGGTAAACTAAAAGGTTGATCAAGAGTTCTATGAGCTTGAAAAGACTATTTATAGGTTATTCAAACATCAAATACAGTCATGGAAAGAGAAAAAAAGTAGTTTATAAAGTCAAATGATAATGAAGGACATCAATCAATGATTTAAGCTTAAGATACCCATAGGCAATGGTCAATAGAGGTGACCTCATCAAGCATTTTGAGAAAGAGTAGAGATCAAACCTATCTTTAAGCTTCTTTCACATCATGAACAGGCCATAGTCCATACAATAAGGCATATACAGTCATCTTTCCAAGGTTAACTTTTAATTTTGTAATAGATAATCTATGGTAGGGATGATCAAGGTTTGAAATTCATTTTCCATGTTTGGCACAATCACTAACAAAGAGGTCCTCCTAGCAATTGAGTGTTATATATAGCCTTTATATACATAGTCATTCCTTGTCACTGTCCATACAAAAGATATCATACTTGGTCATAAATCGAAGAAAAGAAGGGTCTATCTCATGAGTTGTGATTGGTTATGTTGTTTAAAGATAAGATGAGGTCAATTCAAATAAAAATAAGGGCATACTAGGGTTCAAGGTTCCAAGGGGGGTTTACTATAGGGACCTACAGCCATCATTGATTATGTATAGGCCTAAAACATCATCTACATCCAACTATAATGGTTGTTTGCCTTAAAATTATAGTCAAGTGTATGTAATCTGGGAGTTCTATCTCTATAATGTTCTAATTTAAGGAAGATGGTGTTTATAAAGGGTAATCACGGTCAAGGTTTCATGGTATGGAAAAGCTATCAAGGTAAATATAGTCATATTCCTCTTTAAAGGTAACCTACAACCATTCCCAATCATAAACTATATCCTATTAAGGGTTTAGTTTCCAAAGAAACTTCTTGATAAAGTTACCAATGTATGGTTGGCCATGAGGTTTCTTAGACCTCTCAAGAAGGCTTAAGGAGTATTCAAAGGATTTTTAAAAAATGAAACCTACAGCCATTAAAGTGACCTATAGCCATGATGAGTCATTATAGGGCAGTCCAAAGGGAGAGTTTGAATTGTTCCAAGAACAATGAAATGCTTTGGTGACTTTGGGGTCTTTTTGGTGCAAGCTTAAGCTAAGACATATTTGAAAAAACCCTAAACTCACCTAAAATCATCATGATGATCTCCTATAACCTGTGTTGAACCTAGTATGTACAATCCTTAATGATAATAGAGATTAATTCAAATGTTAGGGCAATGAGGAGGGAGGTTATGAAACCTACAGCCTAGTGTGAAATTCTATAGGATTAGTGGGAGTCAAAAATTAGTTAGTTAGGTCATGATAACTTCAAGGATTGTAAATATGGATTTTGTGCTCATTGGATAAATATTAATGATTCCACTAATATGTCTTAAGGACAACACAATATAGGGCTTGGAAAGCATAATATCAAAGCACACATAAATCCACTTGCACTCACAGTCATACATCCAGGGTGACATTGGTGGGTGATCACAATGACCTACATCCCAAATGGAGGCCATATGCACTATATATCATTCCATGATATCCAAAGATGATTTAAACCTAGTAGTGTCTTTGGAGATGTTATAATGCATGACCAAGTTTGTTAAGGCATAATAATTAGTACAAACATCTAAATTTAACCTACAGTCAGAAAAGAATGAAACCCTATAGTCAATTTTGGTATAGGGTAAGATTTTAAAAGAAGGTTTCATAACTCATCATGTTTATGGAAAGATGGTGAGGTTTTAGGCTTATTAATATGTAGGTGATGCTACTCAAGGATATTATAGTCAATTTACCTTATCATAGTAAGCTACAACCATGTTAAACTACAAAGTTATCATCACATCATGGACTTGTCAAGAGGTCCATAGTACTATTTGGTCATGACATAAGGATGATAATACACAGCTAGGACAATATGGGCATATGAATACATACTCATGATTGTCTAGGTGATCATGGACTTGTCAAGAGGTCCATAGTACTATTTGGTCATGACATAAGGATGATAATACACAGCTAGGTGTATGGAAAAGGATAAAGTCTAGAAACTAAGGCAAGTTATGAATCAAGAAGTGGCATGAAATGATAGTACTAAGTGTTATGAGAGTATTATTATCAACTAAAGTATGGTTATATCATGTTAAACACCTATTTTTATACTCTACATCTCATTTATCCCCACTTTGATGTTTGTACTTTATCATGATGCATAGCTCTTAATGAGTCTTTGAGGGAATAATGTCAAAAGTATTCAAGCTAAAGAGTGGAACTCTGAGGACTATGATTTATTAGATTTTAAAATCATTTTAACATGTTCTAATGATTACATGAGAGGAAAAAATTCTCAAACAAAATCAAACCCTATACATTGTATGGAATATGCTAGTAAAGAAGCCTAGAAATGCTTATTGAGGACTTAAAATCATGCTAAAAATAGTGGTAAAGGCCGTTTTCAAGATCCTAAATAGGATATTGAGATAAATGAAGATTATTTTTACCTTAAAACCTCTAAATACCATTAAATTCACATTTAAAACACCATAAATTAGTCAAAAATGCAGACAATCCATGCACAAAGATCAATTAAAGGAAAATTGAAGATTCTAGAAGCTACAGGTGGAGCCAGGACTTGAAATTTGGTAAAAAAGGTCATCATGAGTTTGAAAAACTATTTAAAAAATTTCAAATCCATTTAATGAGTGGATATATTCACTTTTTATCTCAGACCTTAGCATATTTGTTTGAGGTCACCATTGGAGCATCCTTCATTCTAGAGTGCTATAGAAGCTTTTAGTTACAAGTAAAGTATTTATAAGCATTTTTTTATGTTTTTAAATCATAATAATACCTATATAGAGTGTAAAAACTCAAAAAATTATGAAAACCATGCTCACATAGTGTTTTATGGGTAAATAAGCACTTGTTTTATGGGTAAATAAGCACTTAGGCCAAAAAGGCATGTTTTGGAATTTTCAAGAAAAAATGACATTTAGAGTGTTTTTATAGCATGTTAAAGGTAACATAATTATTTTTTCAAGATTTATGAAACTTTAGAAGAACCATTTTCATCATAGTGGAGTTTTTCACTTTTTGCAGTTCTAGGCACCCTTCCAAGCCACCTATTTAGATGCTTGTTTTGCTCACCACGTGTGGATCTTGGCCAAAAAATATTAGTATGTTTTTAATACCCATATTAAATTATAATTCATGAAAAATTTAGATAATTTTAAGGGGTTTTATTTATGAACAATTGCTAAGAGCGTAGGTAGCCTAAAATGTAGTAAATTCCCCACATGCAAATTTTATTTACATAGAAACTTTTCATATATTTTACATGGGAGATAAATATTTTAAAAGATATAATAGGGATAAATTATATATACATAAATATAAATGGTTTACTATTAGGAGTTCTATACTCCAGGAATCATCAATTTGAAGATTTAGCTTTAAAACCCTTATAAAACCTAAAAAACTAGTTTTGAGAAAAATGGATTTTATTTATATCAAATCACCATGGACAAACATTAAACATTTTAAAACATAAATTACACTTATATAGGATTATATAAATGTATTTTTTATGCATGGTTCTATGTAAATGAGGGATGAAATCTTATTTTTTGTGGAAAAAAGTATATAAAATGAAGGATAGGGCAATTCAATAGAATATAATAAATGGAGATCCAATATTATTACTTGTTATTCATCCTTGAATATTAATTTGGTAAAAAATCCCATAATTTTCCCTACAAACTTAATCAAAATGGCTAGTCTTTAGGGAAATGGCACAAAATAGGCCTAGTCAACCTTGTTGACTAAATGGCAAAGACTTTCTCATCAAAATCACATTTTTGGTGATGATTAATTATTTTTAATGTCTAATTTTTTGTTTTTTCAAGTTTCATGGCTTATTTTTCAGGTTTCATGGCGTCCAAGTTCATAAATTATCTTTTGAACCTTTTTGGTCTAAATGGCTTTATTGATCAACTTGTCAATTTGGAGTTTAGCATTAAAATTGGTCATCAAAGAGTTAAATTTGGAGTCACATGACACTTTTATGTTTTTTTAATAATATAATTATGAATTTTTTATCATTTAAGGTCTTTTTCATGCAAAATAAGACTATTTGGATTTGATTGGTCTTACACTTTGGTTGACTATTTAACAAGTCATGCTTTTTTTCTTGTCATCTCATGCATTCAATGTTCTAACTCCAATTCCAAAAAAATAAATTGGAGTTTATCTTTGAATATGTGGCATATATTTCCATTCAATGGAGTTTGAATTGTCAAACTTGGGTCCCACCACCATATTCTTACACCAAAGTTTGAAAAGCATGCAAATTTTGTGGAGATAAAGATTTTTATGAATTGTTTAATCTTTGTAAAAGGAGTTGTCTTGAGTTGAGTTAAAAAATACCACCCCTTATACATTTTCAATTCCTCTTAGGGATTATATTATGTTTAGAGACATATATATTGACTTAATCAAGCCATTTTTTCATTATTCCTAAAGCAGAAGAAGAAATTATAATCTGGACCATACAATCAATAAAGAATATTTTGTTTTGCATATGATTTTTGACATAGAATAGAGTGTATTTTATTGTGAATCAGAATATAAGTGAGATTATATCTCCTTTTTGTAGGTCCCTTCCTCACCTATTGCTTTATATCTCACTTTTTGTAGGTCATTTGAAGAGGTAAAAGAAATATTGTAATCAAAAATCCTTTCAACCCTTCATCTAAAATATTTATGCTTAAGAGAAAAAAAGGAATTATATTGGTTTATATGCATGCATAAATTTTCATATCTTACATAGGATATAATCAACTTAGGTGCATCACGCATTTATATAGGTTTTAGTTTCAGTTTCCCCTTTCCCTTTTTACCCCAAAATCACAGTAGTTCATATTTAATTGATAAATATTAAGGGAACCAACCCTCTCTAGAATTTATTCTCATCATAGAGTAACCAACACTCTAATAAGTTCCCATTATATCAACTGGAGTGATGGTTTTCTTACACATCTTCAATTAGGGTGCACTCTAGAGTGATAACAATAACATTTACAAGTAAGTGGAGTACATTTGCATATAAAAGGATATCATTTAGCCTAATCAATGTGAGTGCCACCTTCTAGTGGGACATATATATTACATTTAAGGACCTTATTGGTATATTCATAGTCATATACATGGACAACCTAATTATTTTTTATAAGGATAGAGAATACCATGTGAAAGACTTGAGAGTGATATTATAGAGGTGCAAAGACCATGGAATCTCCCTAAACCTAAATAAATTCATATTTGAGGTCATAGAGGGTAAATTTTTAGGTCACATCATCTCTAAATGAGGTATTAAATATACCCAAAAATTTTCAAGGTAATTCTAAAAACCTTTTATCTTGGTATCAAAAAAGAGTTAAAGTAATTATTCAACAAAATCAACTTCGTAAAGAAGTTCATCTTTAACTTTACAAAGATAGTCTGATCGCTAAATAACATGCTAAAGAAGGATGCCAAAATTTAATATATGATTGAATCAAAATAACATTTTTATCAAATAAATACATAAATTATAAATACACTAGTTCTTATTACTCCATACTAAATGCATCCCTTCTACATCTATTCATTCACTTCAGAACACTCTAGTGTTATTGTTATAACATAGAGAAAAGAAGTTAGAGATGAGAGACCTATCTAATTTATGAGCTACCCAGTCATAAATGTTGATATTAAATACTCAACCATTGATAATCAAGCTTTTACTTGATCAAATTGATCGAAAAAATTATAAACTACATCTTATGCACTAAAATATTTACCATTGTGTTTGATCCAACTATTAAGGAAATTTTGATGTAGAATGAGATGGGTGAGTGACATGGGAATTATATAACCATACTAAAATAATTTGATTTATATATACAATCCATCAATATTTTTATAGGTTAGGGGCTTAGAAATACCATGGCCAATGTGGATCCATAGATTACCTTCCAATAGTATACAATACAAAGCATTACAAATGAAGATGGGTACTAAGATCTAGTCTATTATTTACTCAACAATGAATTATAAAGTAATATAAAATCCACTCAAATAATATAATTATCCATAAAAATTAATATCTTCATGATTAATTCAAACATTTCATACAGAAGGATCCAGAAAGGCATATATATAAAATTCTTAAATAGGAAAGAAGTGGCTAGAATAATCAATGATTTCCATGGGAAATATGGGACTAGTCATGGTTCAAGGAGTACCACAGATCACCAAATACTCATATTTGGATATTAATTACCTCATGTGTATAAGTATTTGCATGCCCACATGAGAAGATAACACATCTATAAAGTAGCCACACATAGAGAACACACTCTAGCCATTCCACTATAGACGGTTATTGAGGCATGTCTATTTGTAAAGTGGGGAATTGATTTCTTGGGGGACATTAATAATAACTTATCTATTTAAAATAAGTTTATCCTCATTGTAATTTATTATTTCACATGTTATACTGAAGCTAAATAATTAAATAATTTCACAACTAAAGTGGTGATCAACTTCCTTGATGACTACATCATCATCAGGTTTGGTATGTCATTTATGTTGATGATGAAAAATGTTTCATCAACTAATCAAACCTTTCACCTATTGTGAAGGTTAATTTCGAATCATACTAGTCTAATGGTAAGTTTCTAAAGGTTTAAATATGATCCTAAGAATGTGAGGGAATTTTTTTAAATGTTCTAGGAAATAATAAGTAGGCTATTGAATATAACATATTCTATTATAATTCAGAAATCTACTATCAAATAATGAATTGATTCATATATAAATATGTAATCAATCCTATCCAATAGAGATGATCCTATGTACAAAATAATATCTTGAAAGATAGAAATTTGATTTAGTAATATAATTTTTTTATAAGAATAATATCTTGTTGTGTTGTTATAACTTCTGAGTAAATACCAAGATAGTAAACAAGAATTATAAAGATAAAATGAAGACAATAAAATAAATTAGTTTAGAGGCATATCTTCAATAATCAAGTAACATAAACATAACTCAAAAATCAAAGGAAAATATGTAAACAATAACATCTATTAACCAAATAATTAAACAACAAACTAATTATCTAAACTAATCTAATACTAACTAAACTTAACACTAAACTAACATAAGAAACTTAATCTAATAAAATAAAATTTAAATAAATAGTAAAATTAATACAACTAATTATTTTAAAACTACTCTAAATGGTAAATAAATTAGATCAATTAGAAACAAAGCTAAAATTAGATTTAAACTAAATTAGAAGTCAAAGTCAAATAAAATACAATATAAAAAAATATGTGAGTCTCAACAAAAGAGAGTCATCTAAGAAAAATAGATCATTTTATTTGAGAAACAAACATCCTTCTTACAAAAAATATTTGAAATATAACTTTTACAATCAATCAGATCAATAATATGTCACAAATAGTGAAGTTTTTATAATTATTCAGGTTGAATACTCAAATTCTGCACATAAAACTACAAGAAGAAATCATTGAAAGATGTTAAACTTGGAAAAATTAGATAATTTGTTATAAATGATAATATAAAATTGGATATACCTGCATTGCCTAAGAAATATACTCAACCATCAAAGAAAGTTCAATTGGTTTATCTGTAAAAGTGATGTTATCTCAGATAAATTACATAGAAGGTGATTGACTTTAAAATGTAATAGTATTCAATACCTATGTTGTTTCTCCTCTTAAAATGAATAATTGATCTCCTTTTATACTTCCAAGTTATTTGAAAATGAAATTTTATCTAACTTTAGTTACTTGTTAACATTAAATAATTGACTTTTAAAAGTTAATTAATATTGGCAGTTATAAGTTGAGATTTATTTAAGAATTTAAAAGACATAAGAGATAAATTATTTGAAATTATATTGGGTATTTCCTAATGGGTGGAGACCCTCTAATCAACTAATAACAATAATAATATTATTATTTCAATAAATAATAAGATAATTCATAGTTAAATGAAATTCTTATCTACATTAATTCCATTTTGCATATAATATAAATTACTTCGGCATAATTATATATATCAAAGTTAAATTTTTTTTGCACTCCAAAAATATCATTACTATAGTATAATTTTTTTCAAATGTGCTAAGTCTTATCAAATTAAAGTTCAACTCTGAGATGAAATTTATCTTTCTGATAAAAAAAGTCATCAGAATCAGATAAAACTTCTATCACTGATTCTCCCTTCTCATTCAAGCATTCATTATATTCCATCTAAACATGATTTAGATACTACAAGGAAACATGAGGAATTAAGGATGAAAATTAAAGAAGAGGCCTCCACATCTACTCAGAAACCAAGATTTATATTTATAAGCAAAGGAAAAAAGAAAAAAAGAAGCTAGTGTTGAAAAAAGTTTGCAAATAAAGACACAAGAAAAACCAAGTGTGAGTAAGATACCTCCTCAATAAATAGTTATGAAACCTTTGGATCATCAGTCTCCACAAGTTGAATCCAAAAAATAAGAATTTACTATAGTTGAGGTGTCTCAACTAGCAGCTTCCTAGGTGGCATTCTTTGTAATTCCTTCTATTAGTACATCTATACCAATTGTCTATATCAAATTCAAGAGCTGAAATTAGCCAACATTCAATCTAACCTCTCTGACAATGAAAATACATTGAATCCTTCATATGAAGGAAATCAAGTTTATTTTACTCTTATTCCTTCAATCCAATGGTTTATAAAATAATGTACATCTATCAGAGAGAGATTTCAACCCATCTTTGCAAGAACTAATGCCTGGTTAGAATCTAAAGGTATTAAATTAAATTGTTTCAAGATAGGGTCAAAAGAAGAATATGATGAAGATACTACAAGGAAACATGAGGAATTAAGGATGAAAAATAAATAATAGACCTCCATGCCTACTCAGAAACCAAGATTTGTACTTGTAAGTAAAGAAAAAAAGAAAAAAGAAACTAGTGTTAAAAAAAGTGTGTAAATAGAGACATAAGAAAAACCAAGTGTGAGTGAGGTGCCTCCTCAATTAATATTTGTGCAACCTATGGATCATTAGTCTCCACAAGTTGAATACAAATAATCAAAAGTTACAATAGTCGAGATCTCTCAACCAGTAATTTCTTAGGTAGCATTCTTTACAATTCTTTTTATTAGTACATCTGAACCAATTGTTTCTATTTATACTTAAACTATTCTCTCAGCCCCACCTTCTCCTTCGAGTGCCATGCTTTTTCAAGTTCCTTCCCAAGGTACTCTGGATCAAGTTTTTGATTCTTTGTCCAATCTACCTAGTCTTACAAAGTCATTGGGATCCTTGACCAATCTATACTTCACTCAAAAATATATGGACAAATTCATGTCCACATCTTCTATTAAAGTGACGACTTAAGCTCCTATCACACTAATGTCCAAAAAATTGTTAGACCTAAAAGTAACTTTCATACCAACCCAAACCCCACCAATAATAACCACTATTCCATCAGTTTCAAATCCACTATCAGATACCTCTACCATTCCACTTTTTATTCCACCCACTTCACAAACCATTATCCCTCCCCAAACATCATAATATTTGGTTTCTTCTACTCAAGGAGAATCATCTCCTCTTCCCCCATGGTTAATTTCATAAACACCTAAAAACAAGAAATAGGTTTTTCCACCTTATGATTATGAACTTAGTCAACATGTCCCAATAAATCCCAAGATGACAAAGAATGCCAAAACTATGTCAAGGATAATTTTTGAATCTAGGCATAAGTATGTTGAAGTTGCAGTCCCTCATGAAGATAATACCATTGAAGATATTCAAGCATTTGAATATGAAGTAGGATGCATAGATCTCAATAAATAAACTCATGAATGTGCAAAGGAAGATTTGCATGCAGTGATGGCTTCTTTGATTGAAAGATATGATAAATACAATAAAATCAAATATCAACTCAAGATACAAGTGGAATAGTCAACTTATATTTTACTAAAAATCACTCAATCTTCTAAGTTCATTGATCCTATTGTGCATGAAAATACTAATAGAGCTATTCAACTTGTAGAAAAAATTGGGTCTCAGGGTCATGTAGTTAATGCTTAGGTTAAAAGGTTAAAAACACAAGGTATTCAAATGTTGTATTCTAATATTGAATTTTTAAAGAACTTGAGTGAAGTAAAAACAAAAATTCAGAAAATAATTAAGGCACTCACTCAAGATTTGGAGTTGACTGAAAAAGATATTGATACATGGACTCAACTTCATAAATTAAAATTGGAGCTATTAGTTGAGTAGAAGATCATTCCAAATAGTAAAATGTTTATTGAATATAGGGAGGCCATGAAGAATAGAAGAAATATTCTTGAGAATCTGATTAAATATCTAGAACAGGCTAAAGATATGTGTGATAATAAGATATTGTATCTTATAAAAAGAGTTGGAAAACTCCCATATCAAGTCAAGAATTATTCTTAGGAAATTCTTCATATGGAAGTTATTACTCAATAATTTACATCATTGCTCCAAGAAAAGGTTGAGATATGTACTTTCACGTTGCACTCCATCAATGAATTGATTGAATTTTAGGTCATCTTCAATAAAATACAAAAAATCATGGACAAGAGCAAGGATCTCTTAGTTAATTTAGAATATTTAATTAGAAGGATACTTTTTGTATCCAAGAGTACATCCAACCTAGATAAAAATTAATTCCAAGTTATTTTGAAGAACTATGAAGAGTTTCTATAAAATAATAAAAAGGAATAAATTCTTATGTCTAAGGACACTTAGTCTATTTTTTTAAATTTTCATGTGTAGTTTTGTTTGGTGCACTTTACACATAAGAAAAGTACACAGTCCTAAGTCAAATAAGACTCTATCAATGAATAAGTCAATTTATTTATTTTTTCCAATTTTTGTTCATAACTCCTCTCTATAAATAGGAGGAGGCTCTTTGTAAAAAGTATCACTAATTGATATAGAAGCGAAGTGTTACCAAAATTGATAAGCAATATTGAAACTTTAAATTCAAATTGTAAATCTTTTGTCAATCAATATATGAGAAAGCAAGTGAACTTTCAATCTTTGAGTTGAAATAAATTTGTGTTGTATTGTAGATGTTCTTATGTCTTTTTCATTACATTTATTGTGTAATTAATTGAAACATGGTGTGAATTTCTATAAATTGAAATGTGTCAGGAATCTGATTTTGAAATCTTTGAGCTACAATATCATTACTAGGTTTGTGTTCATCATTGAAAGTGAATTACTGAGGAGACTTTGGGTTGCTATTTATTCTTCATTAATAATTTTAATCTTTGTTAGAAATAAAGTGAAGACTTTGGGCTGCACTTTATTCTATCTTTTAAGTTTACTCTACTGGTATTATTTTTGTTATTCCTTTGGCTAACAAATCTGAATATCAATTATATTTGGTTCATCAAGTGATCTTATATTTTCAAAGTATATCAAAAAAAATGAAATAAAGTTTGTGATTAAACATCAATTCTGAAAAAAGAGAATTGGATGATATGAAAACACCCACTATGATAAAATTATTATAAATAAGTGTAAATAATTAAGTGTTGTGTTAGTTAACAATAAAAGGGAGCCTCCCCTTGCTTAGAGGAGAGATTTATCTCATCATATTGTGGCTGAAATCACCATTTTTTTATCATTCTATTGCTATTAAAATATTTACCCAATAGTTTTTGGTGACTCCACCAGGGAAATTGACATTCGATTGAGTTCTACACTCACTTGGTTCATATAAGACCAGCACCTTATTATTTGCTACTATTTTTTTGTAGTTAAACTCTTTTATTTTTTAGTACTTTCACATTCTAGTGGAATAAAGCTACACTTGTGGTAGAAGAGCAAATAGACTCATTAATCCAACATTTGAGTTATTACAAGAAAAAAACTTTGATCTTTTGTCGACATGTGCAAGGTCACCTCTTCAGCATATAACAAGTTTTCCACCTACAAATAAAAGATCTCCTACACCAAGAGAAGCTTCCAATGTTTGTAGATTTTTGCCTATTTTACCTTTGTAAAGGTTTTTAATACATCCATATAATCCATAAAGGATGGCAGCTCAAGGTCTATGGGGTAATGCATTTGTCCCATTGAATTTGGCACCACCATCGCATAAACTATCTCATGGCTCATGAAAAAAAATTCCTAAGTTTTATGGTGATGGTAAGCAACATCTGGATGAACATATTTTTGCATTCTACGATTCATGTGGAGCTATTGGAGTGGAACATGAAGATGTTTTTATAAGTTTATTTGTAGAAACATTCCAAGGTATTGTTACTGATTAGTTTTATCATCTTGAAACTGGTACTATCACTAATTGAGTTATGCTCAAGACTAAGTTTGAGGCAAGGTTCAAGCCTACAGAAGATGCCCATGCCTTGTTGGCTCAGCTTACACAAATGAAGAAGGAAGAACATGAGCCTATGCGTGAATTCATGGAAAAGTTTAATAAGTTGAGGAAAAAGATTTTGGTGGTTGCTCAACCTACACCTTAGAATTTGAAGTGATTCTTCATCATTTCTTAACTACTAGAAGTGAGTTTTCTTTTATGAAGAGCAAATCTAGCTAATCTTGATTTTACTCAAAGTTTAGTCGCTGAAGTAGAAGATGATTAAATCCTAGTAGGAAAGGTGAGAAAAAATTTAATCAATCCTAGAGGGCAGCCTTCCCCAACTTTATCTTCTACTAAAACCATGGATCCAATGATTCAAAAATTAGCAAATGAATTTCTTGCACTTAAAAAACAAATGTCTCAAAGTATGTCTTTTCCTTCATATAAAGATGTTCCTAGGAGAACATATTCAAACTATTCTAACAATGCTACTAATAATCAAAATCTAAATAAGTTACCTCCAACACAAGCAAGGCGTGCATTAGAGGCACCTCTAGATAATGCAGTAGTCAATTAGCTAGAACTTGAAAATGATGATGTTTCATAATTGGAATATGTTATAGAAGAAGATGTTACTCTTTTCACCAAAAATGAATAAGGAGAAGCTAGTGACTCTGATATCAAGTTTCTAAACTTTAAAGAAGAAGAATTGGAATAAGAGGAAGATACACATGGTGAGTCTTATGCCATTTTCACTCGTTCTCAAAGCCATCCTAATCAAAAACAAAATGTTGATAAAATAAAATATAAGGATGAACCATGAAAGGAGGTTACAATTTCCAAAAGAGGAACTCCTTTTCCAGTTCAACCAAAGGATATGGTGGTAGATAAACAAGTAAGTACTCCTCGTAATTCTACCTCTTCTCCTTCAACATCTAGATCTAGTGCCCAAAACTTGAAACCTAAAAATGAAAATGTTTTATCTTCCTTGGTTACCCCATATCTAGCTTTTGATATCATTGATCATGCCAAGAAGACTAAAATCCAAATGTCAAAGGTAGAGTACCTCAAATCAAACCCTGATCAATTTAAAAGATTGGTAAAGTTTGTAAAAATGAAAGGGATCAATTCTGATCAAACTTCAACTAAGAGTGTACCAATTGACCCTAAGCCAAAATCAAAGCAAAATAACTTTGTTGTAACTCCTACACCCTATTATGGAAAAATAGAACCTTTCTATATTTCCTTATTTTTTAATGGTTATAAGCTCAATAATTGTGTTATTAATTTGGGTGCTTTCAATAATGTAATACCTGCCAAGGTGGCCATTGCCTTGGGGTTAACCTTGACAAAGACTTTTGGTCATTTATTCTTAATGAAAACCAAAAAAGTACCTCTTATAGGCCAAATCAAGGATACATAATTTGTATTTACTACATTTTCAAAGAAAAATATTAAAATTATAGTTCTAGTGGCTGATGTTCTAGCCTCAAATGGAGTTTTGTTGGAATGTAACTTTTGCAAAGATGTTGGAGGATAAATCAATATGGATTAGTCTGAGGCTAGGATACCTATTAAGGGAATTATGTAGAAACTTCACCCAAAAAAGCAAGTGAAGTACACTATAACAAAGATAGAAGACCCAAAAGCTCAAATCCTCTTTAAAACCTCTAGAATGGGCACATATTTCTTGACTATAGATGAAGATCCAATATCTTCAAATTATATTTCATAAAAAGATAAAAAAAAAAATAGAAGAATTTTCCTCTTTAGATGAGGAGATTTTGAATTTTGACACTATTAAGGTTGAGAGTTCAAATGATGTTTGGACTTTGGAATTTGATGGTAGTTATTCATCAACTAGATCTGGAATTGGAATAGTTCTCATATCCCCAAAAAGAATTTTTTTTCCTTTCTCTTTCAAATTACAATTTGATAATACTAATAATACTACTGAGTATGAGACCTTGATATTAGGAATGGAAGTTACATGAAATAAAGTAGTCAAAAATCTTCATGACCAAGGTCATGCTGAGCTAATCATTTGTCAAGTCAAGAAATTATATCAAATAAAGAATGAAAGACTAAGGCATTACTGCAATAGAGTTTGGGATTGCATGGAAAGTTTTGATGTATTTAACATATCAGTATTTCTAAGAGAATACAATGATAGAGATAATTCATTGGCCATTTTAGCCACTCTTTTGATTCCTCATAAATATTTTCAAGGAAAACATTATACCATTTAGTTGGTTTTTTGACCCAGTGTTACTGACAATGTTAATCATTATCAGGTTTTTAATAATCATGAGCAAGTCATCTTAGTCTTAGAGAAGGTGGAAAATTTTAGTGAGTTGTATTTTGAAGGAAGTGATTCCACTCCTCAAGAATCAATTGTTGAAGTTAATGAGGAAACTGGAAAAGAAGTCTTGCATCTAAAAGGGAATAATATTCCCAAAGGGTTGGTATCTTTAGAAAGACTTTTTGATAAGCATGATCGATTCATCAAATGTCAACAATCAAAATATGATTCATCTGTATAAATTGAGCAAGTTAATATAGGAGTAGAAAGTGACCCCAAAATGATAAATATTGGGAAATGCTACTCATAAGAGGAAAGAGAAAATTTGGTGAGTCTTCTACATTAGTACATTGATATATTAGCATATTCATATGCTGATCTAAAAAAATTTTGACCTAAAAAAGTGCAACATGATATTATTTTCAAGTTAGGATCTCAGCCTCATAAGTAAAAATAGTGGTAGTATAATCCCAAAATATCATGTACTATCCTTGCTAAAATTTAAAAGATGTTGAATGCTCACATTATCTTTCCCATACATCACTCTGCATGGATATCAAATATTATCCCTATAAGGAAAAATAATAGAGAGATCTGAATTTGTGTTAACTTCCAAAATTTGAATCAATTATCACTTAAGGATAATTACCCATTACCAGTAATGGATCAAGTATTACAAACTATGACTGGTTCTAAGATGTTGTCTATACTTGATGGTTTCTTGGGAT
This sequence comes from Torreya grandis, assembly GCA_037957365.1. Lineage (NCBI taxonomy): Eukaryota > Viridiplantae > Streptophyta > Pinopsida > Cupressales > Taxaceae > Torreya > Torreya grandis. Next base: position 1,021,919 of record JARHVA010003152.1, on the reverse strand, counting down.
ACAATCAAGTGGAGGTTTATGATGAAGATCAACATAAAACAACTTTCACTACTCTGTGGGGTAATTTTGTGTATTACAGAATGACTTTTGGATTAATAAATGCTTGTGCTACTTTCTAGAGAGCTATGTACTTGGATTTTCAAGATATAATAAGTTAGTTAATTATATTATACCTTGATGATCTAACTATTTTCTCAAAAAAAACATCAAGATCATTGCAAACATTTACAACAAGTACTTGAAAGATGCCATGAACATGGGATATCTTGTAATCCCAAGAAGTCCATATTTGGGGTTACAGAAGGAAAGCTCCTTGGACATATTGTATCCAAGGAAGGAATCAAAATTGATCTAGAGTGGGTTAGGTCAATTCAAAATCTTAATTTTCCATCAAGTAAGAAAAGAGTGCATTCTTTCTTTGGTAAGGTTAATTTTTTGTGAAGATTTGTTCCTAATTTCACTGAAAAGACTCATCACATTGTTGATATGATGAAAGGAAAATAAAATTTTCATTTGAATGCATAAGGAATAAATGTTTTTTAGGAGATAAAGGAAGCCATTGCACTTGCTTCTATCATAGTTTACCCTAATTATACCAAGAGCTTCATTATGTATAGTTATGCTTCTAAGCATACCTTATCCACAATCTTGGTATAACCAAATGAATATGGGATTGAATCTCCTATAGCATTCATGAGATACCCTTTGAAGGCTCATGATCTTAAGTAATCATCTATGTAAAAACATGGATATGTTATGGTGAGATTAGTCAAGCATTTTAGGTACTACATCCTTAATTCTCATACCATTACATTAGTATTAAATTCTATTGTTAAATCTATTTTGACTCAATAAGAGTTTGGAGGCAAAAGAGGTAATTAGATTGATAAAATCCAAGAATATGATATGGATATCAAGCCTACCATAATTATGCATAGAAAAGGTTTTTTTAAACTCATGGCAAAGACCAATTTAGAAGAAACACTCAATAACGAAAGAGATACGAAAGAACTACCCATGGTCTTGCTTGTAAGTACTATGGATGAATGGTATTATGATATCACTTATTTAATCACATATGGAGAATTTATAGATAATTTATCCCATAAATAGAATAAGACAATCAAGTTGAAGGCTATATATTTCATCCTTTAGGATAACAGTTTGTACAAGCAGAACATTGATGGAATCTTTTTAAGATGTGTAGACAAGGTATAACAAGGAAATTTATTGGAATCTTTCCATGATTTAGCATTTGGAGGCATTTTTTATAACCTATCATAGCTCATAAGATCTTATGAGCTATATATTATTAGGCAACACATTTTTAGGATGCATACGCATGGGTGTGTAAATCTAAGAAGTACCAACGGTTTATGGGGAAATCTAAGTTAACAACCTTACCTCTCAAGCCAATAGTCATTGAAGAACCTTTTTAGTAATGGGGTATTGATTTCATTAGTGCATTGAACCCATTATCAAGCACTCATCATAGTTATGATCTCATGGCTATGGATTACTTCACCAAGTGGGTGGAAGTAATTCCAATAAAACATGCCACTTCAGAGGTTGTTTGTAATTTCCTTAAAGAGAATATCATTACAAGGTTTGGTGTGCCAAATAAAGTTGTAAATAATAATGTTTCTTGTTTCACATCCCATGAGATGACTTAGTTTTACTTTGGATATGGGATTATTTTGTCTCATTCTTCTAACTATTTTCCTCAAGGGAATGGTCAAGCCAAGTCGAGTAACATGAATTTGGTAACTATCATCAAGAAGCTGGTAGAAGATAATCAAAGGACTTGGCATAAAGTATTTTATGATGTATTTTGGTATGATCGAATTACTCCCAAATGAGTGATTGGTATGTCTCCTTTTCAACTTTTTTTATGGATAGAATGTAAAAATACCAATGCCATTAGAATTACCAACTCTCAAATTGGCTAAGGCAATTGAAGATGAAACATTTGAAAACTCCTTAGACAAGCGTATTATGTACCTTACTGAGATAGAGGAATAATGTACAAAGGTAGTGGACTATATTGTATAACATCAAGGTCATATCAAGGAAGTTTTTGAAAAAATAGCTAAATCACAAGAATTCTAAATTAGGGATCTAGTCCTTTTGTGAGACAAGAAAAGAGAGCCAAAAGGAATACATGGAAAATTTGATTCTCTATGGAAGGTTCCTTTTCTCATTCAAAAATTCAATGGAGAACATAGTTTCTTCTTGGCATACTTAGATGGGATACCATTATCACTGCCCTATAATGGGCAACATCTAAAGCTTTTCACTCAGTGAGGTTTTAGATAAGTTCATATATTTTGTAAATATTTGTATATCCTTTTTAATTTTTGTTTTGGTATAGTTTTTTGCTTGACTCCATGTCCCAATGGAGAAAGGCACTTATAATTATAAGATTATCTTTTCTTCAAGTGTTTCAAAAAATAATTGAAGGTAATTCCCAGTCAGAGCCATCTATTATCCTTGAATTTAGTAGGCTCAATTCATGGGATAACCCCTATGAAACTTGTCTATTTCATAAACCATGAGATCTAAGCATGCAAAATGAGGCTAATCATTTCCTATTATGTTTTTTTTCCTTTAAAAAAAGGTAGTTTTTTAGGGAAGTTTCTTTTTGGTGTAGTTTAGAGAATTTTCTATGAACTACACTTTTCCTAGTCTGGTGTAAATTGGAGAATTTTTTCCAAACTACACCATTGTGTGCACTAGAGGGGAAATTCTTTGATGTTGCACTTACTCTAATTTTTTTGTGTAGTAGCACTATTTTTATCTAACTTTGCACGTATAATTTTAGATTTTTTCTCTGCTCCTGTACTCAAGCCCACCACTACATCGATAATTAATTTCACATTAATTACCCCTCATATATATATTAACCCTTGTAAATTCATTTTTACCATTTGTCTTTGTTTTTTTTAAGCATGAATACATCCTTTGTCTCTATTTTTGTACTTGATTTCACTTCTTCTCATTTTACTCGATTTGTTGTTTTTAATTGATTATTCATGCCCTTGGGTTCTTCATTATCATCCATTTTCATGACATCTCACATAAATTTTTGTTTTTATTGTTATTTTTGTTCCTTTTTCTTCTTTATTTCTTATTTCAAATTTTTCATTTTTTCCCTCAAAACCCTAACTCTATTAGTTCATTTCAAAGAATTTTCTCTAGAAAGCACCAAGGGATGTTTTTTTTATACCTTTCATCTTCAGGTGCACTTCAGAGAAAATTCTCCAAAGTACATGATTTTCCACCTTTTTGATGCACTTTAGAGAATTTTCTCTAAAGTGCACATAGTCCAGTGCACTTCAAAGAATTTTCTCCAAGGTGCATGTAGTCTAGTGCACTTTAAAGAATTTTCTTCGAAGTGCATATTACATGCCTTCCAATGCACTTCAAAGAATTTTCTCTGAAGTGAACTTCATTTGGTGCACTTTAGAGAAAATTTTTCAAAGTGTATGTTATCCCCATTTTTGGTGTAGTTTGGAGAATTTTCTTTGAACTACACCAAAACCAATACCCGATGTAGTTTGGAGAATTTTCTCTGAACTACGCTTTTTACCAAATGAGAAAAAATGCTAACTCTAGAGAAATAAAAATTATTTTTTATAGATACTTGATCAATGTCAGAAGATTCCCCAGCTAAGAGAATCATGAAGTATAAATTTTAAGGGGTATTTCTAGCATCTGTAGTGGATTGTAATGTAGATTAGATTGGAGATACTAAAATTGGTCATGTTGACATGGCCAAATTATTAAAAAGGTTGGATAGAGACCCTGTTTCCCCACATATGCAACCTATTTTAATAGTGAGATACATCTAGTAGATGCATTTCCTATGTCATCTCAAGATCCAAAGTTCATCTTAATATCTTCTACTTACTTTGACAAGGAAACTAGATCGGTCAAGGATGCTAGTGGAAAAATAAAAATTAAAGAGGATGTAAAATATTTTGATAAAGTTTTTCATATTTTAGATATTGAGGAATATTTAGATATAAGTGTGACAACAACTGAAGAATACTATGATAGGAATACCAAGAAATGCAAGAGACACATTAATGCCAATTGGCTGAGAACACCAAGGCATATAATTTCAAGATGGCCAAAGAGATTTTATCAAAGTGAATTTATGGAGGAAAAAGGTGATTTAATAACTCTCCTAAGTAGGGTCAAAGGTCTTTCTACATCTAATATCTTTCAATAATGGATATATCACTACATTTATATCATCATGAAGAATAAGCAGAGGATTTATTGGGGAAGTCAGATAAGTGATGCCATATGTCACCAACTTTCTAAAGTAGGATATTCTCTTAAATTATATATGACTCCCTATCTATTATATGTTGTAGCTTGCATAAGGGTATTTCCAGGACTGACCAGTGTTGGAAAAAGGAACAAAGTTCTTGTTTATGAGTATTATCCATAGTTTACCCTCAAAGAAGGTATCAAACATTTAATAAGAGTTAACGATGCATTCTTCTACCAATTCATTTATATTTTTAAACAATAATTAGAGAAAAAAAGGGTTTTAGATTAGGCATGGGCAATAGTGAATAGGATTGGTTACATTTTCCTTCAATTCCCAACTTTCACCTATATTAGGGTAGGTGGATTTAATGAACAACCTTACATGCTACCTAAATACCCAAGTGATAAATTGATTTTAATGGAGATGTGTAGACAACTGATGACCTTACACAAGAATAAATTAGATGCACATCAAAAAGGATTCAAGTTTCCAATAAGCATTGGTTGGTACACCATTTCAACTACTCCCAAGGCTAAGATAATGGAAATTAAAATGTAATGGATCACCCTTAAAAGGTATAACAGTAGAAAAGATTTTGATTATGGGATGATGAAGGAAAATTTTAAAGGCAATTATGTTCATGTACATAATATTGAGGATATTTGGGAATAATGCAAAACTGAAGAAGATGTAAGGATACTTGATTAAAATCATATTACTATTGATAAAATTCAAGAACTGAAATTAGCCAACATTCAAGCTAGCCTCTCTGAAAATGAGAATATATTGAATCCTTCATATGAAGGAAATCAAGTTACTTCTACTCCTATTCCTTCAATCCAATGGTCTATAAATAAATGCACATCTATCAGAGAGAGATTTCAACCCATCTTTACAAGAATTAATGCTTGGTTAGAATCTAAAGGTATTAAATTAAAATGTTTCAAGATAGGGTCAAAAGAATAATATGATGAAGATACTATAAGGAAATATGAGTAATCAAGGATGAAAAATAAAGAAGAGACCTCCATGTCTACTCAAAAACCAAGATTTTTACTTGTAAGTAAAGAAAAAAATAAAAAAGAAACTAGTGTTGAAAAAAGTGTGAAAATAAAGACATAAGAAAAACAAAGTGTGAGTGAGGTGCCTTCTTAATTAATAGTTGTGAAAACTATGGCTTAGTAGTCTCCACAAGTTGAATCCAAACAATCAAAAGTTCCTATAGTTTAGGTCTCTCAACTAGTAGTTTCCTAGGTGGCATTCTTTGTAATTCCTTCTATTAGTACATTTGAACCAATTGTTTCTATTTCTACTTAAACTATTCTCTCAACCCCACCTTCTCCTTTGAGTGCCATGCTTATTCAAGTTCCTTCCCAAGGCACTTTGGATCAAGTTTTTGATTCTTTGTCCAATCTACCTAGTCCTACAAAGTCATTAGGATCCTTGACCAATGTATACTTCACTCAATAAGATATGGACAAATTAATATCCACATCTTATGTTAAAGTGATGACTGAAGCTCCTATCACCCCAATGTCTAAAAAATTATCAGACATAAAAGTAACTTTCATGCCAACCCAAAACCCATCACTAATAACCACTATGCCATCAGTGTCAACTCCTCTATTAGATACCTCTACCATTGCACTTTCCATTCCACCCACTTCACAAATCATTATCCCTCCCCAAACATCATAATATTTGGTTTCTTTTGCTCAAAGATATTCATCTCCTCCTCCCCCATGGTTAATTTCCCAAACACATAAAAGGAAGAAATAATATTTTTCACCTGATGATTTTGATCTTAGTTAACTCATCCTAGTAAAGCCCAAGATGGCAAAGAAGGATAGAAATATGTGAAGGATAAGTTTTGAATATGGACATAAGTAAGCTAAAGTTGCAATCCCTCCTGAAGAGAAGAACTTTAAAGATATTCAAGCATCCAAATATGTATTAGGATGCATATATCTTGGGAAATAAACTCATGAAGGTGTAAAGTAAAATTTACAAACAATGATGGCTTCTTTGGTTGAAAGATATTATAAATATAACAAAATCAAATATCAACTCAAGATACAAGTGGAATAGTTGACTTTTATTTTATTGAAAATCACTTAATATTTTAAGTCCATTGATCATATTATTCATGAAAATACTGAAAGATCTATTCAATGTGTAAAAAAAATTGGGTCTCAAGGTCATGCAGTTAATGCTTGGGTTGAAAGGTTTGAAACATGAGGTACTCAAATATTGAATTCTACTCTTGATTTTTTTTTTAAATTGAGTGAAGTAAAAATAAAAATTCAGAAAATAACTAAGGCACTCACTCAATATTTGGAGTTGACTAAAAAATATATTGATACATAGACTCAACTTTACCAATTCAAATTTGAGCTATTGGTTGAGCAAAAGATCATTCCAAATATGAAAATGTTTATTGAATATAAGGATGCCATGAAGAAAAAAAGAAAGGTTCTTGAGAATCTAATTAAATATCTAGAAGAAGCTGAATATATGTGTGATAATAAGATATTTGATCTTATATAAAGAGCTAGAAAACTCCCCTATCAAGTCAGGAATGATTCTTAATAAATTCTTCCTATGGAGGTTGTTACTCAATAATTTACATCATTGCTCCAAGTAAAGGTTGAGATAGGTACTTTCATGATAGACTCCATTGATGAATTGATTGAATTTTAGGTCATCTTCAATAAATTGAAAATAATCATAGACAAGAGCAAGGATCTGCTAGTTAATTTAGAAGATTCAGTTACAAGGATACTTGTTGTATCCAAGTGTACATCCGGCCTAGATAACAATGAAGTCTAAAATATTTTAAAAAAATATGAGTTTCTAGAAAATAATAAAAAGGAATAAATACTTATGTCTAAGGACACTTAGACTATTTTTTTAAATTTTCATGTGTAGTTTTGTTTGGTACATTTTGCACATAGGAAAAGTACACAGTCCTAAGTCAAATAGGACCCTGTCAATGAATAAGTCAATGTATTTATGTTTTTCTTATTTTTTTTCATATCTCCTCTCTATAAATAGGAGGAGGATCTTTGTAAAAAGGATCACCAATTGATATATAAGTGAAGTGATACCAAAATTGATAAGCAAAATTGAAACTTTGAATTCAAATTGTAAATCTTTTGTCAATCAATAAATGAGAAAACAAGTGAACTTCCAATCTTTGAGTTGAAATAAATTTGTGTTGTATTGGAGATGTTATTATGTATTTTTCATTACATTTTCTTGTGTAATTAATTGAAACATGGTGTGAATTTCTATAAATTGAAAGGTGCCAGGAAGCTGATTTTGAAGTCTTTGAGCTACAATATCATTACTAGGTTTTTATTCATCATTGAAAGTGAATTATTGAGGAGACTTTGGGCTGCTAGTTATTCTTCATTGGTAATTTTAATATTTTTTAGAAATAAGGTGAAGACTTTGGGCTACACTTTATGAATTTGTAGATAAAACCCAAAAAATGCATTTTGATATCTTTGAAATAAAACCTCTAAACTTTAAAGAATCATATGTTGCATGCCATGAAATTTTGTGTATCAAAAATATTCAAAAAAAAAATTCCTTAACGTACTTTACAAATATTATACCCAAAATTTCATGACAAAATCACTTTTGAATTATCAATATTTCCATGAAAATAATCATTTAGATCTCATTCTTATACCAAAACTTCATGCATTTATGAAACCATAACTTCAAAATCCAAACTAATATGACCAAAATCATCACTAGAACAAACTATCAACAAAATAAAAACCCTAAAGCCAAAATATCACATATTTCCAAGATAATCTCCATAATCATTTCTTAGAGTACAATTTGAATATACATAGTATTTCATATCTAAAATGATAATCCTCATTATTTACCAAAATTGACTTCAAAACTAGGGATTAAAAGATTAATAAATGACAACAGAAATACCTTCAGTCATCAAAATCTCATACTAAAAAATATAATATGATAAAACCTAGATTGATAAATGATTTTCCAAAACTAATACTATGAAATATTTCCAATTGACCTTATCACCAACAATTCCAAAATTCAAGCATGAAAAATAATTTGAACCAAACATTTATCTTATAAGAATCTATCAAAAATATCATGCAAATTCAAAACCATAATTTTCTTTCCATGCAAAATATTTGTAGTGATAAACTATAATTATCCCTTTGATAATTATTCACTCTTCAATAATGGCATACTTGTTAATGTATTGTGTGCAACTCTTAATCTTATCTAGATAGATTATGGATTCCACTTCATGATTACTCAAAATGCCTATCAAAAATAAAAACAAACCTTTTATATACCATAACCTAAACATTAACTACTCTTGTTAACATGTTTTCATCTTATTGGTTTCTCAACTCAAAGCATTTCATTAGATGAATGCTAATTTGTTTATCAAGATTTTAAATTTAGTAATGATTAAAATTCTTATAAAAATGCCAACTAACTTGTGCAGATCAAGGTATGTATAACTACATTAAATTATTAAACCACCTTTTGATTATGTTTGGATCTCAAAACATCCCTATCATGATTCATATTAAACCAACTTACCAATTAAGGTTCCAACTTATCAACTTTCCCATTTGAACATTAATGAACCTCATAATTTACCAATATCAAACATAGCTTAATTTCCAATAGTTCATGAAATAAAAATCACCCCATGTGCATTTTAAAGTCTTCATGTTAGGTCCACAACATTGCATTAAACACTTAACCTAAGATCGCATTTTATATTAGAACCTAGAACCACTTAGGATTATTTGATAATCCTTCAATATAATAGCTTTGGTTTCAATTCAATTCAAATTACATTTATGACACAACTAATTTTGTATCAATATTCATACTTGCAGTTGAATTTTTAAATGAAACTAGCTAAAAACCATTATGACAAATTCATATAATTCCTTCAATTTTGATAAAACAATAGTGAGCATTATCATTTTCAAACTAAAAATAGTGTAGTAATCACTTCAATTGAATGCAATCTGATCAACTCTATCCATTAAAATCTTATGAATAAAATTAAACATTTGGCAATGATATATATATATATGCTAATTTTATTCATTTAAATATTAATGCTTTATTAAACCATTATAATATAAATATGAATTCGTAAACAAATCATTATCAGATCATTTAATTGAAAACATGTGTATTCATAATACTACTAATTAATTTAGGTCCTTGACTATAATTTTAGATTTTATGACTAGGTCATCACCATGGTATATAAGAGTATAAATTTCAAAAAATTGTAGGGGTATGAAAAATAGGCATAAAAAATTGTTCTGGTATGTGATAACGACCCTACTTTCTCCTTACTTCAATTTATCATGTGGGTTTATGACAACTAGGTAATACATAAATTTTCATCCAATTAATATCCACAAGGTAATGGGATAGTTGATTCAATGAATAAATATTTATTGGACATGTTCAATAAATTATTGGAGAGGAAACCTAGAGACTAGCACAATATTATCAAGTTCTTATTATGATCTAATAGGACCAAAATTAAGTCTTCTCTAGATAATTCCCTATACCATCTGGTGTATGTCTAGGACTCTATCTTCCCCATCAACCTCATAATCCTAATTTTTTTATTCATAAAATATTACCTATAAATAGATAACAATATAGGGGCTAGCCTCCTAAATTTAATTTAGTTGAAATAAAAACATGATGAAGCCCTATTGCACTTTAGTAGGCATCAAGGAGTTTTTAAACATTGGTTTGACAAGTGAGCTAAAAAATTCCCTTTGTATCAATGATTTTGTACTTATTTTAGATAAGGCTCATGAAAATAAGTTTCAACATAAAAAATTTGATTCCTTTTAGCTAGGGCCTTTCAAACTTTATAAAACCTTAGGAGATAATGCATTCTACCTAAGGTATCTAATTGTTGAGGATGTTCCATTTCTTATCAATATCTAATTCCTCAAGAATTATTACCAATCTCTAACTATTCTAGTGTGATCATGTACATAAATTATTTTCCATTTTTATTTATTTTAATTTTATATTTTTGTTTTTCGCTATGGTCTGATTCATTGTTTGTTTTTTGGTTGTTGGTGTTGGGCCTCCCTGAACTATTTTATCATGTGGTTCATGCACTAATCAATGATGTGATGAAGAAGGATACCTACAAGTAGGTAGCATAAATGACATTATTTTGCATAAGAAATATAAGTTTTTATCATTTGATTCAATATTCAAGTCATTTCAAAAAAAAATAGTTGTTCGTATGTGTTTTTAATTAGTTTATGTTATGGTAAGCTTGGGATGGGTTGTCTAATTCTAGAAGATATTCTCTTTTAACCTTTAAAAAAATTAAATTTAATGATATCTAAATTTACTTTGATGAAAATTTTAAATCCAAGGTCTAAAATTCAAAAACTTATAATTTTGATTCTCATTCACCATGGTAGTCCAAAACATAGGATTGAGATGCTAAAAAAAATTCAAGAGTAAAATAAAAGACAAGAAAATCTATTATTCAAAAACTCAATGTTTGGGTAATTCAAAGAACCTCTATTGGGGCTATGGATGTCTAGATGGTAGCAAAATAAGGATTTGTGTGTAAGAAGAGGCAACTCTATTGGGGATATATATGTCTATCTAGTAGTGGGGTAATGCCTAGGTATTGGTTCCAAGGTAGAATTCACTAGATAGATGATCTCGATTACAATAACTAGTCCTTGAAAATTTTAGGAATAAAATGAATAAAAAATCACACACTAGTCTATGAGATTATCTAATTTTTTTTTTAATATTTCCTTTCATATCTTTGCATGAGTTTTTTCATGATTCTAGGCATTGGGATAAGCCAAAGATGTTGGGTTGTAGGCAATATTTCATTCTTCCAAAATATTGAGGGGTATTTTCCAATACAATCAACATTTTTGGTTTCTTACACAACATTCCCTAATTTATTCATAAAATTATGGAACCTATTTTTTTCTAAAGTCTTGGGATTTAGGTTTTAGTCAAGTTTGGTACTAATTTATTTAGTAATCTAATTGAAAAGGGTCCTTGAGAATTTGTAGTCTTAATGAGATATTAGTTTTATTCTTTCAAATAAATCTGAACTTAAGATGTCCACCATGTGCACTTAGTATAAAGGATGATGTAATTAGGTCTTCATTAAAACAACTATCTAATTTTTCTTAAATTTGATAAGTCTTGGTTATTTTATGACACAATCTAAGTTTTATTGAATTCTTCATTTTTGGACCATTTCACGTAAAATTTATGCAAAATATCTAACTATTATAAAATTTCTAATTGTTTTCCTTGAGCAACTTGATTCATTATTGTATCTTTTTAGGTTATTTAAATAAATATTTTCATTGTTTATATTTTAAAAATAAATCAATTTGAGGATTTTTATACCAAATTATCTTTGAGTTTTGAGCAAATGCTCAATCATTTTATCTACTAAATTTATCTTTATATGGTCTATTTTGTTCTTATTGATTTGAAATTAATAAGGTTTTTCATGGTTTCCTTATAAAACTTAGTCATTTTCTTTAAAATAGATTGGCTCTTGCTTCAATTTTGTTTAAATTCATGTCTTTATTCATTTATATTACTAATATGACCTTTATATTCATCTTTTGCCTTAGTTATATTTTTCAAAGTTTAAATTCAAACACTAGTGGCTATTGTCCTTTTTATAGGATAACAGTCACTTTATTCTCTAGTGAGCCACTGGGTAAGTGAGTAACTACCATTTTTCATTCACTTAGTTCTTTGGGCCTCTTTGGGACTTAATCACTTCAATGATCTTCTAGGAACCTAGGATGAGGATGCATGGCATGATTTCATTTTCCCACCTCTTTGATTCCTTTAAACTTCTAAGGTAGTTTAAAGGTGTTTCAGATGTAATGTATCATGCCACATGGAATAATCTAATTTCCTTTGGCTTTGAGGGTAGTCTAGATACTTACTTGATCAATGGTCAATTTCTCATATGCCTAAGATCATTCCAAATGGCATGATCTAATTTCTCCACTTAATAGGATGGTTCATACATTTAAAATCCTTTGGTAAGGCCACAAACAAGTGAGATATTTACAAGTGTCAATATCTCACGACACTAAAATCATAAAAAAAACAATTGTAAATGTATATAATCAATAAATCTCTAGATAAATAAATAACTACTATGTGGTATGAACTTCCATCTAGATGACATGTCAATATACATGAGCTTAAATTTGATTATTGTCTAACTCATCAAAACTATCATAAATCAGGATTCTCTTTGGACCAAATGTTTGAGTCTACTTAATCCTATGGAATTTGGGTCATTCTAAATATGTTTTGAGTGTTCCAAACTTTATTCTTTAATAAATTTAACCTTAGACCTTTTTCAAGTTATCTAGTTATTTTTAGATCTTTTCTAGGTAAATTTTCACTTTATTATAGACTAAAATGACTAAATGATTATGACACTCTATCTTATGACTTATCCATTTTCATAAGAATGGATCACTTTAGCTTCCACAATTTTTATTTTAAATCTTTTACCTTAGTCATTTTTTTCTCAAATTTCATATTTGAACTCTGATAACTACTCTTTTTATTCAAATACCAATGGATAGCTTTCTTTCATGTATCCCTAGATAAAGTGAGGAGTATCCACCTATTTAAATATTGAAACTTCACTTCCCCATAGTAACTTAGATAAATATCCCACCTAAGAACCCTTTAGGTTCCAAAAATGATGACACATGGCATAATATTGTTATTTTGACCCCTGGGATGCTTAAAACATAGTTACTAAGTGGTATACGCTTCAGGTCAATGGGATGTTTCCATGTAGAAACATCCCAATTATTTGTGGCATAAGATCAATAATATCAATGGATTAGAGCTTCTGAGCACCTATGATGAGGTTATATGTTGACATAATATGGCTCCAAGGGAACTAGAGTATGGAACTTTGGCCCAAGACTACCAAGCTCTAATTGAATGATATCATGCCACATGGTGATATAAAATTACATCAAGGCTAGAGAAAAGGTAGAAGACATGGGATCCTCAGACTAAGTAACAAAGCAATGAAAAATCACCATGTAGTGTGGCCTTGACCTAGGCTAACATGGTAACATATTTGGGTTATGAGAAGCAGCCATGTAACACAAATTTATTTAAAAGGATACATTGGACCCTCGTGAAGATAATTTGGGATTGAATTTAACAATAATTTTATCCTATCAAGGCCATAAAAACCTATAAAATGAAATATGTGTCGAATATGATCGAGGAAATTAAGATATGATTTATTCCATATAAATGAAGAGATCATATGATGTAGAACCCAAGGTAGTTAGGTAGTGGCATTGATTAAAATATTTGGTATATACATTGGGATCAAGTGAGAGCATAAATCATAAAGTGTTGCCTTAATTAGGTAAGGTCATCACTGAGCATAGTATGGCTAATTGTCTATCCCAAGTAGATCTTGAACAACTTTAACTTCCCAAAATTCAATTGAAAGATAAATTAGCATGGATTTTATCTTTATTTCATCAAGATTGTGCATGGCCCAATTAAAATTTGGTATAAATGGGTGTATCTCATTAATTATTTTCAACCACCAATCAATGGGTGGGTTTTTAGAACTTAGTGGGCAAAATATTCTATATAAGATCAATAAAATGATGTAAATAGGGCTGGTATATTTAGAATTAGATCTAGAGTAAAGGGATATGCCATTTTAATTTCTTATATTTTATTTATTTCTTAGTTTGTTTTTTGCCTTTTGGCATGAGCTAAGGTTGTTTAAAGACCTTTCTATAACATATCTAAGTATTGATGAATCTTAGATTTGTGTTTCATGAATCATATTTTATATGGAATATATGTGATTGATATTCATTATTTGTGCATGCCTATGGTGAATTTTTTTACATCTACTATATAGATACCTGGTCCTCAAACTCCTACACCATCTTTGATTTCTAGTTGTGTTATGTTGTCTAAATAGAGACTAGTTTTTGAAGATAATTTATCTTCAACAAAGCAAGAATTGTCCACATTAGAATTTGAGCTCATATTTACTTTTTACCTACCTTATCTCTCTTTTAATATTCTTTTCATATCTCTATTAGATTATTTTTAGAATAGTTTAAATTGTAGTCAGTTATTCAATATTTATCTAGACTACATGTTCATCCTATCACTTATCTTATTTTATGTGTTATTAAAACTAGTAGACTAAATAAAAGTGCTAACCAGTAGTGATTTCATTATTAAATCTGAATGAGTTGATTCTTGTGGTCAAGAGATACCAAAGCTTATTTCATAATTATTGGAGTGTACTCTAACTGGGCCTCTTATGTGGAATAATTTTCATAATCTAATTAAGTCATTTAGCTCACCATGACCTAGAAGATAAAGACCTTTGGGAAGTTTCTAGCTATCCTAATTCCTTTTAGGATATGTAAAAGGAAAAAGGGGTAATTCTCATAGTTGAGTCATTCCTCTCCTCTTTTCCTCTTAGAGATGGTGTGGTGTGCCAAAATTACCATCAACAAACATCTTCTACTAATGATCAAACTAGAAAATCATTGAAACCCAAAGAGTAAGGTTTGTCAATGTCAAAATCTAGGTAAGGTAATAAATAAGTGAGCATAGTTATAACACGCATGTTACAGAGTCCATTACATGCAACTAAAAATCACATATGGACCCTGATGTTTGATGGATCCAAACAAAAGAGTGGTTGTGGTGTTGGAATCAAGATCATCAATAGATGATGGAGTTCATATGTAGCATCCTTCCAAATATAGTTTAGCTTCACTAAAAATGTGGCTAAATATGAATCATTAGTGCATAACCTCTAGTTCAAACTAAGGAAGAAGTTGAAGAACCCAAAGGTCTTTTAGGATTCAAAACTTATGACTAATAAAACTCAAAACCAATATGCATATAATGACAAGTTTATTTTTAGATACCATAGTAGATTTTGGAACTTAATTAAGGACTTCAATACATTCAACATCCAAACATTTTCGTGAAGATTTATATGGTGTATGTGTTGATAACTATTATAAGTAACTTATAACCCATTGATAACTCTATATTGAGGAGATTTTTAGTAGATTTGGTCTCTAATCCTTATATTCCTGATAACATTAAAAAATTCTAAGTCTTCAATGATTACCGACATATCATTGAATTCATCATCAACACTGACATATTTGAGTCCTAGATCATTGATGAGGATGATAGGGATGAGTTTGACCTAGATGAATAAGGGGTCATCAACTTGAAAAATAATAACATACTAAAAGGTATGGTGTCATTAGAGAGGCTATTCAACATGGAATATCATGATGATAAAGATAAATCAACCCCTACCAAAAGGTATTCCCCATGAGTATTGTAATGTGGAAAATGCATGGAAATATAAACATGTGATTTTAGGAACAACTTGAACCCATATTGAAAAAAAAAAGGATTGTGAAGGAATTAAAATACTATTATGACACTATTATGTGGAGATATGAATATGTTAAGGTATTTGACACTTCCATCCTTACACATACAATTCCTCTAAAATCTAGTGTCAAACCATTTTGCCAAAGATAAAAGTTAGTCAATCCATTATTAAAACTAATAAAACCCCACTAGGTTAACTTAAAATAACCATATTTTAATCATACTTTAAATTTAAGCATCTTCATAATTTACATAATGGATTACTACTTGACAACTAAATACATCTAGAATAATATGTATAATAAATATAATTGACTCACTGGTTAAGTTGTGATCTATTTAGATTTAAAATAATATTTAACAGTATAAAATATAAGATTAATCTTATAACACATATGCATAATGAATTGTAAAATAATACACTTAATTGTTCAGTTTTAATGTTAATCATATGTACGTGCGCATGCGCACACGTGCATGTGTGTGTGTGTGTGTGTGTGTGTGTGTGTGTGTGTGTGTGTGTGTGTGTGTGTGTGTGAACTTTGTTGTTTCTAATATTTAGAATCATGTAAAACCATTGTTGTATTTAATAGGAATAATATTGAATGTATAAATATTACATTTTATCACTGAATATCATAATTTTTTAAACTTAAAATGATCTAGTTGATATTTTTATTAGCCCTAGATTTGATTAAAGGGGTATATTTAAATGAAATGGCACAAGGGTGATAATCATACCTTTAACATACTAATTAGATGCTAAACTTAGATATAGGCATATGTTCAATTCATAAAATTTATAGAATCTTAATATGTAAAGTATAACTAAGATATATATGGAAATAATAAGAAAGTAATATACTTAGTTGGTTCTGATGCTAACATAGTGTTAAATCTAGAACATGTAGAAAGCAATCTGAAAGGAGATTCTAGGAATATTCATCATAATTTAGATCTAACACTTATAGAGATCTAGACACTAATGTTATCCTAATATGGTTGCCTTAATGTTATTTTCTAGGTTCAACACAAGTGTAGTGTACAAAATACCTGATATAAAAGGATGTGACCACCTAGATGTTTTTGGGTTTTGCTTCTCCTTCACTCTAGTGCATTTAGATCTACGTCATGGACTGACACTCCTTTTGAAATGGAATCCCCCTAGTTCTCCACCTTCATAATGATCCTAGGGTAAAATTGGTTAGTGGGCACACTAAATAGAACTAACCCAAAAGAACCCACTATTAGAGGGAATTGCTTATATACCCAATACTCTAGAAGAGGGACTCAGACTCATACAGTTCTCAATTACATGTTAGCTTATGTTTTAATTATGCAATATGTGGAAAGAAAGTACAATAGTGAACTATATTGTAACTTGTAAAATCAAGATATTGGGATTCTCCTTTCTTACTTTAGACCTATACATGTGATGTAACCATGAATGGTATGGAAATAGGGAAGCTTTGTTCATTTGAATTCTCTTTGGTAAGAATACTTAGTGTCTTTCCTATGTTTTTAGGTGAGAAAATAATGAGGTTTGATCTCATATTTATATCAATACCTTTGGATAATTAAATCACATTAAAAAACTTAGGCCAACCATTAGGATAAGTTTCATTTACAAATTACATGACTTTAGGTCATTGGACACTTATGTTGGGTTATGACATTTACGTCAATGCTAGTCTCTATCCATCATATTAGTTTCCAAGGATCAAAGAATAGGTACAAGTTCAAAACTTATAGAGATGGAAAAAAGTACATTTTAATCATTATGTGAAATATAGAAGACTTAGGTCATCAAAATAAAATTGGTCAAATTAAGAGCTATAGGCCAAGGGGCACAAGATAGAGAAAATTGGATACTTGTAGAAGTGGGATGGATCTATGACTAAGAGGAATAACCAATGTTTGAATTTTTATAAGTGTACAATACTGAAGAATTTATAGTTTAAAGGAAAGGAATGCATACCTAGGTACGTAAAACACACCTTGTCTTTGTGTGTGGCCAACTTAAGTGCTTTTCTAGTGACTAATCTGTAACGAAGATCATGCTACAATATATAATCATTTCATATAATATGGGTTTAAATTGCTTTAAATATAATTAAGCTAAAAGAGAGATATAGGATTACACTTGTGTGTCGATGTAACTGGCTTACCTATTAACAAGTTGATTTGAAAAAGATGTATCGATGTAAGGATATAAAAATAAGCTTAGGAAAAGTATAGATATATATTTAAATTTATTATATTAAATGAGAGAGAGAGAGAGAGAGAGAGAGAGAGAGAGAGAGATTGTAAGGCACATGCCCCCAACCTTAGAGCAAAGGTGAGTTGCCACCTAGCAATTGAGATTAATTCAATCATGCAACCCAATGATACTTAAAACATGGTGAGGCTAGATGATATAATCAATTACATCCTAAAAAATTGGAAATATTTAGTGATTTAATCACATCAACCATATCAAAAATTGAACCAACTATTGTAGTATATTTCCTCAATAAAGTTTGTAAGAGTCCATGGGGAATAAATATTAAAAATTCCATGATGTGGTAACAATACATAAAAGAGTTTTGGAATCTAAAAATAATTTGTATTTTTCAATATTAGGCACAAACTACATATAATATTCACCTTATATATGTCTCATGATGAAAGTGTGTATAACAATGGTACCAATATATAGAATTATGCCACAATTGTGAATCTAAATCATATAACTATGTGCTTGGGTCAATTCAAAAAATTGTGTAAGTATGGAGAACATGCTTCCATAACATTCCCCCACTATATATGGAGACATATGAAAATTGATATAAGTACCAATGTGCATATCATGTTTCCAAAATATAACCCCACTATAATATGGAAATTTTGAATACTAAATAGGTATGGAGAACATGCTTCCAATGCATGCCCCCATTGAAAATAATAATTGTGCCAATTGTGAATAAGTTTGAAGAAAATTATTGAAAATCATTCCCCCATTGAATCTAAGAATTGATATAAGTACCATTTATTGAATGTGTGTGGATAACATGCTTCTAGAGCATGACTCCATTGAATCTAAAAACTACACAAAGAGTGGAGAACATGCCTCTATGACATTCCCCCACTAATATTCCCCCATTTGAGGCAAGGTAAATATAGGAAATGGTAGTTACCTCACCTCAAAATGATGAGATAGTTGTATAATTTTTGAATCTAACCATTTAGCATATATAAGGAACATGTCTAGGTAGATACATTATTGAAGTGCATAGAATAATGTGATCACATGTAGGCTAAAGATACATGATAAGGATCATGGAAACCTCTAGATAGTAATAGTACAAGATCAATAAGCAAAAAACACATAAATAAGAGTACTAAAAATCAAGTTAAAAGTTAATTGTTCAAGAAAACCAAAAATAAGGGGCATGTTCAAATGTTGCATAATTAAAAGGACATGACTTAATTAAATGTATATAAACTCAATAATGAAATATTCAAATGTCCATATAATAAACCATGACATATGAAAATGTCAAATTAAGCATACATAGGCACAGGGGTCAAAATCAAAGGATCATTTGAAAATGCTCGAATAAGGAATACAATAGCAAGGCAAGATACTCAAGGAAGTGCATAAAGGAAATCTATCAGAAAACTTGATTACTCATTTATAAATATATATATATATATATATATATATATATATATATATATATATATATATATATATATATATATATATATACATCATAATTTATATACAGTAGGTTACCAAAAATATGGTAACAAATTTTTGAAGAAGTAGGATTTGATATTATCCATAGAGGGACAAGAAACATTGTGTAAAAAAATAATGTAATACCTATCCATCATTATTCTAGAAATATCTTATGCTATCATTCCCCCCTTATTACATTATTTTTACAAATTTACTTCCTAAACAATTCAAATTTCACCTTTTTAAGGGATTTGGTGAGTATATCTACCATATGTGCATCTGTCAGGTAGTACTAGAATTGGATGTGGTGGTTTAAAACTTGTTATTAAATGTAGTGACATTCAACCTCTATGTACTTTATTATTTCATGATAAGCATGATTCTTCACAAGATTTAACACACCTTACTTATCACAATGAATGATGGGTGGTTTCTTTTCATTATAACCCATATCAGCTCACACATAGCTTCATGTGTGGTGTGATACTTTACCTCAGTGGATGAGAGAGAAATACCATTTGCTTCTTACTAATCCATGAGATTGGTCTAGATCTGAGATGAAATATGTATCCTGATGTTGACTTTATGTCATCAATAAATCAAATGTAGTCTGAGTTGATGTATCCCTATAAGAAGAACTAACTATTCTTCTAGTGTTCCAGACCATACTCAAGTGTACCTCAGACATATCTCAAAACATGATTTGCTACAACCTGGTGAAATTTGTTCAGTTCTTTCATAAATATAAAGATATAACTTAAATAAAAACATATATCTAGTATGGTGTAGTTTAAGTAGATGAGACTCCCAATGAGCAATCTATAGAGAGTTGTATCTACTTGAGGTGAGTCTTGGAATAAAGAGAGTTGTAAACCTTTCTCCATTAGTGTTTAAAGTGTAATACAATATGACACTCTATACTTTTCCAAGAGTGTCTTGGCATATTTTATCTAGGAGATAAAAATGTGATTTGGTTTCTTCCATATCTCCAAGCCAAGATAGTAATACAATAGCCCCAAATCAGTCATGTCAAAGGATCTTTTGAGGTCATTCTTTACAATATCAACCTGATCTTATGAACATCCAATGATCAAAAGATCATCCACATATAGAACAAGAATGATGATATATATTCCTACCTTCTTTATGTACAAGTTATAATCTAAGGGGCTATGAGTAAAACCATGCTCCAAAAGGTGATCATTTATTTGGTGTACCATGCCCTAGGAGCTTGTTTTAGTCCATAAAGTGATTTGATGATATAACATACATTTTTAGGATGTTTTTCTTCAATAAATCCTTCTATTTGGGTCATGTATACTTCTTCCTTTAGATCACCATTAATAAAATCACTTTTGACATCCATCTACTGAAGTCACCATCCATTCTGTGTTTCCAGTGCACAAACAACTTTGATGGTCTTGATCTTCACAATGGGTTCAAAGGTCTCTTCATAGTCAATGCCTTATTTTTGAGCATATCCCTTTGATAAAATTCATGATTTTTTTATTAATAGATCCATCTACCTTGAATTTTGTTTTAAAAATCCATTTGTAGCCTATAGGTTTCTTTCCTATAGGTAGATCAATTAGTTCCCAAGTTCAATTCTTCATGAGTGAGTCATACTCATCATCCATTGCTTTATACCATTGTGGTTGATTTAAAGCTTCATGAACATTATCAAGTTTAGAGATATCAACCATTGTACTCATGAGTGTAAAATTTACCTCATGTCTTGTTTGACTCCATATTTTGACTCCAAATGTATGGGAGTCTCTGTTGGTGCCTATTATCCACTTCAGATGAGAAATCTACTATTATTGTGAAGAAATAATTTGATGATGTGAAGAACTACTTAGTGGATATTCTAATTCTCCAAGATCAACATATAATTCCCCTTATAGCTCTTCTTCCTAGTGAGAATTCTTCTCTTCATTTAACTCAGACAGTAATTAGTGAGAGGTGGTCGGTATTGATTCATGACTTTGCATTAATGAGTCAAAAGATGACTCATGAAAAATCACATCTCTGCTTTCATAGATTTTCCTCAATTTAGGATCCTTGAGATGATATGCCTTTGAGGTTATGCTATAGCCTAATAATATGCATGGGAGTGTTTTAGATTCAATTTTCCTCCTCTTTTGAGCTGGTAAATGCATATATGTTGTGCAACCAAATACTCATTAATGATAAATTGATGGATTTTTACCACTCCATACCTCTTCAAGTATTTTGTCCTTTAGAATTTTTGTTGGTGCCTTGTTAAGAAGATACACAACTATCTATATTAATTATACCTAATAGCATTTCTCTAGATTCACTATTGATAGCATGTAGCAAGCCATTTCCATCATGGTATGTTTACATTGCTCAATAATACTATTATATTAGGGCATGTAGGGAGTAGTCAAATTCTATTTAATTCCTTATTGGTTCAATAATGCCAAGAATTTATTTGACATGAATTCCCCCCTTAATCTGAGTAGAGACGAAGTAGAGATTATCCTATCTCCTTCAAAACCTATTGATAGAATACTTAAAAATGATGGACTACCTCACTCTTGTTTTTTAGGAAGAATACTCACATCTTCTAGGAATAGTCATCCATAAATAGTTTGAAGTACTTGTATCTAGAGAATGAATTAGGTAATAGACCATTTAGATCAGTACTAACAACCTCAAAATGCTTCTTGGCTTGAAAAGAGCTATCTTTGAATGGATCTCTATGTTGTTTACCTACAAGGCATCCAGGGAAAACTAACTTGGAACTAGACAACTTTGGAAGTCCATGTACCATTCCTTTAGAACTTAGTTGGTATAAATATCCAGCTGATAAATGTCCATAACAGTAGTGTCAAAGGGCAGTGGATTATATTATTGAGGAAAATAGAGATACTATAGAAGATGAAACATCATCTAAAGTAAAAAACTTATCTTTCAAAAAAAATTAGTAAGAACTTTACCTTTTCATGAAATCAGGTAGGTTTTGATGCCATTTTCAACAAGAAATTCCACCTTCACTTGATGATTCGATAGCTGACTGACTGATAAGAGATTGGATGTCAAACCAAGAACATATAGTAACTTTGTAAGTGTAAATTTTTATGTTCTGAAGGGAATGGTGACTTGACCTATTCCTACTATGACATACTACTTATCATCAACAATCCTAACCTAATCTCTAGTGGGTTCATCTATCAATGAATCAAATAGCTTATTGTCACCTATCATGTGCTTAGTGGAACCTAAGGCAATCAACTATATATTCCTCATGGGTTATGAAGTTTGGGAGACTAGTACTATGTTCTTATCTTTATAAATTTTTACTTCATCATATTTATCATCTTGTTGGGCAATGACATGTCCCTTCTACTTACACTATTGAGGATATCCTTTTGACTTATAAATATCATCATGCCCTAATGTGTTTGGCTTGTTGTTAGATCCTTTCTTTTGACTATATACCATTAGTTGTTCATGTCATGAGTGTTGGTACGATAAATGTGACACTACCTCTTTGAATTTTATATTGATGAAGAGAGAATTGTTGTTGTTTTTGTTTCTATGGTTGCTTCTCTAGAGATCCCTTACATGAATTTTGACCTTATTGTTGATTTATTTTAAGAGATTTATATTGAGACTCATCTTATGTTGAATTGATGACTTCCTCCTACTGTAATAGGTTTACGAGATCTTCAAATGACACTTTATATTTAGTGATGTTTAGTGTCATGATGAACAATTTGAATTAGGAAGGGAGTGATCGCAAGGTGATTAGGACCAATGTTTTTTCATCTACCATTTCTATGAGAGATAACAACTTTATTCATAGCTCAGCTACTCAATGTAAGAATTCTTCAGCTATTTTGTCAGACTTCATAGTGAGTGTAAGAATTTTTGACTATAGATTAAGGATCTTCATCTAATTTTTTTACCTCATATATAGTTTCTAATTTATCCCATGTTGTTTCTACATTGTCAACATCTTTAATATGCGGTTGCACATTGTCAATGATGTTTAACATGATCAACATTAGGGCCTTAGCATTAGACTATTAATACTTTATGAGTACATCAAGATCACTGGAAACTCATGTGGTCCCTATCATGGTGCCCAATAGTCCCTCAATTTTAAGTATCTTATGCATCTTTATTTTCCATACAGCATAATATGGCCCTTTAAGTAGTTGGGCATCTGATAAAAGTAATTTTGGAGCATACATCTAATTTTTATAAAATTATAAAAATATAACAAAGTAATATTTATTGCTTCAAAATTATATATATTATAAATATCTACCTTCTTGTCTCTCCTTGATTTAGAATTTTGCTTTGATCTTTGAGAATTTTTTTAGTACATTATCGATTGTAAGCTTTGGCTAGTTTTAGGCTTCTAATTTCCTTCTTTTGTTATGCTTTCAAACTACAAAATTCTCTTCAATAGGTAATAATATTATACCGTCACTTCCATATAATAGTTGAGCATATATTCTTTCTCCCATCTGTGTCCTCAACTATTGATAATAATTCTCTATCGATGCCTCTATCTAAAGATTTATAATAATAGTTGAAGCTCTTAATAGGAATATGATCTTTCTTTCAAATACCATTCACTATCAATTCTATGGATTCAACAAAAATGACTCTTATTTTGTTTTTTGGGCTCAAATCTTTAGGCCTATCTCCTTATATTCATCTCTCACTTACTCTACAAGTTTTGACTAGGTAGGTTCAATGATGTTGACTATTCGTTACTACATCAATAGCTTGTAGTTCAAAATTTTCTTAAGCTTCATCAATTTTAAAAAAATGCTACTCCTTGTTATGCCTTGAAATTACTCCATTAGGCTTCTAGTTGTGTTACGTGGAAATCTGATGATGTCAAAAGCTTATCTCTCCTAGGTTTTCCCATTTTCTCCTTACAGGCTACAAGTGTCAAACTTACACTTCTACTAAATGTTGCACCTTTCTAGGTGTCATTGTTGGACTTTTACTACACTAAGAACTTGCCCGCTCCACTAAAAATTCTACTATTATTCGATGATTAGGATATTTAATGCTCTGATAATAGAGATTATTAGCAAACTTGATTGCTCATTGATAAAAAAACAAATTATACATCACATTTTTTATATAGCAGGTTACCAAAAATATGGTAATAGATTTCCAAAGAAGCAAGATTAAATATTATCCATAGAGGGACTAGAAACATCGTGTAACAAAAATAATGTAATATATATCCATCATTATTTTATAAATATCTTATGCTATCAAAATTATAAGCAACCAACATAAACATGTCATAGTATCCCATTTATCAAATGTGTTAGGAAAAAATGTCAAGTGTATATAATATCAGGTACCTTGTGTAAGATATAATAATGGATAAATGCATGTGTAATAAAATTTGTATTCTCAAACATGATAATTAAATGTGATCATCAAAAAATATAACCTGTGTGTATCAAGATCAACTAAGTGGATGCCCTCAATGTTTGCATGACATGAGTAGAGGGAAGACTCAACATATAAAAATAGGAATAAATCATATATCTATGTATGTCTATATTACACTCAAGTAGAAGTGTGACTCGTATGTGTGTATGTAGAAGCAACTAAATATTCAATCCATCAACATGGAACTAATAGATAGATGGTAAGGATCCAATATAACATGTGGGTACCTAAAATTCTTTTAATTTTTTTTGAATTTTTTTTTGCTTTTTTTAGAATTTTTGAAGAGGAAATATCATCCTATGGTTTCATCCAATCGATGTTCATATATATATCCCCACTGTGAGCCTTACAACCTTAATTTGGATCTTTATAATTATTTTTATCATGATTGGATAGGTTGAAAAGGTACATAGCATGTTCCTCTTCATGTTTTGCATGTGTAGTAGAACTAATGTTATTATTTTGAATATGTATTAATTTTCCTTAATGAGGAAATTAAATATCTATTTTATTTTGATCAATGTTTGATTCCATTTGGTATAGCCAAATAGTTCCAAGTGTAAGCACATATGGAGATGTGGTAGGCATAATCCAAACCTATGTTTTGATTATCTTAGGATGGCAAGAAATTGGTATTATTATGTTTCCCAAGGAGTATTTATAACCTCCTTTATTTTTCATGTTTGTTAGAGTGAATCCAATTTATTTTAAGTATATTACATTGTGAGTAATTTTTTCTTCTATAAAATCAATATGGTTATGCCAAAAATAAGCACCACCCATGTATAATGTAATTGTTAAATATTTTTGGTGTGGATACCTTTTGTTTTGTTAATTTTGGGATATGTGCATAAGACACAGACCTTGGATTGGACCCATGTTGATTAACATTTAAAAACTAGTCATATAAATATTAAGGACACCACATTTATGTTCATAATGATCCTTAGGTACTTTATCTCCATCCTTTGTATGAGGGATAAAACTTTTGTATTTGGATGGAGATATGCTGAGTTCCATTGAATGAGTAATTATGAAGGAAACATGTATATGCACATCATTATATAAATGGGTAAATTACTCATATTGTTTATGCAATGTTCTTTCCTTTAATGGGGAAAAGGTCTTTAGTAAAGATAAAATTCAATTCCTATGAGGGTCTAAATGCTAGCTCATGTGATGTACTTTCAAATTTAATAGTATAAACTTGAAGGGATTCATCATCACATTGTTTGAAATTGTGAAAATATTCTAATGTGTGTTTTGGCACCATGTGGGTATTGAAATACATGAAGAATGCATCTTCAAATTTTAAAAGGTTGTTAAGGAACCCTTTGGTAAACTATAGAACCAATTTTGATCCTCATTGGACATGCTCATATGGAATATTTTTATAATTAGTTTCTTATCTTGTGCCCATTGACCAAAATAATGTAAATAGTTAATCATGTAGTTAAATGGGTCCTTGTGTCTCAAAAATAGAGGTAAACACAGTAATTTAAAATCTTATGGATAAGGATATTCAAGTATACATTTTGTAAGAGGTTAATTGTTGATTGAGGTTACATGTGTATTATCATTATAGAAATCCATTTACATTTGAAGTATTAAAACTTGATTTTGAAGATCCCAAATAGTGGTCATCATAGACATTAGATATTCTATGGAAATAGTGGTGTTTGTCATGTGTGTTATCATTGGTTCCAACCTACCACCTTTTTTAAATAAAGGAATATAAGTATAATCATCCTCATGTATAAGAAGTACAAGTTCATGATCATTAAATTTAGGGCATCTTGGTAATGATATGGGGTATTTGAACTTTGGTACATTTGGTATATCATTTGAATAAGTTGTACCATTTTAATAATTTGTTTCATTTTCATTTGGTAAGGGTATACCAATTTTATCTTGGGAAAACTTTGCTAAGGACACCTCTTTTGAT
>JARHVA010003152.1:985000-987500 GCA_037957365.1 Torreya grandis | reverse complement strand
CATTTCACCTAAAATTTATGCAAGATATCTAATTACTGTGAAGTTTCTTATTTTTTTCCTTGAGCTACTTGATTCATTATTATATCCTTTTAGGTTATTTAAATAAATATTTGCATTATTTATATTTTAAAACTCATTCACTTTAAGACTGTTAAACTAAATTATCTTTGATTTTTTAGCAAATGTTCAATCATTTTATCTATTAAATTTATCTCTATATGGTCTATTTTGTTC
Organism: Torreya grandis; assembly: GCA_037957365.1. Classification (NCBI taxonomy): domain Eukaryota; kingdom Viridiplantae; phylum Streptophyta; class Pinopsida; order Cupressales; family Taxaceae; genus Torreya; species Torreya grandis. Next base: position 987,266 of record JARHVA010003152.1, on the reverse strand, counting down.
CTGTTGATTTGAAATGAATAAGGGTTTTCATAGTTTCCTTTTAAACATTAGTTATTTTCCTTAAAATGGATTGGATCTTGATTCAATTTTGGCTAAATTCATATCTTTATTCATTTATATTACTACTATTACCTTTATATTCATCTTTTGCCTTAGTCATTTTTTTCAAAGTTTAAATTCGAACACTAGTCTATTATCCATTTTGTAGGCCAATAGTCACTTTATTCTCTAGCAAGCCACTAGGTAAGTGAGGAACTACCATTTTTCTCTCATTTAGTTCCTTGGGCCTCTTCAAGACTTAGTCACTTCAAAGATATTTTAGGAACCTAGGATGAGGATTCATGGCATGATTTCATTTTACCACCTCTTTGATTCCTTTAAACTTCCAAGGTAGTTCAAAGGCCTTTCAGTTGGAATGTATCATGCCACATGGAATAATATAATTTCCTTTGGCCCTAAGGGTAGTCTAGATACTTACCTGATCAATGGTCAAGTTCTCATATGTCCAAGATCATGCCACATGGAATTATATAATTTTTCCAATTAATATGATAGTTCATATGTTTAAAATCCTTTATCAAGGCCATATATAAGTGAGAAATTTACAAGTGTCAATATCTCACCACACCAAGATAATAAAAAAACAATATTACATGTATATAATCAATAAATCCCTAGATGACTAAACAACTACTATGTCAAATGAATTGCCAACTAGATGACATGTCGATATCCATGTCAGTGTGCATGAGCTTAAATTTGATGTTTATCTAGCTCATCAAAACTATCATAAATTAAGATTATATTTGGACCAAATTTTTGAGTCTACTTAATCCTATGGAATTTGTGTCATTCTAAATTTGTTCTAAGTGTTCCAAAGTTTATTCTTTAGGCAATTTAACCTTAGACTTTTTTCAAGTTATCTGGTTATTTTTGGGTCTTTTCTAGGTCAATTTTCACTTTATTTTAGACTAAAATTACCAAATCCTTATGAAACTCTATCTTATGACTTAGTCATTTTCCTAAGAATGGATCACTTTGGCTTTCTCAATTTTTATTTTAAAACTTCTACCTTAGTCATTTTTTCTCAAATTTCATATTTGAACTATGATAGCCACTCTTTTTATTCAAATACCAATGGATATTTTTCTTTCATGTATCCTTAGATTAATCTAGGAGTACCTACCAATTTAAATATTGATATTCCACTTCCCCATAGTAACTTAGATAAAGGGCCCACCTAAGAACCCTCTAGATGCCCAAGATGAAGCCATATGGCATAATCTTGTTATTTTGGCCCCTGTGATGCTTAAAACATAGTTATTAAGTGGTATACCCTCTAGGATAATGGGAATTTTCCATGTGGAAACATCCCACTTCTTTGTGCCATAGGATCAGTAAGATTAGTGGATTAAATATTTTGAGTACCTAGGATGAGGCCACATGTTGACATATCAAAGCTCTGGGGGAAATAGAGTAACTTTGGCCCAAGACTAATGAGCTCCAATTGAATGATATCATGCCACATGGTGAAATAACATTACATCAGGGATAGAGAAATGGTATAAGACATGGGATCCTTAGACTAAGTAGCAAAGTAATGAATAATCACCATGTAATGTGGCCTTGACCTAGGCTAACATGGTAACATATATGGGTTATGAGAAGCATCCACGCAACATAAATTTATTGAAAATAATACATTAGAAATTCATGAAGATAATTTGGGATTGAATTCAATAATAGTTTTATCCCATCTGAGGCCATAAAAACCTATAAAATGGAATATGGGTCCAATATGATCGGGGCAATTAAACTATGATTTATTCCTTAGAAATTAAGAGATCATAGTATGTAGAACCCAAAGTAGTTAGGTAGTGGCATTGATTAAAATATTTATCATATACATTAGGATCAAGAGAGAGCATAAATCATAAAGTGTTTCCTTCATTAGGTAAGGTCATCACTGAGCATAGTATGTTTAATTGGCTATCCCAAGTGGATATTCAATGACTTTAGCTTCTAAAAATTCAATTAAAAGATAAGATATCATGGCCTTGATCCTGATTTCATTAAGATTGTGCATGGCCTAATTAAAATTTGGTATAAATGGGTGTATCTCATTAATTATTTTCAGCCACCAATTAGTGGGTGGGTTTCTAGGACTTAGTGGACAAAATATTCTATATAAGATCAATCAAATGATGTAAATAATAATAATCTATTTAGAATTAGATCTATAGTAAAGGGCTATGCCATTTTAATT
>JARHVA010003152.1:970000-975000 GCA_037957365.1 Torreya grandis | reverse complement strand
TAAAATTATGCCATAATTATGAATCTAAATCATATAACTATGTGTTTGGGTCACTTTAGAAAATTGTGTAACTGTGGAAGACATGATTCCAAATAATTCCCCCAATATATATGGAGAAATATGAAAATTTATATAAGTACCAATGTGTATAACATGTTTCCAAAATATACCCCCACTATAATATGGAAATTTTGAATATGGAATAGGTGTGGAGAACATGCTTTCAAATCATGCCCCCATTGAATATGATAACTGTGTCAATTATGAATAAGTTTTAAGAACATGCTTTCAAATCATTCCCCCATAGAATATAAGAATTTATATAAGTACCATTTATTTAATTAGTGTGGATAGCATTCTTCCAAAGCATTTCCCCATTGAATATAAAAACTATGCCAAGAGTGGATAGTATGCCTCTATGACATGCCCCCACTAATATTCCCCCCTTTGAGGTGAGGTAAATATATAAAATGTAGTTACTTAACCTCAAAATGATTAGATAGCTATATAATATATTAATCTAACCATTTAACATATATAAGGAACATGTTTAGGTAGATACAGTATTGAAGTGCAAAGAATAATGTTATCACCTATAGGCCTAAGATACATGATAAGGATCATAGAAACGTCTAGATAGTAATAATACAAGCTCAATAAGCAAAAAAACAAATAAATAAGATCACTCAAAATCAATTCAAAATTCAATGGTCTAAGGAAACCAAAAATAAGGGGCATGTTCAAATGTTGCATGGTCAAAAGGACATGACTTAGTTGAATATCTATAAAATCAAAAATGAAATATTCAAATGTCCATATGACAAACCATGACATATACAAATGTTAAATAAATCATACATAGGCATAGGGGTCAAAATAAAAGGATCGTATTCAAATTCTCAAACAAGGAATACAATAACAAGGAAAGAGACTCAAGGAAGTGCATTAAGGAAATCATAAGCAACTAATATAAACATGTCATAGTAGCCCATAGATCAAATTTATTAAGAAAAAATGTCAAGTGTATTTAATATCAAGTACCATGTGTAAGATATAATCATGGATAAATTCACGTGTAATAAAATATGTAATCTCAAACATGATAATGAAATGTGATCATCAAAACATATAACCTGTGTATCAAGATCAAATAATTGGATGCCCCTAATTTTTGCATGGCATGAGTAAAGGGAAGGCACAACATATAAAAATAGGAAAAGATCATGTATTTATGTATACTTGTATTACAATCAAGTAGAAGTGACACATATGTGTGTATGTTTGAGTAACTAAATATTCCATCAATCAACATGGAACTAACATATAGATGGCAAGGATCCAATAGAACATGTGGGTATCTAAAATGCTTTTGAATTTTTGTAATTTTTGTTAATATTTTTGGAATTTTTGAAGAGGAAAGATCATCCTATGATTCCATCCAATGGATGTTCATATATATCTCCCCAATATGATCCTTACAACCTTAATTTGGATCTTTTCATTATTTTTATCATGAGTGAAGTAGAAATAATGATATCATTTGGAATACGTATTAATTTTCATTCATGAAGAAATTAAATATCTATTTTATTTTGATCAATGTTTTATTCCATTTGGTATAACCAAATAGTTCTTAGTTTAAGTACATGTGTGTGTGTGTGTGGGGTGGGCGGGTGCGTGTGTGTGTGGGTGGTAGGCATAGTCCAAACCCATGTTTGGATTACCTTAGGATAACAAGAAATTGGTATTATTATGTTTCCCAAGGAGTATTTCCAACCTCCTTTATTTTTCAATTTTATTAGAGTGAAGCTAGTTTATTTTAATTATATTACATTGCAAGAATTTTTTTCTTATGTAGGATCAATATGGTTATGCCAAAAATAAGTACCACCCGTCTATAAGGTAATTGTTAAATCTTGTTGGTGTGGATACTTTTTACTTTGTTCATTTTGGGATATGTGCATAAGACATGAACATTGGATTGGACTCATGTTGAGTATCATTTACAAACTAGTCATATAAATATTAGGGACACCACATTCATGTTCATAATGTTCCTTAGGTAATTTATCTCCATCCTTTGTATGAGGGATAAAACTTTTGTATTAGATGGAGATAGTTTAGTTCCATTGAATGAGTAATTATGAAATAATAATATCTATGAAAATAATTATATAAATGGGTAAATGACTCATATTGTTTATGCAATGTTCTTTCATTTAATGGGGAAAAAATGTCTATAGTAAAGATAAATTTTAGTTCCTATGAGGGTCTAAATTCTAGCTCATATGATGTAATTTAAATTGAATAGTATAATATTGAATGGATTCATCATCACATTATTTGAAATTATGAAAATATTCTAATGTAAGTTTTGTCACCTTGTGGATATTGAAAGACATGAAGAATGCATTTTCAAATTATAAAACAGTTGTTAAGGAGCCCTTTGGTAAACTATAGAACCAATTTTGAGCCTCATTGGACATGATCATATGGAATAATTTTATAATTAGTTTGTCATCTTATACCCATTGACCAAAATAATGTAAAGAGTTAATCATGTAGTCAAATGGGTCCTTAGGTCTCAAAAAGAGATGTAAATCTAGTAATTAAAAATCTTATGGATAAGGATATCCACGTATACATTTTATAATAGGTTAATTTTTTACTGAGGTTACATGTTTATTATCATTATGTAAATCCATTTACATTTGAAGTATTGAAACTTGGTTTTGAGTATCCCCAATAGTGGTCATCATAGACATTATATATTATGTGGAAATAGTGGTGTTTATCATGGGTGTTATCATTGGTTCAAACCTACCACCTTTTTTGAATTGAGGAATATAAGTATAATCATCCTTTTGTATAAAATTACAAGTTCATGATCATTAAATTTAGGACATCTTGGTAATGATATGGGTTATTTAAACTTTGGTACATTTGGTATATCATTTTAATAAATTATATAACTTGGAGAATTTGTTTCATTTTCATTTGGTAAGGGTATAACAATTTTATCCTAGGAAAAATTTTCTAAGGACACCATTTTAATATAGAATTTATTTTAAATGAAGGTAGTAAAAAACCCTCACCCTTTAATAGAGGGATATTATTTGGTAATGTAGCAATTTTGGGGGTTTTAATTAGTTTTCTTGAATACATGTCCCCATTACTAGTTGTCTATAAATAATACATAATTTCTTTATGTAGGTGTCAAAAAATTTAACAATCAAATTAAGGAACCTCTTGGTGATATGTACCCAATGTTTTAGTAAAATTTACATGTTTAGTTGATTTGAATGGTCGATAACTCAAGGATGTTTTTTAAAACCCCAAACCTTGCCTATTTTTATTATTATGTTTAAGAGATATAGGGTGGGTTATAACTTCCTCATGTTTTCCCAATCCTTGGACTTTGTATCCATTCTTTTTAAAGTATTAAATGCCAAAGTCATATAATGGTGAAGTAAGATGTATGGGTAAAGTATTTTTATATTCCTTAAGATGGATCAACCCATCTCTTGAAATGGTGGAAGCAGGGACCTAAATAGAGGGATAACATCTACCACCATTCAAGTATTTTATATTACATCCTTTATCACTTGGAATAATGTAAGGGTATTCAATTTTAATTCCTTACTTGAGGGATATTTGGATATTTTCATAATCACTATCATCAAATATGTCATGCCCATTTTATATCTCTAAAAGATAGGCATGACACAATCTACCCTAGAAAACACCTAAAAACATAAGATCACACACCAAAATTGATTTCAATCAGATGGATTTAATTAATCCTTATAATCTTCATCACTCAATAATCAAGAAAATATATTGGCTAAGTTCTAAGCTTATTCGATCAAATTTTCATGAATTTTAATGCATGAGCATGGATAGATACTAGAATACATTTAATTGCATAAAATAAGATATGAATCTATCAAATACCATTAAGAATCATACAATAATAAGCCACTAATTCATAATCCCATAATCCTAATTCATTTAGCTAAGTACTTATAAATTCCTTCATGGGATCACACCAAATGATAATGGTACTTATGGTGCTAATACTACTATCAATATTAACCTCGACCATTTCTAATAAATTCATCTCCACATGGCCACTTCGGTTAGATCCTTGGCCAAGCCAACTTTTCTTCAAGTTCCTAGGGCCAATATTTACACCTGCCACTTCCCAAACAACCTTAGAAAAACTCCAAGTGGTGACAATTTTCTAATATTCTACCCTACCACTCTATCAATCATGCATGACTTATTCAAGACTATAGAGTAGTGGGATTATGGCATGTGATATCATCTCACTAACTCACTCACCCACAATATTTTCACTTGATATGGATACCTTCAAAATAATGCACTTGTGGTATTTTTTTATGTGGAAGAATCCCCCTCACCTACTTTTTCATGGGATTTGTTTCCAATACAAACATCTTTAGAATAATAGAGTAATAAGATTTTGTTGCATGGAAGTATCCCACTCACACACCTAACCTTGATCTTGCCACCTAGTATAAACATCATTAGGAGTATAGATTAGTTAGATTATGCCACATGGTATCATCCCACTCACCTATCCACCTTCAATATTTATGCCTAATACATGTGTCCCAAATATTATGGATCAATAATATTATGACATGTGAGAACATATCATTCACCTAATAGCCTATAGGATTTTACTTCTTTATGAAACTCTCAAGGATCACAAGTCACTAGGATGATTTCATGTGGAAACATCCCACTATCCTTCTAGCCTAAAGGCATCACTCCTTGTATAGTTCTCCCTAGGATTTTATGTTGTCAGGATGATGCCATATGAAAACACCCTACTATATCATTGGCCTAGTACCAACCATACTACAAACCAAGTAGATGTCACTCTTGGGTTAGTGGAAGGATGACACATGGCTTCCCCCTATCCACTCACAAAAATTTGTAAAAATGATTATGGCAAAAGGCCATCAAAAGAA